>JAUMJK010000409.1:450000-807500 GCA_033558105.1 Coccyzus lansbergi | reverse complement strand
TAAATCTGTTCCCACTGATTTCAGCCATTAGCGTCTCTAGGAAACAATAAAATGTTTTCAGGTGTTTTCAGGAACTGATGGATACAAACATCCAGACAAACTGGATATTAAACCAAATTTGTTGCCAAAATACTAGAAATAAATTATCTTTAGCTTTAATATTATCATAGAATCATAGAACAACCACGTTGGAAGAGACCCACCGGATCATCGAGTCCAACAATTCCTATCAAACACTAAACCATGTCCCTCACTTCTCCATTACCATACTACTTGCTTCCTTTCTTCTTATTATCTTTTCTTTTATCTGGTAAATTTAGCACTTGGTAACTAGATTCAGTGTCTATTTTTTAACCCTCAGTGTTTTAATACATAAGGTCCATTCTATTGAATTTCATCATAGAATCATAGAACAACCAGGTTAGAAGAGACCCATCGGATCGTCGAGTCCAACCATTCCCATCAAACACTAACCCATGTCCCTCATGGTGAATAACTGTCCCTCCTCAGTGAATAAATCCTCCACTTTTATCTATTCACCTAAAAACTTAAGAATAAGCATTTTTCCAAATACCTAAAACATTCGGCCTGCAAAGAGTTTGACTTGCCTTTCAGTCCAGTGTGACTCAAATTGGTTGGACTCGATGATCCGATGGGTCCCTTCCAACCTGGTTGTTCTATGATTCTATGAAATTTGATTTCTCTGGTATCTGTGGAGCTTCAGTGTCATAACTCTAATGTAAAGGAGATCATACTTGAGCTTCCTTCTCCAGTGACAACGTACAGTTCAGTATTTGTGCCCTCACACCATCAGTTTTATTTATAACTGTATATATTAACAATAATTACGACCTCTACGTTTAGATGAGCCATTTCCTAACAGATAATCGCTTCAGAGATGCTTTTCAGAGCACTAACTGGGGTAACTAACCTCAAAGCAAGGCAAGGCCAAACAATAATATTTCTGGATTTTAAAAAAGCAAAGTAAATAAAGGAATAGCAACACTCTGAATGTAAAGGAACTTAAGAGTCATACAGATCGACCCCTATTTTTATTGATGGCCACTCAGTATGCATTTATCTTAAAATAATTATTGCTATTGACAAAAATGTACCTGATTTCTTTCCGCTTAAAAATTTTATTTTTTTTTTTTGTACACATATTTTATCTGACATCTGAACTATCACCCAGAGAAGCTTGAATCATAGAATCATAGAATCACCAGGTTGGAAGAGACCCACAGGATCATCGAGTCCAATAATTCCTACCAACCTCTAACCCATGTCCCTCGGCAGCTCGTCCACCCGTCCCTTAAATCCCTCCAGGGGAAGCAGTAAAGACCATCAAAATGTAAAGCTCTACACTGTACATTCCAAACAAGCTTAAATATGTGATCCCAGATAAACCATGAAAACCCACAGAATATTTCTTCATCATGAAATGCAGAGGTGGTGGGAAGAGTAAAGAATATAAGCCACATAATGTGGACATTTTTAGGTTTATTCAGTAAATCCAAGCCTGGCAATGATTGATAGAGTTAAGATCCAAGACAAGACCCCAAGGAAAGGGATTAAAGCTGCTGGCACAGCAAGGCCAGGGCAGCAATTGTGACTGAATCAGAATGGAAATTCTCCTGCTGGAGGGATTTTTCTTTTCAAGAACCAGATCAGTTGTCCCAAACATGTTAGCAGAAGAATTTTAAAGAGGCTGCATGAAGGCCACTAGAAACTGCAAAATGAAAATAGAAAATGAGATCTCCTTCCTGTCAGCCTTAAGTGAACAGTGACACTGGAGAATCTATAAAAGCTTTGTGCATGTCAGATGCATCAAGACAAAGAGCCCCATGTTAGCACCAGATGAAAGCTGTTTCTGTGAAAGGGATTAAACAAGGAGTTGTTTATTTTTACTAGGTCTGTAAAATCTGTTTTATACTCCTTGTCTCACTCTTGAAATAGCTTCCCTGGATGATATGAAAATTTAAAATTTGACAACACATGTGGAATCTAATGTAGGATATTTGAGGGGTTTGGTAGAGTATGTTGTGGGGTTTTTTTACTTAGGAGATTTCATACTGTAGCCACTTTATTGAAGGTACTCTATGAGGAATATTGTGTCTGAACAATTTTCAATTAATTTGCTTTCCTGGATTAACGCGTTTTTTTTATTTATTTAGAAAAAAACCATAAAACTAGGTTTCTAGCCATACTTGTTAATTTAGATTTCTTGTCATTTGCCATCAGTTGAAGGCACTAATCCTTGTGTTTTCCACAAACTGCAAGTCGGTTTGACCCTGTCTACTTGAATCCCACAGCTTTACCTGCACGTGTATTAAAACTGAAATGTAAAGGAGAGAAGGGGGAGGTCTGCAGCCTGTTGAATTTTCCTCCAGTGCTGCCACAAATATTTAAACAGTGGGAGAGATTAACTTCAGTGGGGAGTGGGGAACTGAACAAATTTCTGTAAATCCCACATATCCACCTTTTGATGTTGCAAGGTGTGTGTTTCATTTAAGTTGAAAAACACTCTGAGATCTTCGGATAAAAGGAGCCACAAAATAAAAAGTGGTTGTGTTGTTAGTGTGTGTATTCTGAGTCCCTCTAGGACGGCTGCAAAATCCACAAGCTGCCGTTTGTGTTGGAGTCCTTGACCACAGATAAAACGTCCGTCTTTGAATTAGTGGATTAAAGAAACAAAAGAAAAACAGAATCTTTTCCAGGTATTTGAGTCTTTTTTTACTCCCACATGTATTATGTATTATACACTTTCCCTGGAGGTGTTTAAGGGACGGGTGGAAGAGGTGCTGAGGGTCATGGGTTAGTGATTGATGGGAATGGTTGGACTCGATGATCCAATGGGTCTCTTCCAACCTGGTGATTCTATGATTTTATGACTGATATTTCCATTATTTTATTGTCACAATGCCCCTTAGGCCCATACTTCATCTCCTTCCTCTCTAACAAGGGAAGTTAAGCATTTTGATACTGGAGGTACTCTCTATTGCATCCTCTGTAAACTCCATTTATATTTACTGCCTTGTAAATATTACATGCAGCAGAAACACATACAAAAAGATATAAGGTTTTTAGAGATATGTTGAGGTTCTCATAGCAGTAAACTAATCACAAAACAATCCCAGGAATGAGAACAGTTTAGTGTTTGATGGGAGTGGTTGGACTCGATGATCCAGTGGGTCTTTTCCAACCTGATTATTCTATAAATAAGGTTTGTAGAAGAATTTATTACCATTCCTATGTTTTCTCAGGCATATAGTTTGTTTGCTTTTAGTTCCTCTGTTTAGTTTGTGCCTGGGTTTTGTTTTTTTTTTTTTTTTTTTTTTTCTACAAGGTTTTCTTGGATATAGAATCACAGAATCATAGAACAACCAGGTTGGAAGAGACCCATCGGCTCATCAAGTCCAACCATTCCTATCAAACACTAAACCAAGTCCCTCAGGACTTGCTGTTTTCAGGAGGGTTTTTAAAGGTAACTCTGTAAATTGTATCATTAACTTCTTTTACAATCAGATTTAAACAATACATGCCATCTCACTTCATTATTTTTCTTTTAGTAGTGTAAATGTCTTTTCGCAGAAACAAACTGCCAGAACGAAAGGAAAGTATCACATCGTTGGATGGCATTTCAAAGCATGTGAATAAACAAAGTCCATTGTAATTATATTGGGGGTGTAATTTTGACTGTTCTGCTCTGCCTTCTGTAATTAGTTTCAGAAGTAAATATTGTTACACTCAGCAATGAAATGAAGTGGAAGAGTTGAGTTTATTAGAGATAAATAAAGTCTCTATGAACCTTCCTAGGAAGCACTGAACCCTTAAGTAGAGATAATAGGTCAGAACACGTTGCCAGTGCTTCCTCACAGGGGAAGAAATTGAGTCGACTCTATCTATTAACTAGAAGAACAGGTGCCTTTATTTCTGAGTGAAACGATTTAGGATATTCTCAGTTCTACTTTATGAAATTTCAACATATATAATGGATTATTTTGATAGGAATGGTTGGACTCGATGATCCAATGGGTCACTTCCAACTTGGTGATTCTATGATTCTGTTTTCATGTTATTTGACACTTTCAACTGAAAGCAAATTTATTAGGAAAATGACAATTTAATTCTACCTTTTTTTTTCCTTGAAGTAGGAGATAATTATTTTTACTGTTTCTGAGGAATAATGCAACTTTGGAATTTCCAACAAAATAGAAAACCAAACAAAAATACCCCAGAAAAACACACACCAGTCAAAATCGTTATCTCCTATATTCTGGTATAAAATGATAATGGGAAAAAAAAAAGGTTGGTATCTTGTCCAGCTTGTGAATCAATTCCAAAATTACTTCAACACGTTATAGTTTTTAATAAGTGCTGCTAATACCCTACTATGTACCCACTGACTTTTAAAAATAGAAATATACAGTAAGGACCAGTCAAAACTGTCTGGTAAATGAAAGTTCATTAAAAAATAATGCAGTTCAGCAGCCTGAGAGTTCAACTGTGGTGTCCACTTACAAGAATCTTGAGTAAAATCTTTGTTGGAAGGTCTCATAAAGCATCTATAGTAAGGAGAGTAACGGTCCCTTTGTATCCTGATATTATCTCCAGGGTCTACAGCATAAGAATGAACTCTTTTATCAGCCACTGAGGCACAGATGGATTTGAACTCTTTATCACTCACTGCGTCAAATCTTACTTTGAAAGACTAGAAATTCACCAAGCTTTAGAAATTGTTCTGACTTTTTCAATTCAGATCCCGATTAACTTTCTAACAACCACTTGTTAATTGATCAGAGCCTAGTAGAACTGAATAGTAAAGATATCATGTGCATGTATATATAGCAACTTTAATTATCAGGTCAGCTTTTTAAAACTAGTCCACACATTGTCCATGAACAGCCCTCGAAGATATATCCTATCACCTGTTTTTAGAATAAACTATTTTTTTCTTCTATTGTCTTATCAAAATATGGAAAATGTGAGTTGAATAACGTGGAAAAGGTGTCTGCTGAGGTTTAGTGGCATCTGGTCTTAGGTGAAATTTTGTAAGAGATCTCTCATATGTAGAAAATCAAGCCAGTTATTTGATAGGCCTTTTACTGATTTCGGTGATTATTTGATATGCCTTTAATTGATTTCAGTGATTATTTGATATGCCTTTTATTGATTTTGGTGTTTATTTGATATAGAGAATCAAAGAACCACAGAATCACCAGGTTGAAAGAGACCCATCGGATCATCGAGTCCAACCATTCCTATCAAACACTAACCCATGTCCAAGATGGACAGAGGAGGCTAGAGGAACTAGTCTGACAGTTTTTGGTGGTGATTAACATATTGGTTCTAGCTGAAATGTATAACTTCACTGTAGAAAAATCTGATTTGAATAATCTGCTAGTTATTTCCTCTTCCCAGCTAGACACTAATGCCTTTAAGTCAGCCGGTGCTCTGCTGACCTAGTAGTTGACGCTAAGAAGCTTACAAGAATTGCAACAGGAGGGAATTTTTAAATTCAAGAAATTATAACGGTTGAAAAAGGTTTCAACGCAAGCATCCACCTACCTTTTGAATGTAAACAGGTTAAGGTGCAGAATATTGTTCTGATATTTAAAATACAGTGATTTAACTCAGATGATTTCTTATAAATATACTGAGCATGTAGCATATACCCTCTTCCCTCAGCAGCTTTCATGATCATAAGTTCCTCCCACTATTCTTAACTACAGAGATTCACAGATGTAGAAATGCACTTCCCATTCTTCTAACAAGTATGAAATAAAAAGGATTTGCCTTTACCCAATCCCTTCTAATTGTCATCCGGGAAGGAAAATAAAAACAAAATCTCAGACTCGTTGAATTTAAATACCTTTTTCCTTAAGAGAATACCACTTTGATACAATATAGCAGTAATATTGAGCCATCATCATATTTATTTATTTATAAATATTTGTATTTTTTATATTTAAATATTAAATAAATAATATATAATATGAATATTTATATTATTTATATTTATTTTCTATTTATTTTCATTTATTATAGTTATAGTTATAGTTTAGTTATAGTTATTTCTATTTCTATTTCTATTTCTATTTATATTTATATTTATATTTATATTTATATTCACCACATCATTGGTGGGTTAGTATCTGTCCTACAATCAAGCTCAAACCAAACATATGTTTGGTTTGAGCTTGATTGTAGGACAGATACCAACCCAATACTTCTGAATTGGTGAATGGAAGTTACTGGACCTTCTGTCTTATGTCTTTCTTCCAATAATTCTTCCTCCGAACATGCTTGGAGATGCACCACACTCATTAAATAAGAAAATACAGTAAATACCCACCTGCACCGCTACATTCACACCTTCAGCCAAATCAGATGCTATTCACAGCCATTAATTACAGGGCAGAATTTCTATATTTGAGACAAAGCGTCTGTGCCAGTGCATCTGTTCCCTTGTCTTGAAATGCATGATTTGTATTTTCTAATACGGATTCTAGTGCGATAATTTGAGAAATTGATTGCACTCAGAAAGCACAATCGTACATCAAGGAAACATGCCATGTTGGACCAGCTCCTTGGACGTGATGGAATAACTAGTGAAGAATTTGATAATACTCCATAGAATAAGAATTTGAGTGACGCCTGGTTTAAAGCCAGGAAAATATATTGGGCAGGAGGTGGTTCTGAGGGGAGAGAAGAGAAAGGAAATTGTAAAAATTAAATGCTCTTTGAATGGTCGATCTTCAACTAGCAATCCTCAGGGTTTGAAATTCTAACAAAGACTTGGTGGGTGTCTCGGAATGGAATTGCAATGAGTTTCCTGAGCTTTACATGCTCTGCTCAGGGCATGACCGGTAGGATCATGAAAGCTTAGCAGAAGTTTTTTTATTACTATGATTACTATGATTCTAGAGAACAAAAAAATATTAGTATCAATGAGAGTCATGTAACATAACTCCTCCTTGGAGGGGTTTAAGGGACGGGTGGACGAGGTGCTGAGGGTCATGGGTTAGTGATTGATAGGAATGGTTGGACTCAGAGATCCAGTGTGTCTCTTCCAACCTTGTTGTTCTATAATTCTATGATTCTAATGTCCCTGCTTACCACACGGGGGTTGGACTAGATGGTCTTTCATGGTCTCTTCATATCCAAACCATTCTATGATTCTATGATTTTATATTGAATATTCTTTAACACTTGTCTTGGACACATTCTGGACAAAAACTACTGAAATGTAAATTATCAACTTCATTTTATATTGAAAGGAGAGTGTCAAAGTGTAATTTGAGCCAGGGAGCACAGCAGAGAGAGAAATGAAAACATAAAAAATTAAACAGGAAATTAAAATCACTGAAGTAGTACTTTTCATTGGTTCCGAGGCATTTTTAATTCTTATTTCAAAAGGGAGTATAAGATAAAACATCCTCCAGTCTTAAGAAACAGTAGAAGATGGAAGCTTGCTCTGGGCTTCAGTAATACCGTCTTAAATGGTTGGAGTCGATGATCCGATGGGTCTCTTCCAACCTGGTGATTCTTTGATTCTATGATAAAGACGTGTACACACACTCACAGAAATACACACACACAGACACACACAAAACCAACTGCTTATTCTAATCAAATTTCCCTGTAGGTCTTTCCGTGCAGAAGAAATCTTTTTGCCTCAATACAGTCCCAGTCCATCATTTCCAGCCATAATGAGCTGTTTTACTTTATATCCTGTTGTTGAAGTTCTTTTTTTTGTGAGAATTATAACTCTTCCATATGGATAAGGGGTTTTTTTTATAATTTTCATTCTTCATTAGCTTAAAGGTCATTATCCATTCTAGTTATTTTGCCCACAGCTCTTTTTTTTCTTGTTTTCATGCAACTTTCCAGCCCTTCTCTGACCTTTGAAAAACTTATGAAAGTTACGGCAATTTTTATCTGAATTTGGAGGCTTTGAAGCATAACAGTCTTCCATCATAAACTCGTAACGTAGCCTTCAGGAATTGCGAATCAAACATATTCCTGTTTAAAACAAGCTGAATGCAGAAATGCAATTATTAAAGGACTGTGAACTAATTTAAACCTAGTTTGAGGCGCTAACCTTCCCATTCACTCAGCCACTTTGACTGGATAAGTGCTGACTTAATTTTTTGTCGCCTGTCAGGGGGAAAGTGTCCCATCAATATGCAATAACTTGAAGAAAAGAATTGATGTACTGTGCTGTTGGGCAGAAACAATGGAGACTGCTCCCTCTGAATTCAAATTATTTCGCAGTTTCTGTCTTCTGCTGCCCATTAACTTCGATGAGAACACTTTGTGCTGCCGAGTACATAACAATATCAGCTCCAGAATTCTCTGCGTGTGATTTTGGGTTTGGTTTTGTTTATTTTTTTCTTTTAAATGTTACTCTACCTGAGGATTTCTAATCAAAAGTGCTACACGTGTTCATATGGTGTCACTTTAACATTTTATTATGTCGATAGGTCACCTTTTGGTTACTGCGAAATAGAATCATAGAATCATAGAACAACCAGGTTGGAAGAGACCCATCGGATCATCAAGTCCAACCATTCCTATCAAACACTTTTATATAGAAGCTTTTAAACACTTTTAAATAGAAGCAGGGATGTCATCCAAAGTATTTACAGCTGTGTTTTCTTTATGTATAACAAGTAAAGTCAAAGAAAACAATGAATAAGTTAATAGTTTAGAATCATAGAATCATAGAACAACCAGGTTGGAAGAGACCCATCAGATCATCGAGTCCAATCATTCCTATCAAACACTAAACCATGTCCCTCAGCACCTCATCTACCCTTCCCTTAAACACCTCCAGGGAAGGTGAATCAACCACCTCCCTGGGCAGCCTATTCCAATGCCCAGTGACCCTTTCCGTGAAAAACTTCCTCCTAATCTTTAGCCTAAATCTCCCCTGGTGGAGCTTGAGGCCATTCCCTCTCATCCTGTCCCCTGTCCCTTGGGAGAAGAGCCCAGCTCCCTCCTCTCCACAACCTCCTCTCAGGGAGTTGCAGAGAGTAATGAGGTCTCCTCTCAGCCTCCTCTTCTCCTGTACAAACACCTCAGCTCTCTCAGCCACTCCTCATAAGGCCTGTTCTCCAGCCCCTTCACCAGCTTCGTTGCTCAAATGTATAACAAGTAAAGTCAAAGCAAACGATTAATAAGTTAATAGTTTACGATACCTCAGAAAATTCAAAAAACAAACAAACAAAGAAACCAAAATAAAAACTTTTTTTTCCTTCTTTCACCTCTTAAATCAGGATTCACAAGACTGACACATCACAGAGAGCAGATTCTATCCATGTTTACTCACTGAAAATGTGAAGTAAATATATTGGCTTGAATAGGGGAGCTTTTTTTTGAGTGAGATTTTTAATCATAGAATGTATAGCGATTTGGGGTTTCCTTTCATCTCCTTTTTCTCTCTAATGTTGAATGCAAAGCTCTTTTGGGAAATCCAGCTGATCTACAGAAGATTATTTCAAGTAGCAACAAAAATACCATATGTCACTTTCTGCTGTGCTGACAAAGGCAAATTGTAGTCAGAAAGGCAAAGGCCTTAAACGAAGGCAAAGTCAGCTGCGTGATCAAAAGGTTGGTGCAGTTAAATGAATTTTGCTCAGTTCTAATATAGCGCAATACAGTATAAATCCACTTTTCACATCCAGCAAACTGCCAGAGAGCCTTTGCCACCGAAATCCAAATGGGAAAGTTTTTCGATATAGCAATTTCTTCTCTTTCTGTGGCCAGATGGGACTGCAGAGAAAAAGCAGTAAAAAAAAAAAAAAAAACATAGGAGACATTGTGTTTAGAATATTTCCTTTGGTCCAGAAGGATTTTTGAAACTTCCAGGTCAGCAAATATTACGTGATGCCCGTTAATATAATCCCCTTTTACACTCACCTCTTCAAGTAAATCTTTTGAACGGTTCTCACAAGGTGACTGGGAAACCCATCAATGTAAGATGAATCAGGTCACAGTTATGCTTTTATAACGATGCTGACGATGCTTTTTGCCTCCTTGCATCGGCAGTCGGGTTATTCTCACCACCACTCGGACGGAGATTTTGTTCTTAACAGCTGTCAATGAGGTGTCAGTCCATAGAGAGTTTGGGGGAAACAGGCAAGTTTACACCATTAGATTACCAACAAGGAGAAAACGAATACTCATAATGCAGTTTTTAAATAATATCGTGGCAAAAAAAATGTTCCTTGAATATCTTTAAGGCTTATGAAATGACAGCAAAATAGTTGGTCACTGAGCTAAACACAAATGGAAATGATTATCATTAAAAAAATCGATTAACATTTGCTTTTACTATTAATATTCTAATAATCCTAAACCTGGAGATTTAGAGATTCATGATTAAAAAACCCCCGGGGCTCAGGAAGGTAAATTGAAAATATAATAATATTATTGCTTCAACCTGATTTCATAGAATCATAGAACAACCAGGTTGGAAGAGACCCATCGCGTCATCGAGTCCAACTATTCCTATCAAACACTAAACCATGTCCCTCAGCACCTCATCCACCCGTCCCTTAAACACCTCCAGGGAAGGGGAATCAACCCCCTCCTTGGGCAGCCTCTGACACTGCCCAATGACCCTTTCCATGAAAAACATCCTCCTAATTTCAAGCCTAAATCTCCCCTGGCAGAGCTTGAGGCCATTCCCTCTCGTCCTGTCCCCTGTCCCTTGGGAGAAGAGCCCAGCTCCCTTCTCTCCACAACCTCCTTTCAGGTAGTTGCAGAGAGCAATGAGGTCTCCCCTCAGCCTCCTCTTCTCTAGGCTAAACAATATTCACAGGCTCTACATTCGGGCTTCACATTCTCTAGGCTAAATAGATATTCACAAAGGTATAGAGGACATGGGGCCTACAGGAGATGTTAGTCTGGAGTGTGAGGTATAGAGTAGACTCTCTTAAAATGAGTCTAAAGTGGCCTGAGACACTCTTTTTTAGCAATCAAATCACTTCCAGAGTACAGGATTTTACATTGCACCAGGAAGAGTGATATAAGAAATGCCTTCTGCTTGGATTTCCTCTATACATAGAATCACAGAATCATAGAATCATAGAACCACCAGGTTGAAAGAGACCCACCAGATCATCAAGTCCAACCATTCCTATGTCTTTTTCCATGTAAGAATGAGAAAGTGTGAAACAGGCTTGTGTTATGCTCATTCCAGGTTAGGTATAATGTATTTCACCTTAGTGAAAACTAGTAACCCAAAAATCATACTATTATTCTTAAGGTTATAGTCTACATGCATCATCTCTAGTGAGACAATGACCTCTCTGTCCCAACAGACCTTCCAGAAGAACTACAAGTCAAGGCACAGCTTGAAAACTCGTGTATGGTCACAGCTCACATTTCCACAGCCTGAGAAAGCTGCTGCATTACTAATTTCACAAGCATTTTATTACATATTAATAAGCAATAAAATACTGAACGTACGTTTTGACAAGTTCTATTTTAAAGAAAAATGCGAAGCTAAATACTTAAGTATTATTTACACAACCAAGTAGAGAGATTTGTTGCCATATAAGTTGCTACAGGACCAGGAAAAATATGTTTTCATTCTAATTAACATAATCATGTAGCCGCTGCCTCGAGAAAATCATAAAAAGGACACATAAAGTATTCATATTTTTACTTAAAATAACATTAAAAATGAATGTATCCTCATTATGTTGGTTCATTAATATTTTTAATCTATTCATACTGTATTCCCTTACTTTTAGCTTACATTTTATTATTTAATAATTTCAAACCAAACCTGAAATTTCCTCTCCACCAACCTAAAACTCAATGAAGTTGACCAGCAGATGAGTTTTAAGTTATTTTTTTATCAAATGTGTGTCTCTCGTGTTCTCCAGGCAGAGGAACAGATTAAAACATATAAATTCTTAACACACTAAAATTGGATGTGCGACTGGGATTAATTTTAAGATATATTTCAACAAAGTATAATGGATTTTGCCATTTTTCAGGTGTAAGTCAGCATAGTGCATCGATATAAATTCATTTAAATTAGCTGGCGGACAATGTGGCTCGTTCCCTAGAGCTGTGACATTTCATGCCACTTAGGTAAAACAATCTGAAAGCACAGAGTCTCCGTAAGCAACTCTGGCATTTAGCTGAGCAGGAACATACAGAGCGAGCAAACAAAAACGGTGAGATTTGTGTTCGACCCCAAGGTTTCCTTAAAAATGAAAACATCCTGCATTCCACAGCCGCAAAGCAAACCCACCACCTTTCTCGTGGAAACACAGTGGACATTTCCTTCATTTTCTTCCTTGGATTTTCAGGTTAGGGCCTTATGAGGAACGGCTTAGAGAGCTGAGGGTGTTTATCCTGGAGAAGAGGAGGCTGAGGGGAGACCTCATTGCTCTCTACAACTCCCTGAGAGGAGGTTGTGGAGAGGAGGGAGCTGGGCTCTTCTCCCAAGGGACAGGGGACAGGACAAGAGGGAATGGCCTCAAGCTCCACCAGGGGAGATTTAGGCTGGAGATTAGGAGGAAGTTTTTCAAGGAAAGGGTGATTGGGCATTGGAATAGGCTGCCCAGGGAGGTGGATGAGTCACCTTCCCTGGAGGTGTTTAAGGGACAGGTGGATGAGGCGCTGAGGGACATGGGTTAGTGTTTGATAGGAATGGTTGGACTCGATGATCCGATGGGTCTCTTCCAACCTGGTGATTCTATGATTCTATGATTCTGTGATTTAACGTACATTTAGCTATATTTTGCTTCAGAAACTCTAGGCAGTTTTAACCATCATACAATTAGTCCCATCAACAACCACAGAGAAATTGGTTTGGACCCTTAAATTAAACTTTCTGGGTTTGGAATGCTCACTCGAGGGTAGTTACTGTGGACGAGGTGCTGAGGGATGTGGCTTAGTGTTCGATAGGAATGGTTGGACTCGATGATCTGGTGGGTCTCTTCCAACCTGATTATTCTACAATTCTATGGCTCTTGGGCCTCTTCCTTTTGAAAAGCTTTATAAGTTATAGATCAGCCACAGGGCACTAGGCCATGTTCTTGTAACCATGTATATTAAAGCCCTTTCTGTGGTAATATATATTTTAAATATACACTAAAGGAAGAAAGATATTGAAGTACATCCATTATTTGATACCATTTAAAATGCATCGCTCCCTCTGCTTCAGTCTCCAGGATTAATTAAATTTTCACTACTCCATCAGTAAAACCTCACCTCCCTTTGCTAGCTAGATGCTACCTCTTTTTAGTTATGTCACACCAGCAATTCTTCCTTCTTTACTTTCCCTTTTCCGCCTGCGGCTCTGATTTCCATAGGTTGGGCTTCCTGGATTTTCTGGTTTGGTTTGATTTATTCTCCCCGATTAATTTCCAGCTGTTTCCATATTTCATATGTCATCGGCATTTTTGAGAGCTGCCTTCAGACCTTGCATTTTCTGTGCTTTTTTTTCCCCCTAACTGCTTCCTCTCCCAGATATTGGTGTGATATTTAATTTTAAACTATTTAATACCAGCTTTAGTGAACATTTGTAATACAGTTATTTCTTAAATTACTCTGAGAACCATTAAAACATAGAAAAAACTGCAATAATTTTGTTTTCTTTCTCCCCAAATTTCAATAATTTTATTTGTTTTAGACTAGCTGGTTTCATCTATATGTGATAATTTTTATCTGCTAGCATTGAAATGTGATATAAAGCATGTTTCATATATATTTCATGTAAATTTTATAGTTCTGGGTTTTTTTTAATTTATTATATTTCTCTTAAATTCATAGAATCATAGAATCATAAAATCATAGAATCAGAATCATAGAATCATAGAAACATAGAAACATAGAAACATAGAATAAACAGGTTGGAAGAGACTCACCTAATCATCGAGTCCAACCATAAATTCATTCCATATCAAGGCAGAGAATTGTTGAAACTGATGCTACAGTGAAATGGATTCTGGTGTTTTCCTCGGAAAGATAATTTAAAAATTGAAATAAAAGTTTTAAGCATTTTATACCAGCACCTGGCTCAATGAAAATCAAAATAAAGTCATTGCATTTAAAAAGAAACTCCTTATTTTCTCAAGAACTTAGTTATGAATTTCCAACTTCTGGAGGAAAAATTCCTTTTTGTGAGGGGAAAGTTCCTTTTTTGTGAGGGGAAGGTTCCTCTTTGTGAGGGAAAAGTTAAGGCAAGTGGGATTTTGGGAAGGAAAAGTTCATTCATCTAAGGGAAAAAGTACTTTTGCTATAGTAGACATGATTTTGAGAAGGAAAAGTTACTTTTACATGACTTGATTGGGGTGGAACTGGATGGGCTTTGAGGCCTCTTCCAACCCAAACCACTCTATGATAGGAATGGTTGGACTCGATGATCTGGTGGGTCTCTTCCAACCTGGTTATTCTATGATTCTATGATTCTAACACCATTTATCCCTCTTATTTCAGGAAATGTGCTCCGATCTTCAACTCCTGATAATTCCAAATCTGCTCTGTTGCCATAGAAACAAACCAAAACAAACCACCACTTCCAGCAATGAAAAAATTAGCTGTTGTTTTAAAGTATTGCTGCTCATACCTGCTCTGAAATGGCAAAGCAGCACTTGTATTTCTCCATCTGCTTTACATTCTGGCCTGATGATGAACATTTCCGTGGGCGGAAATAAAGTAGAAAGTTGTCTGGAAATTTGGAGGCAGAGACAAAAATAAGTTATGAAACTGTAAATGAAAGAGAGAGTGGGGGGAAGGGATATAATAGCAGTTTCATAGTATGCAACCCCCCAAGCATTAAAACTGCACTTTTAATTATATACATAGAGGGGAAAAATAAAAAAAGATAAAATCAGGATTGTTGTCAGAAGACTTCTACAAACAGGGTAGTCCCTCTGATGTTTAAATCTTTCTGTTTCTGCCTTCATAGCTGCAAAAAAAAAAAAAAAAAAAAAAACCCTGGAGGTGTTTAAGGTGTGGGTGGACGAGGTGCTGAGGGACATGGGTTAGCGTTTGATGGGAATGGTTGGACTCGATGATCCAATGGGTCTCTTCCAACCTGGTTGTACTATGATTCTATGAAAAATAAGATTGCAATAGCCCTAACAAATGCCCAAGTGCAAACTGAGATAAATATTTAGGTAGAATTTTCACACAGTCTCTGAATTGGTGTCACTTCTTGCTGGATCTGGAAGGAATAGATCTGCCTACAGGAACCATAGAATCACAGAATCACCAGGTTGGAAGAGACCCATCAGATCATGGAGTCCAACCATTCCTATCAAACACTAACCCATGGCCCTCAGGACCTCGTCCACCCACACCTTAAACACCTCCAGGGAAGGGGAATCAACCCCCTCCCTGGGCAGACTCTGACGGTGCCCAATGACCCTTTCTGTGAAAAAAATTAGTAGGTGACCAGGCTCAAAGGTTGTGAAGTGGAACCCAAGTTCCAGATGCCCATCCTCACAAATATTTCTAAAATTGACCATTGCTATCAATTTGGGAGTTTTGTTACTGTATTTACAAGCTCGTGACTGAATATCTGCCTATATGACATCTGATAGACAAAGAAATGCTGATTCACTCCCTTTTAAGTAATAGAGAAGAGAGTATCAGGAAAAAAAAAGGAGGTGAAAAAGTTCATATTAGAAACCCATTTGAGAGACAGGGATGAGGATAAGTCTGTTCATTCTTAACACTTGTGTCCTGGACAATGAGACATCTCTTAAAGTTTTTGTATTTTGAATTAGATTCAAAGAATAGCTCAGATCAGGAGAGTTCAGGTGTCTCCAGACAAGGCTGAGAGGAGACCTCATTACTCTCTACAACTACCTGAAAGGAGGTTGTAGGGAGGAGGGAGCTGAGCTCTTCTCCCTAGGGAGAGGGGACAGGACGAGAGGGAATGGCCTCAAGCTCCACCAGGGGAGATTTAGGCTAGAGATTAGGAGGAAGTTTTTCCCAGAAAGGGTCATTGGGCATTGGAATATGCTGCCCAGGGAGGTGGTTGGTTCACCTTCCGTGGAGGTGTTTAAGGGACAGGTAGATGAGGTGCTGAGGGACATGGTTTAGTGTTTGATAGGAATGGTTGGACTCGATGATCCGATGGGTCTCTTCCAACCTGGTTGTTCTATGATTCTATGATTCTAACCTTTTCACAGCTGGAAGCAGCTCTGAGGTCAGACCTCAGGTGCTCAGGGCTATGTCCAACTGAGTTTTAAAACCTCCAAGGATGGAGATTGCACAGTATCTGTGGGCAGACTTCCCCATTTCTGTCTTGTTCTCAGGGTAACCAATGTTTTCCTTGTTATCCATTCAGAGCATTTCTTTTTATCAAATTTTTTCCCTCAATTATTTTTCTCAGGTTATGCTCATTATCTCTCTAGCTTGCCGAGGTCCCTCTGAACAGCAGCTCTACCTCTGAATGCACTGACACCTCTCTTCCCCCAGCGATTGTCTGTATTATTGGTAAATATAATCCCAGTCAGGCCGAACCTTGATTTTTCTCCTACGTGCACAGTTTTCAGATATTTCGCACAATATGAGTACAGAACCTGGGAAACTGCCAAATGTCACTCTTTTAGTGTCACCACCTCCTTTCTCTCCACAGAGACCTTCCCTTTCAATTGTGTTAAGATTTAATTTATTTTTTTCCTTCGTTAGATTCCTTCCGAAGGGTGACAGTTTGGAAGTTGGAGGACTTTTAGAGCAACCCTGTGCTGAAAGAAGTTTTTTGTGTTTCTGAAATAATCATCTCTCTCTTCCAGCTCTTCGGGGCCAACCTGTAAAGTTGACAAAGCTCTTATTCAGTCGTGACTTCAAATTTCACCTCAATTACTGCCTGGAAACATTTCTTTCTCTCTTGCATAGGTCTTTGCCTCTTGTATATTTACACACATTATGAAGCTTTAGTTCCACAACAATTTTTTGTTTCTCTCCAACTGAGGGAGGATCACACTTGCAATTTTTTCTCCATGCTTTACACCCAGAGGTTAAAATATAATGTTTAAATGGTGACAGAGAAGTCTCAATGTAGAAATTGGGGTCCTCGACCTCAATCTCTGCTGCTTGTAGCAGGAGGGGGGAAAATCACTCTGTGTTTGCTGTCTGAACCACAGTAACCTGCACCTGACAGTTTAACCTACTTGGGTTTGAGCATTTTGAGATCTGATCAAAAGCATCAAAGTTTGTGTAAAGAAAACACTGCAGTAACTTGTCTTTTATTTAAAAAAAAAAAACCAGAAAAACAACTATGCAGTTACAAAATTAAGTACGTAGATTCTGAGAAATTATACATAATGCAAAATTTTAAGAATTAAACAATTTATACTCCCACATCCTGGATGAAGCTCACTTCATGCCTGTGTTAGATTTATTTTTATCTTGTATGTGGTCATAGGAGGTCAGACAGGGTAGGGACTGATATAAGAGGATAAAGGTTTAGAACATGTGAGAGGATTAAATCATTACATGAAATAAACACTTGAAAAGTACTACTTGACTTGAGAAAAGGCAACCAGTATGAAAGCAGTTGCTTGATTTTTATCGAAAATCAGCCTCACCTCTGTGTTAAAAAGAGGTATTCTAAAAACAAAGTTCTCTAACAAAGAAAATGTCTTTTTTTCTTATATATGTTTACAAGTGCAATGAAATATTTTATAATTTTCTGCTTTGTATGACAAAACAGTTAGTGTTTGATAGGAATGGTTGGACTCGATGATCCAATGGGTCTCTTCCAACCTGGTTGTTCTATGATTCTATGATTCTAACCTTCTAACACGAAAATATATAAGATAAGATTACTTAATATTCTTCATTTGGGAAAAGAAGTAGTGAGCTAAGTGATGAAATAGAGGAGACTGAGTACAGAATAGTAACAGCAGCATTATGGTCAAAGGAAGAAACATTGCAAAACCTCCAAGTAACAAAATTACAGGAAATCAGAAAAACATTAAAAGTGGTAATTAAAGTAATTAGAATCATAGAATCATAGAATCACCAGGTTGGAAGAGACCCATCGGATCATCTAGTCCAACCATAAAAAAATTTAATGATCCTTCCTATCTCAACTCTTTGTATTATTCACTTTCTTTTTAAGCAAAGGAGGAGGATGTATGGGATAAAATATCAGAAGATGCAGTAGAATTTCAGTGAGTTGCTTAGAACTTGAGAAAAAAATAAATTAAAATCAGCAAAGGTCATGGAGTTTTGGGAATGAAGATTAAATTAACTACTGAACAGACGCCCGTCCTAATCAAGTTGATTCTAATCCATAGAAGCACAGGCAAGCTTAGGGTCAAAGCTAATTCTGAAGCTTCCTTAGGCCAACCTTCTCTTAAAAATATGGTTAAATCCAAAACAAAAATCAAGTTGCTCAGAATATTGTCCATCTTAGTTCTGATTGGTTGACAGCCGTCTGACCATGAGGCAGCAGTGTGCCCAGGTGGCCAAGAAGGTCAATGGTATCTTGGCTTGGATCAGAAATGGTGTGACCAGCAGGGCCAGGGAGGTTATTCTCCCTCTGGACTCAGCACTGGTGAGGCTACTCCTCAAATCCTGTGTTCAGTTGTGGGCCCCTCAGCACAAGAAGGATGTTGAGGCTCTGGAGCGAGTGCAGAGAAGAGCAATGAAGCTGAGGAAGGGGCTGGAGAACAGCCCTGATGAGGAGCGGCTGAGAGAGCTGGGGGTGTTTAGCCTAGATAAGAGGAGGCTGAGAGGAGACCTCATTACTGTCTCCAACTACCTGAAAGGGGGTTGTGGAGAGGAGGGAGCTGGGCTCTTCTCCCAAGGGACAGGGGACAGAACGAGAGGGAATGGCCTCAAGCTCCACCAGGGGAGATTTAGGCTAGAGATTAGGAGGAAGTTTTTCCTGGAAAGGGTCATTGGGCATTGGAATAGGCTGCCCAGGGAGGTGGTTGAGTCCCCTTCCCTGGAGGTGTTTAAGGGACGGGTGGATGAGGTGCTGAGGGACATGGTTTAGTGTTTAATAGGAATGGTTGGACTAGAAGATCCGATGGGTCTCTTCCAACCTGGTTGATCTATGATTCTATAAACTGTCAGTAATGATAACAATAACGATAGCAGACAAGATGGGAAACTCTAAAGGTATAAGCATGAGTTTTGACAGTTTGAGATAAAAAGCCAACCTTTTAATAAGACTTATGTACTTATATATATATTCATATTTTGTATGAAACCAGGGAGGTCGGGTGCTTAGCCCACACTCACCTGCCTGCTAGACTTGCAATTCATATTCAAAAGGGATTAAGTTCACTCCAGCCTGTGCTAAACAACTCGATCATGTAATGCTGAGAGTTATGCTGACGAGGGCAACTTTAAAAGTGTCTGTACCTGACACGACGTACAAAAGAAATAGAAACCCAACAACATACAGGCTGATTGAAGCTAATGCTCTGATTCAGAATGAAATTTGGAAAATAAATTACAGGATTCGAAGGGCAGGAGAAAGCAGTTTACGTTTTAGAAGTGCGGAAGACCTGATGAGACAGCAAGTATCCAGCAGAGAAAATTCCTTGCTCAGGCATCTCAAAAAAAAAGCAGGGAGGAGAGGATAAGCTGTTATAAAAGAACATCCCACGTTCTGTTGTCAGCACAAGCAGAACATCAGTATCAGCAGCTGGGAAAAGATATTGGCTGTAGAACAGAACTGAGAAACCTCACAAAAAAATAATTTAATATATCGTGAAGTCCTAATCCAGAGCCAGGTTTAGTAAACACTTTTCATATTTTTTTTTTTTTTTCCACTTTCAGTGAAACTTTTTTTCCGTTTAGAAGCTTTCCCAGCCCCATGAAAATGAATATTATGAATCAAAGGCTGAACAAGATTATTCTTTTCACGCTGTGTGGGTTTTCCCCCACCCTTTCTCCAGTGCAGTTGTTAATGTTTCTCAGGTGATAATGTGTTAATATTTCTCCGGTGATTCTCTTTATTCTGCAGATTAAACCACTTTTCTTACTTCTTCCAGGTCTAAATATGTTTGTCCTTAACATAAATCCAGTCTGAAAGCATCCGAAAACCACAAATATAACTAAGTTAGACTCAGGGTGTGATCTGATTTAGTTCTTTCTGCATTTGTTCGTTCTTAAGGTTTGTAATTATTCTGCAGCCTTTGACTCAGGTGATCTATAGTGATCACTACAAGAGGTGGTGTCTCAGCTGAGTCACTCACAAGTTTCATAAATAACCTCTGAAAGGAAAAACCAGCTACATGAGAAGCCAGGGAAGGAGTATGGAACTTAAAGGTCACAATCAGCCTGACTTTTGTTTGGTGCTTGATTCTTCTCGTTTGGATTCAAAGAAGAGGTGATGGGTTCAAAATTTTAATTATCGCACCTACATTAAGTTTTTCCTCATCAACAATATTAGTTGTCACGACAACTTTGTCTCACTTTATTCCACTAAGCACTTCTGTTTAGAACGTGTAATGCTCTCCCCCCACGTTAATTTAGAATCATAGAATCACCAGGTTGGAAGAGACCCATCGGATCACTGAGTCCAACCATTCCCATCAATCACTAACCCATGTCCCTCAGCACCTCGTCTACCCATCCCTTAAACACCTCCAGGGAAGGTGACTCAACCACCTCCCTGGGCAGCCTATTCCAATGCCCAATGACCCCTCTCTGTGAAAAACTTTTTCCTAATGTCCAGCCTGAACCTCCCCTGGCAGAGCTTGAGGCCATTCCCTCTTGTCCTGTCCCCTGTCCCTTGGGAGAAGAGCCCAGATCCCTCCTCTACACAACCTCCTTTCAGGGAGTTGTAGAGAGTAATGAGGTCTCCCCTCAGCCTCCTCTTCTCCAGGATAAACACCCCCAGCTCTCTCAGCCATTCCTCACCAGGCCTGTTCTCCAGCCCCTTCACCAGCTTCATTGCTCTTCTCTGGACTCACTCCAGAGCCTCAACATCCTTCTTGTGCTGAGGGGCCCAGAACTGAACACAGCAGCCTCACTAGTGCCGAGTACAGAGGGAGAAGAACCTCCCTGGCCCTGCTGGTCACGCTGTTTCTGATACAAGCCAGGATGCTTCCCCTTGAAATGTCTCAGAGCTGGAATGGCCAAGGGGCTCCCATCCCTCTTGGGCCCTGGAGAGAGACCCTGATGTCCTGTGGGGACTCCTTAAACTGACCTCAGACTATCCTGATCCCATCAGGGAGGTGCCTGCTGCCTGGGCTGTCCTGCTCCTGGCTGGGGAGGTGGGATGGCTCTTAGGTTCCAGGCACCAAGGAGTGCCTTGTCAGAAATCTTTGCCTGAGGGACATGATTTAGTGTTCGATAGGAATGGTTGGACTCGATGATCCAATGGGTCTCTTCCAACCTGGTTGTTCTATGATTCTATGAAACTGCAGATCACTCTCAACTTGCCTTCAGCCTGTGCATGAACTCATTATAGCAACAATATCAAAATTAAATCAACACAGAAGAGGAACGAGAAGATGGGAGTCGCTTAATTAATTTAAATTAATTTTAATTGCTGGCACTTGGAGCAGCAGTTCAGTTTCCCTGCTCTCTCCAGGTGACATTGGGACTTCTGCCAGTTTTTTTTATTGCTTTGGGTTCCCTCCGTGCTGTCTGAAGAAGGAAAAGTTTAACAGGTGAAAAGTTTAAAATCCATTTCAGTCCAGGGACTGCATGGGGGGCAGGATGGCATTTGAAAGGCCAGCAGGTTATTTTAGGGAGGGAAGAGGTTAAAAATAGTCAGCTCATCATCAGTAGACTAAAAACCACTTTGCTAGTTTTGCAGTTTATGTTATATGTAGACACTGCAAACACACATCACGAACAACACAAATACAGACTCTGGAATCATTTGAACTAACAAAAAGAAAGATGTTTGGCATAAAAAGGGGTTGGGGTTGTTTTCCTTCTCCTCCTCAGCTGCTGCTGCTGTTAAAATAGCACAAACATTTTAAGGTAAATCTTATTAGGCAAGATGGGAGAAGAGCGGGAGCTAAACCTGACACTAAAAGGCAGGTGGGGTTTGAGATACCATAATCCATTTATAGGTAGAGTCACTTTCAGATGAATATTTCTTAAGAAGCCACTTGCAAACACTTGCAAAACTCTCTGCAGTTGTCAGCTAGATTGGGCCCATGTACTTTCTTACCCTTCACTACGTAAATGCTGACACTCTGGGTTTTATTTTTTTCCCTAAATCCACAAGCCATTAATTACTGACAGCTTCCCTCCTGCCTCTGAGGTAGTTTGGTGACTAGAAGATCTATCCCAAGTTCAAAGTTAACCATCTGATGTTGTGTCAGGGTTTTTGCTGCTTTTCTGGTCGTTTGCAGATAAATAATTTAAACGTTCCGCCCACCTCATCTGAATCAACATTTCTGTTTCTTCCACCTGCGAAGCTCCACTCTGCCAACACTCTTTCAGTGCCAGTGTTTCCAGCACTAGTACTTTCTAAATGGAACATTAAAATTATTTGAAATCATTCCTAGGTCTATTTCTCACAAGGGAGGGTCAGGCTGGACATCAGGAAAAAAATTTTCACAGAAAGGGTCATTGGGCAGTGGCAGAGGCTGCCCAGGGAGGGGGTTGATTCACCTTCCCTGGAGGTGTTTAAGGGACGGGTGGACGAGGTGCTGAAGGACATGGGTTAGTGTTTGATAGGTGTGGTTGGACTCAATGATCCAGTGGGTCTCTTCGAACCTGGTGATTCTATGATTCTGTGATTGTAAACGCAGAGCCCCTGAACCCTATTGGAGACTCCTCCCTCCCCAGGTGTTGCTGCTTTGCCCTCTCCCAGAATTCCCTTTATCTTCCAGCAAAGCCCAACAGCCTCTAGCTGTGCCCAGCCAGGCTGTGGGCAAGGGATGCATCTCCTGGCATCGCTGCTCCCCTGGCATCACCTCTCTGGTGAGTCCCCATGGCACACTCTGCATCCCACGGTGAGCGTGGTGGAGGGGGAGAAAGGCTGGGGGGCCTGCTGGCCCCCCAGCCAGATAGGCAGGTAGGTAACATTTGGAAGGTGGTGGTTGCTCCACTATCAGCTCTCAGCAGGGCTCTGTGTGCCCTTGAGCTGTGTGGAGTCTCACTGTGGTGTGGGTGATGGTTGGTGGTGGGACAGAAGCCCTTTGGACTGGGGCTCCTTGCTTCGTGAACTGGGAGTCCCCATCGTGTACCTGCGCCTGAGGGACGTGGTTTAGCAATCAACAAGAATAGCTGGACTCGACAATCAGGTGGGTAAGTTTATTGTTCAATGATCCAACCTGATGATTCTATGATTTGATTTTGATGATTTTTTTCCCCTCCTTTCTTTCTTCCTGTGTTCTTGCTTTGTCTTTTACTTAGTTCAATGAAATGGGCCAGTTTTACCTTTTTTTTCAGACTGTTCTGCTGGGTATTGTGCTCCTAGATATATACAGCTGCTCTGAGAAGTCAGTTCACCAACTAGAACTCCATGTGCAATGTAAGTATCCTCCAGACCCACAATCATGTGTTTTGAATGATTGAAGTCACAGGCTTAGGAGCAAGATAAATTAGATACGTAGGGAGAAGGTTGGATGACCTGGTACAACATGAGTATGAGAAATAATAAAAACTAGGTAGGATTTTAGACATAAAAGCCCTGTGATGGGTGCAAAAATAAAAATAATAAAAGCTGTGGTTATGTTGACAACAATTGGAACAATTCTCTGGAGTGAGTCCAGAGGAGAGAGACAAAGCGGGTGAAGGGGCTGGAGAACAGTCTTGATGAGGAACTGCTGAGAGAGCTGAGGGTGTTTATCTTGGAGAAGAGGAGGCTGAGGGGAGAGCTCATTGCTTTCTCCAACTCCCTGAAAGGAGGTTGTAGAGAGGAGGGAGCTGGGCTCTTCTCCCAAGGGACAGGGGACAGGACAAGAGGGAATGTCCTCAAGCTCCACCAGGGGAGATTTAGGCAAGAGATTAGGAGGAAGTTTTTCACAGAAAGGGTCATTGGGCATTGGAATAGGCTGCCCAGGGAGGTGGTTGATTCACCTTCCCTGGAGGGGTTTAAGGCACAGGTGGAAAAGGTGCTGAGGGACATGGTTTAGTGTTTGTTAGGAATGGTTGGACTCGATGATCTGATGGGTCTCTCCCAACCTGGTGATTCTATGACTCTATGAAGCAGAGATGGAAATTGCCAGAAGACTCTACTTATTTTCCTGGCAAACTTTTGCTTAGTGATAATAACAAAGCCCATGACAAGGAAAAACTCACCTGAAATAGCTAATTGTTGGTGTTAGAAGTGTTGTGAGTCTGAATGTCTTTCTGTGCTGACTTACCCCTTGAGTTGCAGCTGCTTTTGGGTATTACTGCTCAATGAGGCACAGAAAGTTACCTCAAAAACAGTTGCAGCTGCCTGTGTATATTTGGATAGAAGGTGTTTATCTTCCTTCATATTTCTGCCTGATGTGCCTTTTACTTTCACACTTCAGTTGTTAATTCAGTCAGTCCTTTGCTCTCACAGCTGCTCTCCTTTACTCTTAAGTCTTTCCAGCTGCAAAGGATGATGCTGCAAGGATTTACCTCTTGTGACACACCCAAGATTTCCACTGGAGAAAGAGGAAAAGTATATTGTTAACCCATTGAAGGCTAGAAAGATAAATTCTATGCAGCATCTTTAGAGGATTCAATATTTCATCAAGCCAGGTCAGCTAATAAAATCACACAAAGTGACTTAATTCCCTTTCTTTGGACTTCACACTATGAAGAACAAGAATATTTGTCTGTAAGACAGGTG
Source organism: Coccyzus lansbergi (assembly GCA_033558105.1). NCBI lineage: Eukaryota > Metazoa > Chordata > Aves > Cuculiformes > Coccyzidae > Coccyzus > Coccyzus lansbergi. The sequence continues at coordinate 782,764 of JAUMJK010000409.1, read as the reverse complement.
CTTGGCAGGAGTGAGGTCTGGATAGGACAAATAAATGAGATGTAAATTATGGAATCTTACTTTTGCTACTAGAATTGAATTCCCGTGTGGTCTTGGGTAAGTCAGTGAAATTGTCTGTGTCATGATTCTTAGCTTCTCCTTCCTAAGCAGACCTCAAACACTTGTGCTGAGCTTGAAAAAGACATTGAATCCTTCATACTCAACACAATACAAATATTTTTTTTGGAAATAATTCCTTTTGTTTCACATTGAAACTGATAAACATCACCAACTAGAAGTATGAAACTAGAGTGTCGCAGGTTTATTTTTGTCTTGCATCTCAACACATCAGTCACAGGTTACTGCCTGTGGCTAATTCTTTAATAAAAAGTGCTTTCTGGTCTGAAAGAATATATTTCACTATTTTGTTTCATATTTGTTAGAAATATTTGTCTGCTCAGTATATAAGAATATCTTGACTCTAGAGTTTTTATGGGATCTATCTCATAATGTGTCTAGAAAACTGTAATGTTTAATAATTATATTACTTATTACTTCCAAAAATTTTTTCAGATCACGTAATCAACATCTGAAATTTCATATTGGATAGATTTTTATGGAATCTATTTCAATTTGTGTCTAGAAGACTGTAGTGTCTCATAATTACATTACTTATTACTTCCAAAGTTTTTCTCAGATTATTACCTACTGAACATCGGCATTTTCATATAGGTTAAAGGAAAAAAGATAGAAGAAGCGAGGAAGACATTGAAACTTTGTGAATAGTGACTCTAAATTGACTCTAAATACACACCTGGTTTAATAATTGTTTTTCCACCTGATTTCAACGTAACTAGAAGGTTTGTAATTTGAGCACAGCAGCTGATTAAATATGAATCATAGAATCATAGGATCACCAGGTTGGAAGAGACCCATCAGACAGAGTCCAACCATGAGAAAGCTTTATGACTGACCTTAACTTGAATTGTCTTTGCTTAGTCAACTATTTTCTTTTGTTTCTAAGGCTGCTATAAAAATGCTGAATTAACAAACCATTAACATCTGAAGCTTTCTTGACATTGTTCTGTGAGGGCTCCTCCCAGTTTTCTTCCCCAATGTGACTCAAAAAACCACCTAAAGGGAACATTTCAAGATCAGATGGAAAGGGAGAGTCTATTTTCGTGTGCTGGGTTAATTCAGTAGGTTTTGTTTTCACTGCAACTGCTGACAAAGATGTTGAATTAACGGTCAGCACTTATGCGAAGACATTCTCTGTGACCCAGTTTCAAAACACAATTCATATGACATAGAGTCCTTGATAACGAGCTTGAGAGTAAGATCTTTTAAATATTACTGACTAGTAACTCTTCTCAACTCCCAACTCATTTTAAATATTATTAACTAGTAACTTTTCTCAACTCACAACTCATAATTAACTTGCCTTTTCTCACCCTATCCTTTCCTCTACACATTAACACAGTTCCTTGCAGTCCTTTTATTTTTTTTTTCTCTGAATTCATAAAATACACAGATAGAAGGATATCAGGCAGTCAAGTGGCTTTATGTCTTTTCCTTGATTTTTCTAAGAAACTAAGTTAAAAACACGTTTAAACACTGGTAGAAAATGTTGATCTAGATGGCAGTAATAGCCAACACAGTGACTGAGAAACTCATTGCTGCAATCTCGTTTTCTAACCCAAATAGAAAAGCTGGTACCTCTTAACCTTTTAGAGAGTGAGAGGTTGTGTAATGAAAGGGGTTTATTATTGAGAAAAGAAGTGAAGGGGAATGAGGTAAGAAAAAAATAACTGAAGATGGTGAATGGTTGGCGAAACAGATGTCTATCAAGTCATGTGACCAGTCATATATTTTTCAAGCTGCCAACACGAGATACTGATCGACCACCAGGAGTAACTGACCTTTAAATCACATGCTAATACTACACTTTATATCTATTTTAAAGCGAGGAGACTGTTAAATCTATTTGCTTGCGGATCATAAGCTGTATTTTTAGTCTCCTGTGTTCAATTACATTTTCTGAAGCGATTTAATAATTCATACTCAACATCTCTCCGGTGAATGCATTTCATTGTAAACAAGATGTCCCATTTCTGAGCTGGTTAAGTTGCATGATTTGAGTTTAACATCGTGTCATCTTGCACATACTCAGTCCTTCGCCTGTCGGATGTTAATAACATGTCCCTAGCTCCTTGGAAATTATGTATGAGAACTGTTGAATTTGCTCTCTGGTTTCTAATGTAAATGTCAGGATCTGATGTACAGAAATAAAAAAAAAAAAGTTCCTTTATGAGCTGTTTCAGTGCTGTTCTAAGTCCAGCTAGACTGCTGTTCTTCTAAACACAGGATATTCTGATTATACAATTCAACTGAAAAGTTTAGATTCTATTAATAATAGTAAACCCAGAATCTTTATTAGGGATGTAGCTTATGTTTTTTCATGCAGTAGGTGGAGAAAGTTATATATGGGGATTTTCTTCCCCACTTATAACCAGATTTCTTGAAGTAGAGAGTATTGTCATATTTCCCTTTCCAAGAGACTTGTGATAAGACTTTTGGTCTCTCGGAAATTTAGAAGATGAGGGAGCAGTTCTGTTTCTGGCCCTTGTGGGTGTTTAGCTGCCACCACCTCATTGATCATATGCCTGAATATCCTTAAAGATCTAAATCCGGCCTCAGTCAGTGAAAGATCTTGTTCTTGGGTCACTTCACTGCTGCTCTGGTACAAAATTATTGTCACTATATCATAGAATAGAGTCATAGAATCACCAGGTTGCAAGAGACCCACTGGATCGTCAAGTCTGATCATTCATATCAAAATATCACATAAAGTCTAAGCTACTGGATGACAAACAAAACAGCTGGAGCTACATAAAGGCCCCTTTGAGCTTTTTGGAGACTTATGTCTTCTGCTTCCTGGACTTTTTTTTTTTCATTTAAATAGGCTGAAGGAAAACAGGGAACATCTTTTCAATAAGATCCCATGTAGTTTAGGAAATAATTTTGGTATCAGAATGTCATAGAACCATAGAATCACCAGGTTGGAAGAGACCCATCGGATCATCGAGTCCAACCATTCCTATCAGACACTGAACCATGTCCCTTAACACTTAGAGCATCCTTTTTGGTTCACTCAGCAACAACTGGAGCTGTGCACCTTTATTGGCCTGAATCTTGATGAACTATTTCACAATAGAATACTTTTGGACAGCTGAATCAACTTTAAAATTAATAAGGTTACAATTACCACAAAATGAGAGAGATGCTTTTTCTTTCTCATTTCCAGAGGGAGGACAGATTTTTAAATTTAAAAAACCCATTGGGTTTAAATGCGAATGGCAACGATGATTTAACTTTCTCTCCTCATATAAAGCTTCCATATTAATAAAGTTTATATTTATTAGTCTCATATTAGTTAAACTGAGTTTTATGAAGATGCATATTTTATTTTAGGAGTGAGTTTTAACAAATTTCAACTGCTGAAGTAAATTAGTTGAGGGGAATATATATTCCCAAACCCTTTCCTGGTTTCTTGCAAATATGATTTCTACCATATTAAAACATCAATTAAGTAATCGTCTTTGTCTACTTCTGTGCTAAACAGGAAGCTATAAAATTTTCTTTTACTTCAGAACTGAGTATAGGAGTCCTCTGATATATTTACACTCCACTGTGCACATGAGACAATATTTACTTCAGAGACAGAATGAGGAAGCAATTTAAATCTTTCTTTTTTGGAAATGATGTAACATAAAGTGTGTGAAGTTAAAATAATCATAGAATCACCAGGTCAGAAGAGACCTATCGGATCATGGAGTCCAACCATTCCTACCAAACACTAAACCATGTCCCTCAGGACCTCATCTACCCGTACCTTAAACACCTCCAGGGAAGGGGAATCAACCACCTCCCTGGGCAGACTATTCCAATGCCCAATGACCCTCTGTGTGAAAAACTTCCTCCTAATCTCCAGCCTAAATCTCCCCTGGTGGAGCTTGAGGCCATTCCCTCTCATCCTATCCCCTGTCCCTTGGGAGAAGAGTCCAGCTCCCTCCTCTCTACAACCTCCTTTCAGGTAGTTGTAGAGAGCAATGAGGTTTCCTCTCAGCCTCCTCTTCTCCAGGATAAACACCCCCAGCTCTCTCAGTCGTTCCTCATAATGGGAACCTTTTATTTTAATTCTTTTTTCTACAACATTCCACCCCACTGGTATAACTGTTGTACTGTGTTCGTGTACCTTCCTGGTAAGAAATCATTTTGAGGAATGCTTGTTGTCTATTGATGCTTCCTTGTTATCCCACCTACAACAGTGGAATTAATTCCCCTTAAGAAATTAAGAGGAGACCTCATTGCTCTCTATAACTACCTGTAAGGAGGTTGTAGAGAGGAGGGTGGTGGAATTAGAAAAAAGATTTAACAGTTTCGATCTTCTTTTACACAAACTTGACAAGGCAGCTTTGACGTAGCACTGAGAGTTCTCTTTCAGTGTAATTCATAGAATCATAGAACAACCAGGTTGGAAGGAACCCATCGTATCATTGAGTCCAATCATTCCAATTCATTCTATCATGACAAAATAAAATAAGAAAATGATACTTAGCAGCAGCAGATCACGAGGAATTGAATAATTTACTATCTGCGGCGTATTTTTTTTACTGTGGCTTATCGCAGGCCAATAAAGTTTATTGGGATGCAGAGACCATCTTGGCTTATGCACGAAACACTTTCATGAAAGGGTTTTAATTAAAGCAGCTACTGTGTAATGTGGGGTTATTTCAACATTCAAAGCTGCAGTTCTTGGAAATAAACAGAAGTGAGACAATCCAGAATTCAATACAACAGGTATTTATATATGGAGGAGACAGGATGGGGAAGTGTTCAGAATTTAACACCTGTAGTGAATATAAATGTGAATCCAATTAACTACAACCAAAAGACAGAAGCAGAGGAGGCGTCTTTCCATGTCTTGCATTCTAATCTACTGCATTCAGCCAATTATTGTCATCTTACATTAAGAGTTATTTTAACTTGGCCTTGGTGTACTAAAAACACTACAATATCAGAGACTGCAGAGATTTTTGTTGTCATCTAGAGATTTTGCATTCATGGAGAGGTAAAGCAAATACACGTGGAAGCGGTGGCTGGCTGGCTGGTCAGGACTAGAGGGAATGGCCTCAAGCTCCTGCAGGGGAGATTTAGGCTGGAGATTGGGAGGAAGTTTTTCACAGAAAGGGTCATTGGGCATTGGAACAGTCTGCCCAGGGAGGTGGTTGATTCACCTTCCCTGGAGGTGTTTAAGGCACAGGTGGATGAGGTGCTGAGGAACATGGTTTACTGTTTGATAGGAATGGTTGGACTCGATGATCTGAAGGGTCCCTTCCAACCTGGTTGTTCTATGATTCTATGATCTGTAACTCAGTTAAGATTGATAATGTACAGAAATCATACTGAAGGACAACGTCTTTGCTTTGTTGTTCTCTGCCATTTCCTACATATATCCACTGCTCACTTCTTTCTCTAACTGATAATTCCTAAAGAAAGGTTTTGTCCTTTTTATTTCTTTATCTGTGGTGCTTCATACAGTTGGTTACAGATGGCAATTAGGCTACTTTCTCTTTTAAATTGTAAATATGAAGTCTACTTGTGGATAGAATTCAGTCCTGGCACAGGGACTGAGCCTTTCTTGAGCCAATGTCAGCAATAATGTAATTAGAATCAGAATCACCAGGTTGGAAGAGACCCACCGGATCATCGAGTCCAACCATTCCTATCAAACACTAACCCATGTCCCTCAGCACCTCGTCCACCCGTCCCTTAAACCCCTCCAGGGAAGGTGACTCAACCCCCTCCCTGAGCAGCCTCTCACAGTGCCCAATGACCCTTTCTGGGAATGTTTTTTTTCCTAATGTCTAGCCTGAGCCTCCCCTGGTGGAGCTTGAGGCCGTTCCCCCTCATCCTGTCCCCTGTCCCTTGGGAGAAGAGCCCAGCTCCCTCCTCTCCACAACCTCCTCTCAGGGAGTTGGAGAGAGCAATGAGATCTCTTCTCAATACATCAATACATAATCATTACACAAGCATGTACAATGTAGGAAGAAAACTACTAAATTATTTCAGAACTGCAGCAGAGACTGTATATATACAAGAGAGCTTTATGGCTTTGGAGTAAAGTATATTTCCATAGAAAAATACATCAATTCATCCCTATTATCATTTCATAAAAAGGTTTTTTTTTTTTTTTTATAGAATCATAGAACAACCAGGTTGGAAGAGACCCACTGGATGATCTAGTCCAACCATAAATATATAGAAGGTGGAAAAGCAAGGGAATTATGCTGTTGACTGTAAACCCCATTTAAATCTCCTTTGAGTGTTATGTGCTAAAATCAGCATTTTTGACATTTTAATCCAGCTGCAGGAATGATGGAATGTTCAGGAATGAACAACAAGGAGATTAATACAAACATGTTCTCTCAGCACCTTCCCACAAACAACAAGGAGATTCACACAAACCTATTCTCTCAGCACCTCATTGATTTAATAGCCGCTTACCTCCCGCAGCACAACTTGCTGTCATTAAACTGCACACACAGGATTAATTTTCTTTTTTTATAATTGTTTTTATTGAAAATCTTACAGGTATGACTAAAAGTCATGGTCAGTATCTTTCAGTTCCATTACAAAATCTGTCATATATATATATATATATTTATACCTATATATATATATTTAGTACAACTAGAAGCAAATCTACAGAATTATGAAACAATGATTGTCTATAAAAATGTAACTCAACTGAAATATGTCGCAGATGATTAATTTTTTTGTTTTTAGTTTTCCTCCGATTGAGCTGAAGGCCACTTTCACGTAGTTAATTGATAATGCTGGGCTGCCAAAATTACAAAGCCTTAACGATAATTCCCTGTCTCCCAGCCTGGTGTCAGTCATACATTAGGATTTTAGCACAAGGATCCTTCTTTCAGGAAGAAGTACTTTTAGAATCATGGAATCGTAGAACAACCAGGTTGGGAGAGACCCACCGGATCATCGAGTCCAAACGATGATTTAGAGTGAGTATCATCCTCTCTGAGGAGTCCCTTCTATTCACAAACACAGTTCTGCAAATAAATTTGTCTGCTTCTCAAGAACTGCAGGCGAGTCGAGTCATTTCAAGTCAGGTACAAGCAAAAACTTTGCAGGAGCAAAGTCTGAGCAAACCCACCTACAGATCGTCTAAAACAAAACAATGAAATAATTCTTCGAACCACTATTTTACTTGAGTATATGCCTTATTAGCTAGTAATAAATCATGAATAATGAAGTATAAATACCGTCAGAATCATAAAAAAAACCCTTGTCTTAGTCTAAGAAACCCTACTTCAAAATCCTACAGTGTTTTATCCAACAGCAGTCAGTGATCCTTCTCTTTTGGCACTTCTGAACCAGTGCAGAAATCGTGTGCAGTGAGTTAACACCTTCGGGGAAAAATCTTTGTGTGCAGCAGGACCTAAGGACGATTTCTGGAGTTAATAGCATCACATTGCTTAACATAAGAAAGAAATTGAAGTGTCTTTTACTGCGATTCAGCAGCAGCAAAAGAGAAGGGGAAGGGGAAAAGGAAGAAGTTTACAGTCTTTGAAGCATATAGTATGTTTAACCTTGAAAATTAAAGATTGCTTTAAAGACACTCCCAGCTACCTCTATCATAGAATCATAGAACAACCAGGTTGGGAGAGACCCACCGGATCATCGAGTCCAACCATTCCTTTCAAACACTAAACCATGTCCCTTAGGACCTCGTCCACCCGTCCCTTAAACACCTCCAGGGAAGGTGAATCAACCACCTCCCTGGGCAGCCTATTCCAATGACCCTTCGTGTGAAAAACTTCCTCCTAATCTCTAGCCTAAATCTTTCCTGGCAGAGCTTGAGGCCCTATCATCTTCTTTTTTCAAAAATTCAATGTACAAACACTTTATTTAAATGTCTTGGACTCGGCAATGGCTCAAAAGAACAACTGCACGTCCTCGGAGTTGCTCTATTTTCTGTGAGATAAAAGGTGGGTGAGATTGCTTTACTGTCATTTCCCCATTTCCATGCTTCATCTCCTACATTTATCCGAAAACCGGAGAAAAATCAGCATGTTCTGACAAGTCTAACACCGTGAGGCAGTAAAATGGACCTGAATTCAGCGGAGATTGGAGCTCCGAAATAAATATAACGCTTCATGTCAAATAATAATATTAATAATAATAAAAAGGATAAATTCTCCTGTACAAATCAGAAGAGATAATAAAAAAGAGCAAATAGATAGCAACGCCTTTTCTATACCTACGTGGGCATCACAGAATTGTTCGATTATAAGGATACTTTTTCACATTTCTCGTTTGATGTGGTTTGTAATCTACTTCAGTAAGTTGATAACAAACATTGTTGTGTTTCATAGAATCACCAGGTTGGAAGAGACCCACCAGATCATCCAGTCCAACCGTTTCTTCTCATGAAGAGTAATTTTTCATAAAATTACCCAGAAAATTGCAGACACTCCTAATTAAATAGTTCTGAGAACAAACGGGGAGAAGGAAAAAAATTATCTCCTGCCTTTTATTTAGTTTCGTGTCTGTCTATTCCTCCTGCTTTCAGCCTAGTGAGAGCTGCATGCAACACCTTAAAGAAAATTTTCGAAAAAAAAAAGACTTATAAGTACTACATATTGTAATGTCGTGTTGAACGAGGTTTAATTTGCTGATTCTTACACTCATCTCGTACCCACAACACTGTGTTTTAGATCCAGCAGTGCTGTGAAAGCATCTGCAGAGGATTATTGGCTCCTGGAGGTCACAGTGCTCAACGTGACCTTGCGAGTGAGTTACCTCTGCAGGTATCTGAGGGTTGCTACCTATTTGCGTGCGGCTGAGCATTTAATTTTATCAAAAATGCCTCCAAATGCTCATATTCTGGGTGATCAGTGCAGTCCCCAGGACGAGTCTAATGAAGATATGTTCCACCAAGGCAAAAAAAAACCCTTAGGAGGTTAAAAATGGGGAGATATTTACAACTTCCTTCAGTCTGTAAGGTTGATTATGTTTATGATTTAGTCTTCTTCAGTGCATTTTTCAGAGGAAAAGTTCCAAGGCTATGAATATAAGCAGTCTGGTCCAGTCCCGTACATATCCGCAAGCCTTTTAAAGCGAGGGCCCCAGTCACTGAGGTAATCGTAGTTCTGGTCCGAGTTTGAACTGATAGAATCTAAAGAGCTGAGCGACTCGGCCACCGAGCCGTTCCCCTCGAAGGCGTACGTCTGCAGGGAGTCGTAGGGCGGCGCACAGGGATCCACGTCAGCTTCTTTTAGTCTCTCCCAGATAAACTCCCGAAAAATGACGTTATCCGGGATGCTTTTAAAAGTCGGTCTGCTCAAGAACTGAATCTCGGGCGTCACGTCCCTCCTGGTCTTGGTGTCTCGCATGACGTTGAGGTTCCTCAAGGCAGCCATGTCGAAGGCCTCGGTGTCTTCCTCTCCGCCACCCTCGTCGTCGTACCGGACAATATTCTCTCGGATGTCTCTCTCCTCGTCGAAGATGAGGGGCTCCTTCTTGCGTCGCCGCATGGTGACAATCAGCAAGACGAGAACTGGAACACAGACAGACAGGAGTATGAGCAGTGCTGACGTTTCCTCATATTTTTCCTAATCATAGAACAACCAGGTTGGAAGAGACACATCAGATCATCGAGTCCAACCACTCCTATCAAAAATTGTGGAAGTTCTCATTAATTCACACAGCCTGAGGAAGCAACAGGCAATTAATGCCGTTAGCTGGAACCCAGCAGGTTCTGAAGCACCTTTTAAACCATAAGCTTTTTAGATGTTAAAGAACCTACTTCCAAAACGGTTCCGGATTAACGTCTTCATCTTTAATTCTATATCCTGTGCTGTCCGCTCAACATAAATTTTAGGATTGATTCAGTCTGACTATTCCAATCTCACAACCACGAAATAAAAAGGGGACCTTTCCCTGAACTCTTAATTGCCTGAGTGATAAAAGCGCATTCGAAAAGTAACTGCGTAGAATTTAACAACCTTGGTCTTGGAAGTGACTGAATTAAAGTATATGGCCAATCGCTTCTTAAAAAAAAAAAAATTAAGAAAAATCTGTATATTGGAGAACACCGGATTGTTAAGCAATGTGTAAAATACAACTGTCTTAGTTTATGGATTAAATAGAGCTCTATAAAGACCTCACATTCTTATAAGGTCTGAAATGCTGTACTTGAGGTTTATAAATTACACTTAATGACAACTGGAAAGGCTGGAGAAGCCTGTGCTAGAAATGTAATTATTTTTTTTTAAATTTTAATCCTTAAAGTTTCCTTCGTCTTGCAGATTAAACCCAAACTGCAGCGACAGCCAAAAGAACTGGGAGAAAATAACTCAAGGCTCCACTCATTCAAATACAGTTTTGGTAGAGAAACATCATTGCTGACACATAAAATATGGAACCGGTAATGTGAATATTACATCCATCTGTGGGACATGATGGAGTGTGAATCATCCTCCTAGAAAATGATTAATACTGTTTTGTAGCATCTGGGTAACATTTGCTCTGTTAATGATACCTCCAGAAAATAGCAGGAATCATTATGACTGAAAAAAATAACAGTAAGTTGGAAACTTAGTGCCATTCCACGTTCAATTAATCCTTTCGGATTTGATGTTTATTTTTACTCCTATGAATACGTGAATATGTGCATTCATATGCCTACAATTTACAATATTTACTTACAGGACTTCGATATGTCAACGAAATTCTGTATAAACATCTGGAAAAGTAAAAGCTGATACGGATAAAATGAAGCTTGGGCTTCCCTAGGTAGTCCCAGAAGTGGCCTCCATAAACTGTATAATGTAGAATCATAGAATCGTAGAACAACCAGGTTGGAAGAGACCCACCAGATTATCAAGTCCAACCATTCCTATCAAACATTAAACCATGTCCCTCAGAACCTAGTCCACATGTCCCTTAAACCCCTCCAGGGAAGGTGAATCAATCCCCTCCCTGGGCAGCCTCTGCAAGTGACCAATCACCCTTTCCAGGAAAAACTTCCTCCTAATCTCTAGCCTAAATCTCCCCTGGTGGAGCTTGAGGCCATTCCCTCTCGTCCTGTCCCCTGTCCCTTGGGAGAAGAGCCCAGCTCCCTCCTCTCCACAACCTCCTCTCAGGGAGTTGCAGAGAGCAATGAGGTCTCCCCTCAGCCTCCTCTTCTCCAGGATAAACACCCCCAGCTCTCTCAGCCGCTCCTCATAGGGCCTGTTCTCCAGCCCCTTCACCAGCTTCGTTGCTCTTCTCTGGACTCGCTCCAGAGCCTCAACATCCTTCTTGTGCTGAGGGGCCCACAACTGAACACAAGATTCAAGGAGCAGTCTTACCAGTGCTGAGTCCAGAGGGAGAATAACCTCCCTGACCCTGCTGGTCACACCATTTCTGATACAAACCGGGATGCCATTGGCCTTCTTGGCCACCTGGGACACTACTGGTTCATGGTCAGTCACTGTCAACCAACACTCCCAGGTCCTTCTCCTCCAGTCATTTTCCAGCCAGACTTGTCCTAGTCTGGAGCTGCTCAGGGTTGTTGTGCCCCAAGTGCAGGATCTACCATTTGACCTTGTTAAACCTCATCCCATTGGACTCAGCCCATGGATCCAGCCTGTTCAGATCCCTTTGGAACCTCTCGACCCTCCAGCAGATCCACACTTCCACCCAGCTTAGTGTCATCTGCAAACTTGCTATGATATAGATGCTGAGATGTTGATTCGTGAAAGTTCTTTTTTCCATGGAGGGATTTTTAAAATCAATATCAATCTAGTCGTCATGAGTCATGATTTAATACTGTTTAGAATAAACAATCAGAGATTGCACAGGGAGAAAACTCTATCAAGGGTTAGTGATTGATGGGAATGGTTGGACTCGATGATCCGGTGGGTCTCTTCCAACCTGGATTTTCTATGATTCTATGATTCTATGAAATTGGCTAATGCCTGAGACGACTAAAAGTGAACTTCCTGTAATTCTTTTTTATTTTCCTTTGGAGCCGTGTGCGTCCATAAATAGAACTGCAAAAAGTTCAGGATTTTTCCAAACTTTTTGATAAATATATTAGGCAGTATTTTCCCCTCCTTCTTCAGTAGCTACCAGGCACACACCTAATGATCCATCTCCTCACAGATGCCTCGTGACTCTCTATTCCTGCAGCATCAGCATCATTCTCTCACTTGGCTGCCTTTGGCATCTCCCAGATTCATGTTTTATGGATTGAATTCCGAAGCAACGAGTGTGGAGCCTTTCACTCTTAACAATATTTACATAAGTGGTTTGACAATGTGATATTTTGACCTTTAAAGGCTCTTTGGTGAAATTTCTAAACATTCTGGTATTTGTGTAATACAAATCGAGCTGCAAATTATACAGCAGAGGAAATAAAATGGTCATCATAGAGACAACAATTGCATTTGACTCTTGACGTTTTTTCTTATTATAAAAAATATTTAAGGATGAATTATCTTGCTGGCAGTATAAATATAGATTTAGGCCAAGTTTGCTATTGACATAACTTTTTTATTATTATTTTTAACATTTACTGCCACAATTTTTATTGCCACCTAAGCAAGCAGCTAATAACTGCTTTTACTCAAATGCAAATGCATTTTCAAACCACTTTCTGTCTTAACTTACTTCATTTTGAACATTAAATGCCTGATAATAAGTGAAAAATATGAAACTTAGTAGACAGGTCTGCCTAAAGGTACAATAAAAATCAAGATACAAGGAATGTTTGATATAGTATTCGTTGTACATCTCACACTTGCTTGAAGCCAAGAAAAATACGGAGTCCTTGTAAAGGTCAAATATTTTAGCATTTAGATGACTTTACGGGATTATTAATTTCTCGCCTTTCCAACAGCTACGAACAATAAAGTTTAACCTCTAAATGAACAAAGCTTCTGCTGCATTGCAGGAGCTGCAGAGATGGATATGAGCTCAAAACAAATTTCACTGATATATAAATCAAGCGCAAATGGTTTTAAAGCTTATCCATTTATCATTACATCATGGGAGGTTTTTTTCCCCCTACATTTATCACAAATGCAGAGATTAAGTCAGTAATGACTGGCTGAACAGCTAGAAAACTTAATTTTGTGATTTTCAGAGAAGAAATAATACAAAGGAAAAGCTTTGGGTGTATATATACCGCACACTGAAGCCACCAGTGTGGCTCCACAACTCATGCTAAAGAGATGAAATGGAAACACTGATTTCGCATGTGATTTAACACATAAATAATAAATTGATATTAGAAAAAAACTGATTATAAAGATTAAATAATCAGAGCTAACAAAGTTTAATATAAACTAACCTTTTTGTTCTGTTTTTGTTAACTGATTGATAGAATCGTTACTTTTTTAAAAGGTCGAACAGCCAAGAGACTGTATCAGTATGGATGTCATGATAATATTGATAGTTTCAATTCACTTATAGAATCATAGAATCATAGAATCACCAGGTTGGAAGAGACCTACCGGATCATTGAGTCCAACCATTCCTATCAAACACTAACCCATGTCCCTCAGCACCTCGTCCACCCGTCCCTTAAACCTGAAGGTGACTCAACCCCCTCCCTTGCAGTCTTGGCCACTGACCAATCACCTTTTCTGGGAAAAAATTTTTCCTGATGTCCATCCTGAACCTCCCCTGGTGGAGCTTGAGGCCATTCCCTCTCGTCCTGTCCCCTGTCCTTTGGGAGAAGAGCCCAGCTCCCTCCTCTCCACAACCTCCTTTCAGGCAGTTGGAGAGAGTAATGAGGTCTCCCCTCAGCCTCCTCTTCTCCAGGATAAAAATCAGTCATTAAAGAAACACCTTTCATAGATTCATAGAATGCCAGATTGGAAGGGACCTCAAAGATCATCTGGCCCAACCTTTTTAGGTCATAATATAGTTTCATAGAATCATAGAACAACCAGGTTGGAAGAGACCCACTGGATCATCGAGTCCAACCATTCCTATCAAACACTAACCCATGTCCCTCAGCACCTCATCTACCCATCCCTTTAACACCTCCAGGGAAGGTGAATCAACCACCTCCCTGGGCAGCCTCTACCAGTGCCCAATGACCCTTTCCGTGAAAAACTTCTTCCTAATCTCTAACCTAAATCTCCCCTGGTGGAGCTTGAGGCCATTCCCTCTCGTCCTGTCCCCTGTCACTTGGGAGAAGAGCCCAGCTCCCTCCTCTCTACAACCTCCTTTCAGGTAGTTTAAATGAGTTTAAATGAGAAGGCTCAGGCTGAACCTTAGAATTGTCCCATGTAGAGGAATCCACCCCTTCCCTGGGGAGGTTATCCCAGTATTTAACTGTTCTCACAGTGAAAAAATTTATTCTGGAGTTTTCTTTCTTTGTATGCAAGGGTGAACTTTTGCTTTTCCATTTTGCTGTGCACTTTATGGAGTAATAATGATATTTCCATTTTGGTCTGACCCGGAAAAAAGTCAAGTTTGGGTCACCTGAGCATATTGGTTTTTCTAATAATCTTTCCTTTTGTACTCAAGGCAACTGCAAAGTATTTGTAAGGAAGCTATTAAAGCCCTGAGACAACCTAAGGGAGACGACTACATAGAATCATAGAGCAACCAGGTTGGAAGAGACCCACCAGATCATCAAGTCCAACCATTCCTATCGAAAAAACATGCAGAACTATACAATAAAGGACTAAATCGCAAGCATTATCACACCACGTAGGAGCTATAGCCCTCAGCCTGGCATTGACTGGAGTAATAAGCCTCAGCAGCTGTGAGCAAATCTGCACATTCATTTCTGCCTTAGGTGTGTCATGATTCATAAAGCCGAAGGCTGGAGACGTTCAGCGTCTAAGCAGCGTGTTAATAACCTCTTTAGTTATACCTTGCAGTACAGTCAGATGAGATTTGGGGATTACAGAGGCCAAGACTCTGGAAACCTGCATTTAATTCACAGCTAGAAAGCTTCATATAACTGTGGTTTAATCAGTTTGAATTGATATTTGCAAAGAGACTGTGACCTTTAAGCACTAGCAATGAGTGACCCTAATAGCCTCTATAACTCTGAGAGAACAGTGTCTGCCTTTCATACTAAGTCATGGAATCATAGAATCACCAGGTTGGAAGAGACCCATCAGATCGTCGAGTCCAACCATTCCTATCAAACACTAACCCATGTCCCTCAGCACCTCGTCCACCCGTCCCTTAAACACCTCCAGGGAAGGGAAATCAACCACCTCCCTGGGCAGACTATTCCAATGCCCAATGACCCTTTCTGTGAAAAACTTCCTCCTAATCTCCAGCCTAAATCTCCCCTGGTGGAGCTTGAGGCCATTCCCTCTTGTCCTGTCCCCTGTCCCTTGGGAGAAGAGCCCAGCTCCCTCCTCTCCACAACCTCCTTTCAGGGAGTTGGAGAGAGCAATGAGGTCTCCTCTCAGCCTCCCCGACTCAGCCAGAAGCAAGGAAGATAAAAATCACGCAAAACCATTATGTGAATCTTGTTTTCCACTGTTTTAGTACAAGGTAAATCTTTAACCTCTCAAATACACTTGACTTATCTTGCCTGTGAATATTCTTTCTATCTGCGATTCTATGTGCACATTTTATGCTAAACACTTGTTACAAAAACAATTATTGTGTCTGGAAGATGTTAACTGAAAGAAACAAATTACCTTGAATTAAATTACCACATAATATTCAGAGGAGTTAAAAATTCTTAACTTTCTCCTCTAAAAATTGTGCACTCTCTAAAATGAATACAAACTAGCTTTTTGTACTTTTTTTACAGAATAAGTTGCAAGTTGGTTTTTTTTCCAGTTTCTTTCTTTAAAACACAGCTTCCCTGCAGAGTAAATGATTATGAAGTAGTTCTGAGTAATTAACAAAGCACCGGAACCTTCTTGTGGAGTAAAATTTAGAATTTCATCTCCAACAGTCAACACAGGGAGGGGAAAAGATTTTGATAAAATGCTTTTAACTTTAAAAAATAATTCTATTTTGAAAAACTAATCTATACCATATTATAAGCAATTATAAGGAATTTGTATGATTTAGTAATATTATTCCTTCTTAGCACCAGTGCAAACATTGTGCTCATCTAATATTAATTGATTACTTAATGACCACTGATCTCCACCAAGGTTTAGGTTGTCTTGGTGAGACAACCTAAACCTTGGTGGAGATCAGTGGTTATTTGTTAAGACAAAAGGATGTATCAGGCAAAACCAAATATCAAAGTACATCATAGCAGCTCTATGAATCATAGAATCATAGAATCACCTGTTTGGAAGAGACCCATCGGATCATCGAGTGCAACCGTTCCCATCAAAGATAAGACCTTGATGAGAATTCAATAAAACAGTGCTAGAAGGTGTGTATCCATGACATTTATGCAAATCTCATGCCTCCTCCACTTTGCAACTGGCGCACGCTTTGAGATGACATTGATGAATGCGACTGGATTTACACTCTGTTTGAATCTTATATTAGAAAAAAGAAATAATTCTATCTGGTAGCCTGTCTCTTCTTTTGAGTGATAAACTCTTACGCAGAAAGGTGCATCCCTTGGTCTCATCCTTGAGGCAACTAGCCAGAAGTTGAAGTTTATTTTTTATGCTGTGCTAATTAATCTTAAGTGTTTGATAGGAATGGTTGGACTCGATGATCCGGTGGGTCTCTTCCAACCTTCTTGTTCTGCGATTCTATGATTCTGTGATTCTGTGATTCTATGATTCTATGAGTCTATGATTGATTCTATGAGTCTATGAATCAGGATATTTTCTCAGGAATGCATGGGAAAAGAAGGAGGGAAGGGAGAAATTCATTTCCTATCAATACAGCCATTCAGCTGATGCCAGAAAACATCTGCTAAGTACAAATTAGAGAAGGAAAAAGGTTCTAGGAGCAAGAGAAGCAAAACCACTTGACTGTGGTTTCACTGGGCAGCAGTAGCGCTTAGGCAACTCTTTCATACAATCATAGAATCATAGAACAACCAGGTTGGAAGGGACCCATCGGATCTTCTAGTCCAACCATTCCTATCAAACGCTAAACCAAGTCCCTCAAGACCTCATCCACCTGTTCCTTAAACGCCTCCAGGGAAGGTGAATCAACCACCTCCCTGGGCAGCCTATTCCAATGCCCAATGACCCTTTCTGTGAAAAACTTCCTCCTAATCTCCAGCCTAAATCTCCCCTGGTGGAGCTTGAGGCCATTCCCTCTTGTCCTGTCCCCTGTCACTTGGGAAGTGAAGATTGGCAGCTGCCTGGGAACAGAACAGCACACACAGCCTAAACTGTGCCTTCATCTTTGAGCTGTTCCCAAAAAGAACAGTTCAGATTGGGAGCGATGACAGCGCAAACATATGTGTACTCGGATGAGCAGTGGTGATACATTCAGACAGCTGAATCGGGACGTTCAGTTTTGTTGACAAATATAATCAATGGTGAAGTGGGCAGATGCCAGATTCCTCTTCAGTCAGATGCAGTACGATCCTTCATCTTTACTCCCCAGTCTGGGCCTTAGCACTATCACATAGTAATTTTGTTTAAGGGTTGGACTTGATGATCCGGTGGGTCTCTTCCAACCTGGTGATTCTATGATTCTATGAGTAGGCATGAAATGAGAATTGCCAAACTAATTAGGATGTTGACACTGCTCCACTATTTTCCATTGTCTTTTTTCTAGTCTCAGTTTCACTACGCACCATAAAATCCAACCCTGTTATCAGCTGCAGAAGGAACAAATCATCATTCTGCAGAAGATGTTCAATTAAATATGATGATTCTCATCAGGAAACTACATCTGTTGAATCTGCTCTGAATGCATTTTGTCCTATGCAAATCAGTAAATATTTTTAAAGAGTTATAGCTCTGAAAAGGGGACACAGACTAACACTGGTTATAGGGCGAGTAAACTAAATACTTCCATAAACTGCATTTTCTGTCTCTTATATATTATATTTCATGCAACTGATGGTTTGGAGTTTTTTTTGTTTTATTATTCTATAGACCTCTGGAGGCAACTTGGCATAGAAACTAAGTGCCAGAATGTGAAAATCCCAAGCTGAAGCTTTCCAGTGGCTCATGACAAAAAAATGCTTTATTTTGTCTGGAATGTTTTCTATTCTTGTTTACACAAATTGGGGTGGAAGGGCCAAGCTCAAGATATAGAATCATAGAATCATGGAACAACCAGGTTGGAAGAGACCCACCGGATCATTGAGTCCAACCATTCCTATCAAACACTAACCCATGTCCCTCAGCACCTCGTCCACACATCCCTTAAACTCCTCCAGGGAAGGTGAATCAACCACCTCCCTGGGCAGCCTCTGCCAGTGACCAATCACCCTTTGTGTGAAAGACTTTCTCCTAAATCTCCCCTGGTGGAGCTTGAGGCCATTCCCTCTTGTCCTGTGCCCTGTCCCTTGGAAGAAGAGCCCAGCTCCCTCCTCTCCACAATCTCCTTTCAGGTAGTTGTAGAGAGCAATGAGGTCTCCTCTCATCCCATTGGTCTCAGCACATGGATCCAGCCTCTTCAGATCTTTTTGGAACCTCCTGACCCTCCAGCAGATCCAGCTTCCACCTAGCTCAGTACGATCCGCAAACTTGCTAAGGGAGCACTAGATGCCTTCATCCAGGTCATTGATGACGACATTGAACAGGGCTGTACCCAGCACTGAGCCCTGGGGACACCACTTGTCACTGGCCTCCAGATGGAGTTAACTCCATTTCCCACCACCCTCTGGGCCCTCATCCATGGACATATATACATATATGTGTATATATCTCTATCTTTTACTACTGTACATTGATGGGAGAGGAGACCTACCCAGCAGTGTCAAGACACAAGCCAATATGGCTATGAGGGCTCCGGTGCTGAGTCCTGCAGGCAAGATATAGGCTTCGGCGTTGCACGTCTGAGCAACACCATCTGCATCACAGTCACACACCCTGATAGTGAGGGTATTAGTGCTGCTCAGGGAAGGCGATCCGCTGTCCACAATGAATATTGGCAGGTAGAAAACAGACTGCTCCTGTCTTCGGAACCCGTTCCTTCTGGTTAATATCGTTGCGGTGTTGTCTAGATAAGGGAATAAAAAGATAAAGGTAAAATGCATGAGATTTCTAAAACACAAGCCTATGGACAATACAGTCTTTCAATTAAAAGACTTAATAAGTACATTTATATTATCTCAACAAGTTTATCTTGCCTAGTCATATATTTTAGAAGCTGCAGAGATAGGATCAGCTGAACAATTATAGAATCACAGAATCACCAGGTTGGAAGAGACCCTCCAGATCATCGAGTCCAACCATTCCCATCAAACACTAACCCATGTCCCTCAGCACCTCGTCCACCCGTCCCTTAAACACCTCCAGGGAAGGGGAATCAACCACCTCCCTGGGCAGCCTGTTCCAATGCCCAATGACCCTTTCTGTGAAATACTTCCTCCTAATCTCCAGCCTAAATCTCCCCTGGTGGAGCTTGAGGCCATTCCCTCTTGTCCTGTCCCCTGTCCCTTGGGAGAAGAGCCCAGCTCCCTCCTCTCCAGGTAGTACTCCTTTCAGGTAGTTGTAGAGAGCAATGAGGTCTCCTCTCAGCCTCCCCTTCTCTAGGATAAACAACCCCCAGTCTTTCCTAATCATATATTTTAGAAGCTGCAGAGACAGGATCAGTTGAGCTATGATACCCAACTAGAGGAAAAGATTTCTATTTTTCATAAAACACCCTCAATATTGCTGAGTTGTATTTGGTTTTAGTTAAGCTCCGGTTCCACACTCTACCTATCAAAATAGCTCAGGACGAGATTATAAAAAAGAAAAAAATTCAACTGTCGGTGATCAGATTAGGATCTATATAACTATTTAAGGTCTAATTTCCAAGGACTTATTTCAATTATTTACAGATCTTGATATCTATTAATAGAAGAGATGAAGATATTAACCCACTTGGTCTTTTTTGTATTATGGTTGGACTCGATGATCTGGTTCGGTCTCTTCCAACCTGGTGATTCTATGATTTTATGAAGACCAGTAGTTTTTTTGAATCCAAAAGGTACAGGTAAACACACATATAACGAAAACATGCATTTGTTTGCAATCTCATCTGAGAGTCAAGATGACTCATACAATGAATCTAAAATTCAGAGCTGCTGCTCTGACTTGGGGGATTAAAAAGTCCATGTGTTCCAGAAAATATGTGCAAAACACACTGTATCCAACACAGGTTGATAGGTCCTGAGTGCTGTACATTTCCTAGAATGTACAGAAAAGGTCAGTCTGTCTATTGATCTATCTACTTATCCATTTGCAGACAGATGTATCAATAGGACTATAAATTATCTCTTCTATTATGACCTATCTGGCAAAATATACAAACACTTTCTCAGGGAGGGAGTTGATTCACCTTCCCTGGAGGGGTTTAAGGGATGGGTAAGAAGGGACATGGGTTAGTGTTTGATGGGAATGGTTGGACTTGATGATCCGGTGAGTCTCTTCCAACCTGGTGATTCTATGATTCTATATGACATATGTATAAAATTAATTAATATCAAAAGAGGCAACTGCCGTGGTATCTAACTCCAGAGATTTCACTGGCATTGCTGAAGTCTATTTAATCTTTCCAAACTATAAGTGCTTTTGAAGAGGACCTGTCTTCTCATTAAATACTTAAGACTGCCTATAAAAAATGTTAGATTTCTGAACAGAGTCTTAATCTAAAGCATTTTCATTATTTTGATGCTGTTTACTGTTCTGGTCTTAGGTTTCAAACTGCAAGCTGCTCATAGGAAGAAAATTAATCCTGTCAGTAACTCCATGCAGGGTGAGGCCATAAATAGCTGTGAGAGAACTTTATTAGGTCACATCTCGTACTTAGCAAATGTTGTCTAAAGTCTCTCTGTACAAAGAGTGTCCTTTGCTCAACCATATGTCTGTTTTGCTTGTTTTATTAATAAGGGTGACCCTGTGGCTCCGGTTTAGTGCTGATCCATAAAAGAGCAATGCAAGATTAACACCGAGTCTGTCTAGTTCTATTTGCTTCAGCTAATAGCTAATACAAGCCCAGCTGCCATAATACGCAATGCAACTAACGAGAACGCTAATTAGAGGCACATTCTCAGATATTTTAACTGAGAGAAGGTGATGTCAGTGGGAGTCTCCGCATAAATCTTTGGGGAAATAGTCATAAGAAGTCTGTGTAAATATTGTAGGTAGTTTCCCTTGTCCAAAGCATTCTTCAGCAGGTACTTACTGAACAGATGTGTTGCTCTAAAAAGCCCCAAACTCTCTCACCCATTTTTTTGTGCCACAAGTAATATTAATAAAACATGAATTCCTGAATGTTTTTCAGTTCCGACCTGAAGGTAAAATCTAATTGAGATAAGTGCAAGGAAAATATTGTGAGAAGAGCGACTTCTGGGAAAACGAAGAGAAAGATTTGAAGCTGCTCTGCTTGGCTCAAGGCTTTAAAAGTTCAAACAACTGCTTAAGATCCTTTACAAATAATCTCCAGATAATTCACATCCTTAGCAGAACAGAAATTTATGGACGTCATAATCAGCATTGTTAAAGGAGTTAGTGGTGAATATTTATCCAAACAAAATGTCTTTACCTTTGTTGTCCTGCAGTGTAAAGTTGTGGTTATTTGCTGCCTCTGCTGTTAAGCTGAAGTAGAACTGGTGGCCGTTTGGTGGGTCGTCTTTATCAATCGCACTGATTTTCTGGATCACCTGTGTTGAGATGCATCAAGGTGTCGTTATTTGGAGTGTGAGGAAACATAAATACAGGTTGGAAGAGACCCACTGGATCATTGAGTCCAACCATTCCCATCAATCACTAACCCATGTCCCTCAGTACTTTGTCTACCTGTCCCTTAAACACCTCCAGGGAAGGTGACTCAACCCCCTCCCTGGGCAGACTCTGCCACTGCCCAATGACTCCTTCTGTGAAAAATTTTTTCCTAATGTCGAGCCTGAGCCTCATTAGAGCTCGGAGTATAAACAGTGCCTACAATCAATTTGATACTTTGCAAGGAGAAGATTATAGTTCTGAGCATTTTAATTAATAGTTTTAATAACATGAAAGAGGGGCAAGGCGTATGTGTATTAACTGTGATTTCTTTTTTACGATTATCATTATTTTTTCATATTTTGTTTTCTAAAATTCTGTCAAAATCTGCCTCTAAAATAAAAAAAACTCACCATTACTTGAAATGCATAAAGAATGAATGTTCAGAACTAACAGTTCTGACTAGATCACAGGGAAAACAAACAAGTACTCTGCTAAGAGCATTCATGGTCTGTGTTTCTCATGAACATAACACATAATTAACATAATAAAGTGGTTCCTGTTAAGGATTCAATATTATGCTGTGATTTTTGAAGCATGTATTAAACAGCATCCACTACAGGAAGCACAATATTCCAGGAGAAGTCAGAAAAGTGCTCTTTTTCCCAAGGAAAAAAGATGTGTGATCTATGTGAGTGAAGTATCTACTAATTAGTATTCAAAGTAAATATTATATATTATTAATATTATATTAAATGAACTAATATTATAAATAATCATTTATAATAATTATAATGATTTATAATGTTATTGATATAATAATAATAAATAAATAAAAGAGAAAGTAGAGACAATGAGAAAATATATATTTACTGTAATATTACTATATACTATAATTTTCTATAATATAGAAATACTAAACTATACTATTATACTATAATTTTCTATAATATAGAAAATATATATTTACTTTACTTATATATACATATGAAACAAAACTCATATATATATGTTTCAAAGACGAAAGGAAAAGTCCAGATATAAAATACACCAAGAACAAACAACACCAGGTACTTTTAGCTGAGTCTAGGACTACTTGGAAGACATTTGCAGAGTTAAAACCAGTGAGTGACACAGTAGGTATACATTTGCCTTTTGAAATTGTGGCCTGATGACTCATATTTCCTAAGGGAAATAAAAGTGTGTGCTCATTTTAGGAATGTTAGGCCTCAGAATAGCCTCCGTGTTATGACTTCCCATTCCTCGGCAAAACTAGGAGGAAGTACGTAGTCTTTCTATTATTCAAAACCAGATGAATTTAGCAAAATGTGCCAGAAAGCCAAAAATTTTAACAGTACCTTCAACAAGTAATTTTTATATCTGGATCTTTTCCTTCAGAGGTATGGTGGAGGTGCTAGGGTCTGATTAATATTTGCTAGGGGTGCACGTGAAGGCATTGTTTTTACTGTCAGAAGCTGAATATATTTTATCTTAAAGCTGTCTATCTGATAAGAATAAACATCAAAATTGTACCAAAGCCATACCTGACCAGGCTGAGCATTTTCACAGACAGTGGTCTCGTACTCCATAGCAAACTCAGGTGCGTTGTCATTGATATCAAGGATCGTGATGGCCACGTAGCCTCTCCCAACCTGGGCTGGATTCTCTGCAGGAAAAGAAGCCAACAAGACAATCAAGAAGTTCTTGCCTATATATGTTATAAAGTCAGAACAGTTTTCATTTGAACTCTTCTTTTGCATATACATGTCTAATAAATTAGTGGTTTATTTTTTGATGGGAATGGTTGGACTCGATGATCCGGTGGGTCTTTTCCAATCTGGTTGTTCTATGATTCTGTGATTCTATGATTCTATGAAATTAAATCCCCTCCTAAAAAGTCGAAGGAAGGTCTTGTCTTGATCTTCTGGACCCACTGGAAGCAATGTTTATGCTTTCCAGCTGCTTGGATTAAATTAAGATTTTACTCTCAGGGATTTTACTCTCAGATGTTTGGAGGGTTCAGTCCTTCAATACTTTTCAACTTGTACCAGACATGAAACCAAGTACAAAATATCCTTTATCTTAGAGACAGGAAAGTGAAACCACACAAGATTCACATCCCCTTCCCTTCGTACTTTTAGGAACGTTGTGGTTGACCCACAGCACTCAAGTCCAAGTGCCAGCACCAAGATGGGTTATGTGTTCTCCTCTGACCTCCATATAATTTTTCCTCTAATGATATTTGGTCTGAGACCACTGACTTAACATATTTCACCTTCCATTGCATTTGGTTTTTGGAAGTTAAAAGGAAACAAAAGATGTGAGGCAAAGGAAAGGGCAAATATTTCATCTGTTGCATTTCTTTATCACATGAGTAATATAGGAATTTTTATCACTCAGGTCTCTTTTACATTGAGTAAGAAATTATTTTTCTCTGCCATGGTTTGAAAGTGTCATAGTTTCTCTTGACACAGCTGATCAAAACAAAACCTAACGTTTTACCCATAAACAGCCAATAAAATCCTTTAATTGCTACTTACGACTCTCCATAGCCAGAACTGTGATGTTATGCACGGCGTTCGTTTCCCTGTCCAAAGACTTGGCAGTTGTAATGACTCCACTGTTGGCATCGATGTTGAAGTACCTCTCCAGGTCTGTGTTTCGATCTATTGAGTACCTAGGTGAAAGATGAAAGGAAACTTTTGATTTATATTCAATTACAGCTTGTAAAGAAGTGTCAGTGATTTCCTATTACAGAGGGAAAGTTTCCACTGAAAGTTTCCATTCTGAGCTTTGTTTTGTTCTGTTTCTCTAGGTATTGAGAGCAAAGCCATATGCCGACTGACCATGAGCCAGCAGTGTGCCCAGGTGGCCAAGAAGGCCAATGGCATCCTGGTTTGGATCAGAAATCGTGTGACCAGCAGGGCCAGGGAGGTTCTTCTCCCTCTGGACTCAGCACTGGTGAGGCTGCTCCTTGAATCCTGTGTTCAGTTCTGGACCTTCAGCACAAGAAGGATGTTGAGGCTCTGGAGCAAGTCCAGAGAAGAGCAACGAACCTAGTGAAGGGACTGGAGAACAGGCCCTATGAGGAGTGTCTGAGAGAGCTGGGGGTGTTTATCCCGGAGAAGAGGAGGCTGAGAGGAGACCTCATTACTCTCTACAACTCCCTGAGAGGAGATTGTGGAGAGGAGGGAGCTGGGCTCTTCTCCCAAGGGACAGGACAACAGGGAATAGCCTCAAGCTCCACCAGGGGAGATTTAGGCTAGAGAGTAGAAGGAAGTTTTTCACACAGAGGGCCATTGGTCACTGGCAGAGGCTGCCCAGGGAGGTGGTTGATTCCCCTTCCCTGGAGGTGTTTAAGGCACAGGTAGATGAGGTCCTGAGGGACATGTGTTAGTGTTTGATGGGAATGGTTGGACTCGATGATCCGATGGGTCTCTTCCAACCTGGTTGTTCTATGATTCTATGATTCTAAAGGTGAGAGAGTTAAGACACCAATCTGTGCTGACAATAGCAACCTGTTCCCACAGTGACCTCGTAAGTGAGACTCCCTTTTCTTCCTTCATCTCTGTTGTAAGAAAAAAGTTCATTTGCTATGTAAGAGCATCGTCCTGAGCCCCAGCTAAGAAGAAAATGAGATGAAAGTTTACTAAACGGCTGTATCAGCTGGGCGCTTCTCCCAGGGGGCTGACACTCTGAGCAGAGAGATTTCTGTGACCAACAGAAGAGCCCTTGAGTCATCAAGAGCTGCAGGGGCAGGGAAATAAAAAATAAGAGAGATGATGCAGTGTAGGTCAAGGGATTGCATGTCATTACTGGCAGCTCCCAGTGCTTTACTGTCATTACACAAACACAGGCTCATGACCCGAACTCTTTGGCTTAACGTATCTTTTATGTCTAAATTTGTTTTAGGAAGGGGAAATGAGCCTCTTAGCAAACAGAAAATAGCATAAGGGAAAAGGTCAGAATGCCTGGGGGTGTTCTGCTTGTAACTCTTTAGAGAGGAAGGGGCAGTTGATTAGGTAGATTTAGGTTTACAACTGGGATATTCTTGACATTCAATTTAATACTGGGTCAGACTCCTGCACTCATTTAGATCAAGTATGTACTCCAGAACATCTCCCTACACTCAAGATGAATTAAAATGTCCAAATCAGAAGGAGTGGGATCATTACAATTCCTGTCACGCTGATGATGTATTAGATCATTGGTGTTACATTAATCAAATCCTCTGAACGACACTGGAATAAAGAATTAGAGAACCCAGTTAAAAAACAAGACTTCTAAGATATAATGTGCTTACGACACTTATATTTTGTTCTGTGTTGTAATAGACCAGCTTGTACTGTTTGTACCTATTCGCAAAAATCTTAGAGCAGAGACTTGTTATGTTATTAGAATTATTTTTCTATATTATGTCACAGAGAAAGGAGTAGAAAGCAGCAATAACAGCAGCAGCAGAATTTTTCATGGATTAAGCTTTCCTTCTTTCACTTTTTTCCCCATTTTATATTAACTGTAGTTAATTTTACACTTTATTTCATGACAGTGCTGTTGTTTACTTCATCAGCAGTGCTTTTCGGCTGTTTTATGACTGGAAGGATTCCCCATGAGACTATGCTTGTCACCTCTGCTCTGCAGTCAGTCTTGGCAAGCCCCATGGACAGGATTCAGTCTCCTGCCAGCTCTTAGATTTCCCAATTATTAACACTATCACTTTCTGATCTGAAGAGACAAAGACCTTTCTGGAAAAAAAAAAAATAGAAAGGTGAAGGAGAAGGAGAAGGAGAAGGAGAAGGAAGGAGGAGGAGGAGAAGGAGGAGAAGGGAGAAGGGGAAGGAGAAGGAGAAGGGGAAGTAGAAGGGGAGGAGAGGAGAAGGGGAAGGAGAAGGAGGAGAAGGATGGAGAAGGAGAAGGAGAGGAGAAGGATGGAGAAGGAGAAGGAGAGGAGAAGGGGAAGGAGAAGGAGAAGGGGAGGAGAGGAGAAGGGGAAGGAGAAGGAGAAGGATGGAGAAGGAAGGTGGAGAAGGAGGAGAGGAGAAGGGGAGGAGAGGAGAAGGAGAAGGAGAAGGGAGGAGGAGGAGGAAGGAGGAGAAGGAGAAGGAGGAGAGATGTGGGAAAGATGGAAAAAGGAACAACAAAAAAGGAAAAAATAAAAAAAGATGGAAGGGAAGGAGGAAAACGAAGGAGAGGAGGAAGGAAAGGAAGATGGAAGTCAGGCAAGCAAACAAGTTACATAAACTGGACAACAGATTCTTATGAAATAAGAAGAAAAACAATTTTTTATGCATAGGAAGTACTTAGTTCCCCTTAACTTCTTTGCAACTGTTGTATCACATTCAAATTCTAAAACAACCTATTTAAAATATTTTTAATCCTTTGATTCTCTGCAGCCATTAATACTTCAAAATCTTTGAGGTGCAGGAGTTTTAAACCCTTTACTTAAGCTATTCAAACATCAATGGTTCTCAGATCCATACAAGATAACCTCTGATTTTCAAACTATTTACTTCTCCCGCTTCAGAATTGTCAACATTTTCATTGTGTATGATCTTGTTGTTTCATCATTTCTGAATTGTATCACATCTAATTTTTAATCAATATCAATTTAATCCAATGTTTGGAATAAGTATTTGTAGGTTAAGTAAACTTCTTAAATAGATAATGAAAAGCATTATGTCCTAATCCTCCTTAACCCATTCCATTCCTAGGTGGATCTCATTCTGATGTCTATCAAAGCAGATGCAGGAGAGCTTTAAAATACATCATCTGTCAGTCCTCAGTCTTCCTCACAATGTACATCATGGGTTTGAAAACATAGAGTTAAACTCTCACTATTTCTCTTATTTCCTACCTCTCAAATTCCAAATAACTCTGATTCTGAGAAAAATCTTCAAGGTCCTTCTTAAGCTGGGAATACAAATAATTTTTTTTTATGCTGGCATTGTAAAAAAAATACCCAGATCAAGGCTAATAAACTCATCCTTATATTTACACAGTAATCAGAAGCATTGTGAACGTTGAATGCATTTATGGAACTGGATTTAATCCTGCTCTACACAACTAAATCAGACATTATACACCAGATGGTTGGACTCGATGATCCAATGGGTCTCTTCCAACCTGGTTGTTCTATGATTCTAAGATGCTAACATCGATGCCAGAAAACACGGCCACAGAAAAGAGCTCAGGGAAGATAAATTTCACAAGTAAAACCCTGCCAAACATCCATCTACAACTTGTTTATACATGATAGGAATCAGCTATTTTGAATATGCTGCAAATATATAACAAAAGAGAGAGAGAGAGAGAGCACATAGAACCTCTAGGAGTGAAACATATGCTTTATTTTTATAACTTAAGATTGTGGCTTTAGAGAAAAACAGAGCTACACTACAGTCCCAAGTTCATTTTCAGGGCATGGAAGTAAAAATTTAACATCGTCAGAGAAAAATTTAACATCATCATCACCAGTACTTCTGTACCAGTGAAGTTTACTTTTCTATGGATGATCTAAATGAACTGTAAAACCAAAATAAACTTAGCACTAACTTTCAGTTGTATATATGCAGATTTTTAAGTTCATAAAATTCCTGGTCGGGAGGATTACACTCTAAATCCTTTTCAAGTTCCTTTGACAATTAATACTACTACTCTGCACATGAAAAGTAAGAAGTAATAGGAATGGTTGGATTCGATGATCCGGTGGGTCTCTTCCAACCTGTTTATTCTATGATTCTAACTCATTAGTTCAACATGTATAGTGAGTATTTATCCTTAAGCTTTGACTTCACATACAGGAAAACTTAAGATCTATATTTTGGGTTTTCTTATGGTTTCTTTAGACTGTGGAAGACTTGCAGCTCTTCACAAAACAAACACAAAAGGAAGAGGCTCTTGACAGTTTAAGTGTTCATATCTCTTCAAATTCAGATGGAAGATATTTGATGGCTGCAGAATTTCCAGAAGCCAAATGAATCATAGAATTACCAGGTTGGAAGAGACCCATCGGATCATCAAGTCCAACCATTCCTATCAAACACTAACCCATGTCCCTTAGGACCTCATCCACCCACACCTTAAACACCTCCAGGGAAGGTGAATGAACCCCCTCCCTGTGCAGCCTCTGCCACTGCCCAGTGACCCTTTCAGTGAAGAATTTTTTCCTAATGTCCATCCTGACCCTCCCCTGGTGGAGCTTGAGGCCATTCCCTGTCATCCTGTCAATATTACCAACCTAGCTAGGACAGTACTTGTCTTGTCTGATCCGTTTTTTCTCATGTAAAGAGCTTTTTCTAATGTTTATTCTCTATGGGACTTTAGTTCTGGTTTGCCCTGTAAGAGTTTGTGTACTGGTACAGTCTTGTGCATGTGATTCATCGTTCACACACACCCAGACACGCACATATATTTCTGCTACATATATGTATTTTTAGTCCTGGTTAATTTAAGAGAAGAAAAATTCTTACAGATAGTAACAGATTCTTTTTAAACTTAGAAATAAATGAGAGTCATAAGTTGAGCGTTTTTTTTTTTTCCTTTGGAATCCTGAATTTATATATTCTTTCTCTATCTCTATCTCTATCTATCTCTATCTCTATCTCTATCTCTATCTCTATCTCTATCTCTATCTCTATCTCTCTATCTCTCTATCTCTCTGTCTCAATCTCTGTATCTCTATCTCTGTATCTCTATCTCTGTATCTCTGTATCTCTATCTCTCTATCTCTGTCTCTGTCTCTGTCTCTGTATCTCTATCTCTATCTCTATCTCTATCTCTATCTCTATCTCTATCTCTATCTCTATCTTTCTCTCTTTATATCTTCTTTCTTTACAGAGTTTTAAACACATTATTTTTGAAAAGTTCTCTAGTTCAGGAGCATAAAAGTCAAAATGTGCAAACACTTAGAAAGTCTCAGTCTCCCTTTACAAGGGAACAATGGCAGGTAATTGCTTTCAGTGTAACCAACCCCCCTCCCACAGCCAAATGAATAATTTCAATACAAAGACTAAGTAAATAAACATAAATGACACTTTATAATTACCTGACAGGACTGTTTGAAGCATCTGGGTCATGGGCTGCTACAGTCCCAATAATAGTGCCAACCTTTGCTGCTTCAGACACCACCATCGAGTACAAACGTGAAGTAAACACAGGCGGCTCATCAACATCTTCTACAATGATCTTCACTGTTGTCATGTCGCTGAAGGGTCCCAGGCTCAGGAAACGAGGGTCTACGTGCATATTGGCTGCTTCTATTCTCAGGGTGTAGCTTGTCTTAGCTTCAAAATCCAGCTCCTGGATAGGGAAAGTTATTGGGCAATGTTATCATCCAGTAATGTTACTGCAAAACTCTTTCGATTACGACTTTCAGCAAGTTCAAAATGAACTTTGCCATTTGTATCCAGCTGCCAGAGCATAGTTGATGCCTCATTTTTTGGTTTCTCAGTGCACTATTCCTGAGGGACATGGTTTAGTGGTTTGATAGGAATGGTTGGACTCGATGATCCGATGGGTCCCTTCCAACCTGGTTGTTCTGTGATTCTATTCACAGTGTTTCATCAGTGAATATTCCCCATATTTTTAATGGTAAAAGTACATCCACCTATGAATGAAATGTGTTCTCTGAGTCGTTGGCAAAACTTCCTGTGACTGGTGTAATAATCAAATTCCTTATCTCATCAATGGGAGTGAACACATTTTTTGTCTTATTCCTATTTTATCTAAGGTAAAACA
Source organism: Coccyzus lansbergi (assembly GCA_033558105.1). Taxonomy (NCBI): domain Eukaryota; kingdom Metazoa; phylum Chordata; class Aves; order Cuculiformes; family Coccyzidae; genus Coccyzus; species Coccyzus lansbergi. The sequence continues at coordinate 752,183 of JAUMJK010000409.1, read as the reverse complement.
CAATGTGCCACCAGGGGTAAGAACTCAGTATAATATTCACTGGTTATATAGTTATATAGAATCATAGAACAACCAAGTCGGAAGAGACCCATCAGATCATCGTGTCCAACCATATAGTAATCCTCCTGACTTAAACTTGTAGCTCCTCTTGTTTATTGCTCATGCTCATTTACATAAACACAATTATTTTGGAGTTAAAAAAAAGAATCTTACCTCACAGACACTACTTAACCTATATGTGCATATTTAACTTGTCAGGTAACTATTTCTTTGCAATTCCAATCGTTAATAACAGCAACAAAGGACTCGAGCATTTCTATTATAAAAAACCAGCACTCTGACTACTCAACTGTCTTTTCAAACTATAATTCCAAGTGCGTAGGACAGATTTAAAAGGTGTTCTGATTCTGTTCTGAATAAATCATAGAAATCTGAAATAGGCTTGCAAAATAATCTGATTGCCTTTGCAGAATGTCCCTGTAGTCACTCAGAGGTGAAACACACATCTGCTGCTGTAAAAATGCAAAGGTCTGAGTCCTCCATCGAGTTAAAGTAGGATAAATCCCAAACAAGCATCTTAAAAGTCAGTGATTCTGCTGACATTACAATAGAGCTGGAAACAGCCTGGATATCAAAATGAAACAGGAATTGCAACACCTCACACTCAGCAAGGCACTGAACTTGTATTAACTCTGTGTGGCAGCAAAAGGCTTCTCCAAATGGGAATACATGTGACTCATGTTTTTTTTTTATTTTAATTCTGGGTTTATATTTCAAGTACAGTACATGTGCTACAAAATGAACCTCAGAGCCATAACGCAAGCGTAATGTGGTGTTAAGAAGACGGAAAATGTTACCAATATTTTAAGACATTTCCACCTATTTATATAAGAAATCTTCTGTCTGAAGGCCAATGACAAGTGGGGCTCCCCAGGGCTCAGTGCTGGGTCCAGCCCTGGTCATTGTCTTCATCAATGACCTGGATGAAGGCATCGAGTGCTCCCTTAGCAAGTTTGCAGATGACACTAAGCTGGGTGGAAGTGTGGATCTGCTGGAGGGTTGGGAGGCTCCAAAGGGATCTGAACAGGCTGGATCCATGGGCTGAGACCAATGGGATGAGGTTTAACACGGTCAAATGTCAGGTCCTGCACTTGGGGTACAACAACCCAGAGCAGCTCCAGACTAGGAGAAGTCTGTCTAGAAAGTTGCCTGGAAGAGAGGCACCTGGGGGTGTTGGTTGACATCCAACTGACCATGAACCAGCAGTGGCCCAGGTGGCCAACAAGGCCAATGGCATCTTGGCTTGGATCAGAAATGGTGTGACCAGCAGGGCCAGGGAGGTTCTTCTCCCTCTGGACTCGGCACTGGTGAGACTGCTCCTCGAATCCTGTGTTCAGTTGTGGGCCCCTCAGTACAAGAAGGATGTTGAGGCTCTGGAGAGAGTCCAGAGAAGAGCAACAAAGCTGGTGAAGGGGCTGGAGAACAGGTCATACGAGGAATGGCTGAGAGAGCTGGGGGTGTTTATCCTGGAGAAGAGGAGGCTGAGGGGAGACCTCATTGCTCTGTGTAACTCCCTGAGAGGAGGTTGTGGAGAGGAGGGATCTGGGCTCTTCTCCCAAAGGACATGGGACAGGATGAGAGGGAATGGCCTCAAGCTCTGCCAGGGGAGGTTCACACTGGATAACAGGAAAATGTTTTTCTCAGAGAGGGTGATTGGACAGTGGTATAGGCTGCCCAGGAAGGTGGTTGTGTCACCATTCCTGGAGGTGTTTAAAAGACAGGTAGACAAGCTGCTCAGGGACATGGTTTAGTGGCAGACAGGAATGGTTGGACTTGATGATCCAAGAAGTCTTTGCCAACCTAGTAATTCTATGATTCTACATATTGATTTAAGAAGCCTACATGAGAACTTCGGTCATTGAAATCATAAAAATCTGTGTTTTCCATGTGAATGCTTATCACAATGGCTGATATTTTTATATTATATTTCATTTTTCCAATGTAGAAAGAGGCGATTCTTAATTTGACAGGACTACAAGACTGTTAGACTAGAATCACAGAATCATAGAACAACCAGGTTGGAAGAGACCCACCAGATCATCAAGTCCAACCATTCCTATCAAACACTAACCCATGTCCCTCAGCACCTCATCCACCTGTGCCTTGAACCCCTCCAGAGAAGATGACTCAACCCCCTCCCTGGGCAGCCTCTGCCAGTGACCAATGACCCTTTCTGAGAAAATTTTTTTCCTTATGTTGAGCCTGACCCTCCCCTGGCGGAGCTTGAGGCCATTCCCTCTCGTCATGTCCCCAAGGGGATTATGGACTGGCAAAGGGGTTTTACAGTATCACACAGTCTCATGTTATACAGAGGCAGTAATATTGATTTATTTCAGTTCTTTGTGTCAGAGTGAGTCTCCTGTGGTTTGTGACAAGGTCTACAAAAGCTATAGTCATCATCCTGAGTCTGCTCCTATAAGATGCACATCCTCAGATCCCATTGGGGAATACACAGGTACCAAGATTTGGGGCAGAGCATAAACTAGGACAATAACCAAAGCCTCTGAGACGCGACTAGTGTGCAAGAGTGCGTGACCTGGTGGAAACTGTTCCAACTGTTGGTAGATAATATAATGAAGACATTAAGTACTACAGACAGTAATGAAAGACTGGAAAAGTGAACTGAAAAGATCTCCTTTTTTTCTTTCTTCTTATCTAATTATCAGTGATGTCTGCTATACAGAAAGCGCCATTTAACTGGCTTTCAGCTCATGCCTCCATTATTTCCTCCTGTAACAAAAGCACCAGAGTCCAATAATGGAATACAAGTCAACAGAGTAGGAATCACTCCATCAGTGTTGAAGGTTAAACAGACAATGTGTGCTTTAGTCCTTCAGAACAGTGAATAGAGCTTGACAGCTTCATTAATATCTGCACATTAGTGTTATCTGATAAGACTTTGCACAGAAACCATTCATCATTCTCTCATCTGGGTGGTTTGGGGTCTTTCCTTTTCTTTTTTTTTATTTTTTTTCCTTTTAAGGGTTAGGAATGTTACCCTGTCTGAAGGAAATGACAGAACGAGTCATCTCTATTACAGAGGCTGGAGATGAACTTATCATTCACAGGAAGTTCATCTTTGAAATGTTCGTTTTCTATTGTGCAGCAACTACGTAATAATGTGCTTTTCAGAGGTGAAAATCCTGTATTTAATCACAGTTCAGGTTTTACACTGAAAGCTGCAGCCCATCCAATAAACGCACGTTACCTCTCAAAGGAACCACGGAAGCCTCAACTTCGCACATTGTAAACCTCTGATATTGAATTGAAAGAAAACTTTCAGGCTGCAAAATGTGAAAAGTTAAGGGTAATAGAAGGATCCACTTTCACTCAAAAGTGTACACATAACCCTCCATTTTTATAATTGCTGGTGCTGCTCTTAGAATGGATTCAGGCTTTAGAATCATCTCCTAGCAGTAATTTTCTGTGAGACAGTGCTTTGTGACACTGTTTTCGCAATCTTCCCCCTAAATTCAAATCGGTTGGTGATGCTAGTGGTCGGTTTGTGTGTTGTGGGGAGAAATAAAAGCAAACTGACCAAGAAGGCCACTGGTATCCTGGCTTGGATCAGAAATGGTGTGACCAGCAGGGCCAGGGAGGTTCTTCTCCCTCTGGACTCAGCACTGGTGAGGCTGCTCCTTGAATCCTGTGTTCAGTTGTGGGCCCCTCAGCACAAGAAGGATGTTGAGGCTCTGGAGTGAGTCCAGAGAAGAGCAACGAGGCTGGTGAAGGGGCTGGAGAACAGGCCCTGTGAGGAGCATCTGAGAGAGCTGGGGCGGGTTTATCCTGGAGAAGAGGAGGCTGAGAGGAGACCTCATTGCTCTCTATAACAACCTGAGAGGAGGTTGTGGAGAGGAGGGAGCTGGGCTCTTCTCCCAAGGGACAGGGGACAGGACGAGAGGGAATGGCCTCAGGCTCCGCCAGGGGAGATTTAGGCTGGACATTAGGAAAAAGTTTTTCACAGAAAGGGTCACTGGGCATTGGAATAGGCTGCCCAGGGAGATGGTTGATTCCCCTTCCCTGGAGGTGTTTAAGGGACAGGTGGATCCGATGGGTCCCTTCCAACCTGGTTGTTCTATGATTCTATGATTCTATGGGTTAGTGTTAGATAGGAATGGTTGTGTTTGAAAGGAAGAACCCAGCTCCCTCCTCTCCACAACCTCCTTTCAGGTAGTTACACAGAGCAATGAGGTCTCCTCTCAGCCTCCTCTTCTCCAGGATAAACATCCCCAGCTCTCTCAGCCGTTCCTCATAGGGCCTGTTCTCCAGCCCCTTCTAGTGAGGAAGTCGACTTTTCAAATTGTCTCAAAGCAGTTACCCTTCTACAAGTATAATGCAAAATCATTTTTCTTTTGTATGTGAAACTGAGAAGCAAACTTTCTCACACCAAAAATGAATGCAGCAGAGCTTTCAGCGGCTCTGAGATGCTGGCAGTGGTTCTCACGCCTGCCCTGCTGATTGGTATGCATGACTGCAGCAAAAGTATGCAAAGCTAAGGCAAACATTTGCATTGAGAACCAAGGAGTCCCTTGTCAGAAATCTTTGCCTTGGCACTTTACTGCTTGATGCATATAAATACAAATCATTTTAAAATGATAGGCAGGCATTTAGAGGCTGAGCTGTTTCTCAGTGCATAAACTGATTACATGAAGGGACATGCAGAGGAGAGAGTTAACCACACTCAGAGCTGTACAGAATGTCACATGCCCAAGAGTAAAATGTTTAGGTGGATTCCAGGCTACAGACTTATCTTCTTCCCTGACTTTTTACTAATGGTTGAGAGAGCTGGGGGTGTTTATCCTGGGCTCTTCCCCCAAGGGACAGGGGACAGCATGAGAGGGAATGGCCTCAAGCTCCACCAGGGTAGGGTCAGGCTGGGCATTAGGCAAAAATTTACATGGAAAGGGTCATTGGGCATTGGAACAGGCTGCCCAGGTTGGTGGTTGATTCACCTTCCCCGGAGGTGTTTAAGGCACAGGTAGATGAGATGCTGAGGGACATGGGTTAGTGTTTGATAAGAATGGTTGGACTCAGTGATCCAATGGGTGTCTTCCAACTTGGTTGTTCTATGATTCTATGATTGTCATGCAGGGATAACCTCTCAGTCTGTAATGATCCCACAGCTTAGGCTCAGTGACTGAAACCCACTTAACCTTCACACTGTCATTAATGGTCTATATCCCTGTCCTCCAGAGAACAAGGTGCAGTTGCCTGTGAGCTATTGTCCTTCAACTCTTTATTTTCCTTCTTCCCTCTCAGCCTTGGGCAAGGCACCAAGTTCTCTGGAGTCCAAGTGAAGACTTAATGTTTGGGGGGGGATGCACCTCAGGATGAAGACTCTACTTTGGGCATGGCAGGGGAAAGAAAGTCCAAAATAGCAGGTAAATGAGAGAAATGTCCTTATATTGCAGAGAAAAAAGGTTTGAATTCTTGTGTCAAAAATTATCAGCATCTAGGTTTACAAATTAGTGGCGAATTAGGAGTATTTCATCAGGTCACTTTTTTTTTTTTAATGCAGTCCAATAGCTAATTCTTAGAGCCCTTCTCAGGACAAATGTTATGTACTGAAAAGCACAGCTCAGCTTCCTAGATAAAATTATTATAGAAATAATAAACGAGAATTATTTAGTCCACTGTACACTATTGGAATATTTCAGTAACAAATACCGTGACTACAAAAATATACAAAAAATTCAAAACGAAATCTTCAGTTCTCAAATTAGATCACTGAAGCCCCCTACGGAGTCACTGCTGCTCCCTGTGGCACTGATAAATGCTCTTCCCCTCTAGGACAGGAATATTTCTTCCACATCTCTGCTCAAAGCCCTTAAATGAGCAAACTGATGGAGTCGCGTTGAGTTTGGCTCTCAAGCAAAGAGACGACTAACTTTTCATCACTCGCATTTCAAACACGCTAAGCAGAAATCAGCACAGTTTGCAGGAAGCCTGAGATGGATGGTTTTGCCTTGAAAGATAATGTTTCACATTACATATAGAATCGTAGAATAACCAGGTTGGAAGAGACCCACCGGATCATCGAGTCCAACCATTATTATATTTGATAGGAATGGTTGGACTCGATGATTCGATGGGTCTCTTCCAACCTGGTTGTTATATGATTCTATGATTCTATATTAGTGCTTGATCTTTCATATACACATCTTAGTACTCACATACACATATTAGTGTGTAATTGTCCTTTATGCTTAAGTGGTGTGTGCCCCAGATCACATAGAGTGCAACAGCCAAGCCTTTGGGTACGAAAACTACAAGTAACGAGCACGAAATTGGAACAATTCTCTCCTTTTACAATGTTAAAACTTTGTATCTTGGAAAAAGTTTCCTAAAAATACCCTCATGGAATTCTGTTTTGGGCCGGGGGGGGATGAGTGTAGAAAAAGTTGGCCAAAGAAATCTTGGCAGCATAAACCAATTCTTTTATTGACAATGGAGAGAAATGTAGAATGATTCCTTAAACGTTCCTTTCCAGGATATAGAAGTTGTAAATCCAGTTGAGTCCTTTTAGGGAATGCTGGGCCAGAATTTTGATCTGCTTAACTCTTATCCTGACAGGTTTAGCAAAGGAAGCTTTGCCAGTATTTGGATGTTCACTTTGCCAGCTCATCATTGCAAAAGGTTTTGGACCTGTTTGCGCTGAGGGACATGGTTTAGTGTTTGATAGGAACTGTTGGACTCGATGATCCGATGGGTCTTTTCCAACCTGGTGATTCTATGATTCACATATATACACATATACATTTCATATACACATATTAGTGCATATTAGTAGATTAGATTTCACATGTCAACATATTAGTGCTTCATCTTTCTAAGGTACTGAACACTCTCCATTTGCTGTGACATCTCTGGATGTTCACCAGCTCTCAGCAGGTGTTCACCCTATCAGAGAATGAGCCCATTGGACTAGAAGATTCGATGGGTCTCTTCCAACCTGGTTGTTCTATGATTCTATGAAGTATTAAATTATTCCAAAGGAGAAACGTCACCAAAGTTTTATATTGCTTTAGAAATTAATTGACGCATCAGAGGAGGACAAAAAAATCAAACCCCCGGGCCCTGGCGACAAGTAGTTCAAGTTTCCAAAGATGAAAAAGTATAGAGGGAAGAAAAATCCGCTATGGAATCACATAAGCTTCAAACACAAGCCCTTGTTCGGGAACACACTCACACATATTGTAAAATGCCAAGTCCACATTTTAGCAGGTATTAAATTGTTTGGCAGAGCAATGGATTCCGTATTTTCCTTGCCAAGCATTCACACATGGAGAGCATGAAAATACATGAGAAGAGATTCCTTCTCTCTAAGGTGTCAGGTTTCTTATGTTTTTCTCCTCAAAAATTAAAGTTTTCTTGCAAGATATTTCAGTACATTTTGCTTTTGTACAAAGATGCTCTTTAAGATGTGTTGCAGCAAAGGGGAGAATGCTGAGCTTTAATATTTTTATATTAACGTGATGTTTCTGTTTTAAAATGTTAGTTTTCAGTCTGTATATATGAGAAGATAAGAAGAAAAAATATTTCTTTAAATATTTCCATTTTGTTGAAATATAATATAATATAATATATAATATAATAAAATATAATATAATATAATATAATATAATATAATATAATATAATATAATATAATATAACATAACATAACATAACATAACATAACATAACATAACATAACATAATATAAAAATATATAATATAATTTATAAAATATATAATATAATATAATATATATGATATAATATTATAAAACAACTATTCTTACTTATACATAATTTTGCTGTTAGCAATGTGTTTATTCTGAATAGAGCAACACCAGCCAAAGACAATTAGATACTTTTCTTCTGTAATTACATTTGGGATAGATTTTGTATCTGGAGCTTGCGTTTTTATTGTGAAACGTATCATAGAATCATAGAATCACCAGGTTGGAAGAGACCCACCAGATCGAGTCCAACCATTATTGACTGTGACCCAAATAAATACTTGAAAATCAGACCTTCTCTTCATTATCTCTAGTCACTTTATGCTTGACATAGGACGAAATGTTTGTAAAAGGCTATTAAATTGATTGTACCTTGTGACTAGAAGAGAAAAATAGAGAGGGAGGAGACAGAAACGGAAATAAAATCATAGAATCATAGAATCACCAGGTTGGAAGAGACCCACCAGATCACTGAGTTCAACCATTCTTATCAATCTTCTATTTCCACATTTTCTCTTTAATACGACAACAAATCAGACTAAAGCTTAGATTCCCATCCAGATGTGTATGTGCAGGACCTTTTTTTTTAAAAAAATCTCATTGAAACAATAAAGCAATTGTACAGAAAGACCCAGAAAAACTCCACAAGAACTTTCAGTCATTGAAAAGCTCAAAGTCACACACACACTGAAGTCAAGATGAAATACGCCAGTGGAAATGTTTACAGCAGTTGAGACCCACAAAACCTCGTATTTGGGCATTGGAATAGGCTGCCCAGGGAGGTAGTTGAGTCACCTCCCTGGAGGGGTTTAAGGGATGGGCAGATGAGGTCCTGAGGGACATGGGTTAGTGTTTGATAGGGATGGTTGGACTCAATGATCCGATGGATCTCTTCCAACCTGGTTGTTCTATGATTCTATGATATTCTCATTACCTGCACAGATCCAGACAAAAACTATGAGCGAGAACCAGACTCACCTTCTGAATGGTTATGATTCCCTCCTGGGTGTCTTTGTCAACAGAGATTTTGAAGACTCCCAAACCATCACCGTCCACGATCTTATATTCCATCTCAGCATTGGGTCCCACGTCTGCGTCTGCAGCCTTTATTCTGGCCACCACAGAAGCCACTGGCAACGACTCCGGGACGTTGTACTGATAGGATCCTGTGAAATTTAAAGGCGTCATGAATTCAGAGGGTTTCTAGGACTGTCGGCTAAAAAACCCCCAACTTTCTTATATCTACCTTCCTTTAAATCATGGCCTTGAAAATTTCTTGGGCCACCAGAATATACTATTAATTTTAAAATAAATTGCCCTTTTTTTTGCTAAATTTTCATTGTGACGGTCTCTATTTTAAGTACTATGGGTATAAGTTCTCCTATGACCAGAGAAGAACAAGGTAAAGATGTTAAAACATCATTTAAAACTTGGATAGAAACCATAAAGCGAATGCCTGCTACAGAGTTCCAACACAGAAAATATTTTGTTTTCCAAAAATGATGCACAAAAGCAGGTAAGGGAACTAATATTAATATAAACTCATATTATTTTATCACTCTATACCTTGATTAGGCAGTTTGGAATCTGAATACGACTAGAGTCTGATAGATATTAACGTCTTTTACACTAACTGCGCCATCTGCATTCTTGAAAATTCCAGGTTTTTCGTTGCAGTAGAAAATGATGTATATGTGCTGTCAAGAGGGTATCTGAGTGCACTCTGCAGCCAATAACATTCTCACCTTCAAGAATAACTTCTGCTGTTCTATTATTATTTCAAGCAGGCGGTGGCTTGAAATAACAGGAAATCTATTATCTACAGATCTATTTTTCGTATCACTTGAGGTGAGGTTGGAGCAGATGTGAAGACGTGAGTTGTTCCTTGCGTTGTTTCAATTTTACTTAGCAAGATGTTTTTTTATTTTAAGAAAAAAAAAAAGCAGCCCAGACGGAATGTTATTAATAAACAGCTCCTCAGGTTTAGAGTGTGGAACTGTTTACTTATTTCTTTGGTTAAGGTGAGAGCCACCTTGCTCAAAGAAAGAAAATCATAGAACAACCAGGTTGGAAGAGACCCATCGGACCATCGAGTCCAACCATTCCTATCAAACACTAAACCATGTCCCTCAGGACCTCATCCACCCATCCCTTAAACACCTCCAGGGAAGGGGAATCAACCACCTCCCTGGGCAGACTATTCCAATGCCCAATGACCCTCAGTGTCAAAAACTTCCTCCTAATCTCCAGCCTAAATCTCCCCTGGGGGAGCTGGAGGCCATTCCCTCTTGTCCTGTCCCTTGGGAGAAGAGCCCAGCTCCCTCCTCTCCACAACTTCCTTTCAAGTAGTTGGAGAGAGTAATGAGGTCTCCTCTCAGCCTCCTCTTCTCCAGGATAAACACCCCCAGCTCTCTCAGCTGCTTCTCACAGGGCCTGTTCTCCAGCCCCTTCACCAGCCTCCTTGCTCTTCTCTGGACTCTCTCCAGAGCCTCAACATCCTTCTTGTGCTGAGGGGCCCACAACTGGACACAGTATTCAAGGAGCGGCCTCACCAGTGCTGAGTCCAGAGGGAGAAGAACCTCCCTGGCCCTGCTGGTCACACCGTTTCTGATCCAAGCCAGGATGCCATTGGCCTTCTTGGCCACCTGGGCACACTGCTGGCTCATGGTCAGTCGCTGTTGACCAACACCCCCAGGTCCCTCTCCTCCTGGCAGTTTTCCAGCCAGGCTTCTCCCAGTCTGTAGCTCTGCATAGGGTTGTTGTGCCCCAAGTGCAGGACCTGACATTTGGCTGTGTTATGTGTTCTGCTGTGGCAGAAAAATTCAATAGGATGTTGGGTTGCATCAACAAAGGTGTCACTAGCAGAGATAAAGAAGTCATCATCCCCTCAGTGCTTGTCAGGCCACACCTAGAATACTATATTCGGGTATTATGGTATTATGATTGGACTTGATGATCCATGGTTGGACTCGATGATCCGATGGGTCTCTTCCAACCTGGTGATTCTATGATGTACCAGTATTTAAAGAGCAGTTAGAAAGGAGATGGAGATTCTCTTTTTAGAAGGAGTCACATGGAAAAGACAAAGGACACTGGGTACACATTATTCCTGGGGAGTTTCTGTCTGGACACAAGAGGAAAACTTTTACAATGAAAACAATCAGCCATTGGAATAATCTCCCCAGGGAAGTCACATATCCCCCAATTCCAGACATGGTGCAGAGCCACCTTGTCTGGACTATGCTTTTGCCTAGAAAGGTTGGGCCAGATGATCCTCGGGGTCTCTTCTAACCTGACGTTCTATGATTCTATGAATACGAAGGATTAAGAGTCAAATTAGAGAATTCTGCTTCCTGAGGCCCAACTGTCAAGCACTAAATATCTGTTAAGATGTATATTTTTTTCTTTCTTTGTATTCCTAGCAGTAAATTCATAGGAAGTAAAGCACATTAATAAATGCATCTGTTGAACATCATTTCATTTCAACTAATCTGAAACATATTAGGTAAAAAAAAGATTATCCCAACGTATTAATCTAGTAGCAGTCATGATAATGATGTGTCCTGCTGTCAATAATTATCAAAGTGCTTAACATGGAAGCTGAGCACTCTTACTCTGTGTAGAAATAGCAGTAAGTGTGAAGAAAATAAAAATATTTAGAAATAATACCGCAGGTGATATTTTTAGGAAGTAAACTCACGTCGTGGAAAGCGGGGTGGGTTGTCATTAACATCAGTCAAGGTGACAGTCACAGACGTGGTCCCCGATAATCCCCCGTTCTGCCCCACCATGTCCTTGGCTTGGATAACCAGCAGGTACTGGTCCTTGGCTTCCCTGTCCATGTTAGGAAGGGCAGTCTTGATAACACCTGCGTGAAGACAAAATATGTCACAGTCGCACAAGGAAATAAGATACTGTGGAAGCTGAGTTTGCCTTTAACAGTGCAATCAGTTTGTTAGGAATGGTTGGATTCGATGATCCGGTGTGTCTCTTCCAACCTGGTGACACTATGATTCTACGATTCTATGAATAATTAAATTTCAACACTAATACCACAGGTTTTGACTCAGAGCTCAACTTAATGCTTATTTTAAGTGCTCACCAATCCCCATCAATTTTTCTTTAGTTCTGAATTCCCTGGGTAATGTCATGCATGACTGTGCTTCCCAAATATCTTCTCCCTGAGCTACAGACTTTGTTATGTCTTGGGTAATGCTCCCTTCCCTGGAGGATGTCATCTTCTGTGTTTAGAGCTAGGGAGAACAGATTATTCTGCATTCCTTTTTAAGATTCCAAGATTAATTTCACTTTGCCTTGAACAGTCATTGGCCATATCAACTCATAGAATCATAGAATCACAGAATCACCAGGTTGGAAGAGACCCACCAGATCATGAAGTCCAACCATTCCTATCAATCTCTAACCCATGTCCCTCAGCACCTTGTCCACCCGTCCCTTAAACACCTCCAGGGAAGATGACTCAACCACCTCCCTGGGCAGCCTGTTCCAATGCCCAATGACCCTTTCTGGGAAATTTTTTTTCCTAATGTTCAACCTAAATCTCTCCTGGTGGATCTTGAGGCCATTCCCTCTCATCCTGTCCCCTGTCCCTTGGCAGAAGAGCCCAGCTCCCTCCTCTCCACAACCTCTGCTCAGGGAGTTGCAGAGAGCAATGAGGTCTCCCCTCAGCCTCCTCTTCTCCAGGATAAACACCCTCAGCTCTCTCAGCCGTTCCTCATAAGGCCTGTAAACTCCTGCTAATATTGCTATCATGCCATTCTCCGCACAGATAAGAACTTATCTTAATTTACCATATATTAGCTTTAACAATAGCCACTTTTAATTGAGACGCATTTCATTGATTAATGGAAACTTTGTAATATCTGAAGAAGCTTTTGTTACATCCATCTAATGATCTGCAGTTGTAATTAATTGATTTGAAATGAAAAGCAGAAGAAAGCCCCACGTTTCATCTTTTCAGTTCTGTTGATACAGATCAGAAAACAAACAGGCCTCCTCAAAAACGTGATGACTTTATGAATATTTCATGCTCAGTACACAGTACAGCTGCTAACTCCGATTCCCTGAACGGCAGCTGCTTACTCCACCAGCACTTAGTGGCAGCAGGAAAGGAAACATAAAAAATCTAAATAAAGGAGAGGTACACTGGGGTGCATATCCCTTCATCTGATATTTGTTGAGTGTTTAATTAAGAGTTTTATAGATCTCTTCCCTTATGAATGCAAGTCTAGCTATTTGTTTCACAAACAGACTGGCACTATTTCACCTATTTTATTTACCAGCCACATTAAAATACAATTAATATACACAATTTCATTGCTCATCTCATTGCTCTCTACAACTCCCTGAGAGGAAGTTGTGGAGAGGAGGGAGCTGGGCTCTTCTCCCAAGGGACAGGGGACAGGGCAAGAGGGAATGGCCTCAAGCTCCACCAGGTGAGCTTCACGCTGGACATAAGAAAAAAAATTTTCATGGAAAGGGTGATTGGGCACTGGAATAGGCTGCCCAGGGAGGTGGTTGATTCACCTTCCCTGGAGGGGTTTAAGGGACGGGTGGATGAGGTCCTTAGGGACATGGGTTAGTGTTTGATAGGAATGGTTGGACTCGATGATCTGATGGGTCTCTTCCAACCTGATGATTCTATGATTCCATAATGTTATTGTTTCTATATTCGGGGGTTTTTTTCTGGTCTGCTTCTTTTTTTCTACCATATTTAAATTGCCAGGTAATGTTAACCAATCACTTGGAAGAGAATTATCACATGAATAGAGAATGTGAGTATCACACCAGAGTGAAAACACATGCAAATATTTCACTCTGAATCTTTAAAGATTTTGACTTAGTAGAAACTAACAGATTATTGTTGAAGGGCAGTCTGCAGCCTTTATGATAATTTGTATTGTACATAAATCATAGAATCATAGAATCACCAGGTTGGAAAAGACCCCCAGGATCACCGAGTCCAACTATTCCCAAATATACACGGAAAGAAAGAAAGAGAGAGACATAGAACCACTGTAAATCCCTCAGAGCCTCTTCCACCCGTCCCTTAAACCCCTCCAGGGAAGGTGACTCAACCCCCTCCCTGGGCAGCCTGTTCCCATGAGTAATGCTTATTAAATTTACAAAGAATTGAATTCTGCATCTTGTTTTGGTTTAAAACATTCACAAACTTTCATAAAAAAATTGTAAAAAAATAGTTCCAACAGCAATTTGTTTAGAAAGTGGCAGCAAAATGTTGTATCAGCTAAAGAGAGGAAGCATTGTCCTTTCTTCTTCAAACTCATAAAGGTACATTTCCCACAAAAAAAACCTTCAGTCAAAAAAGTAGAGGGAAGAGGTGATCATCTTGTAAATCTATAGCTAAGGAAACCTGGTTATGCAACATTCAGATATTCCTAAAACAAACATCTGCAAAAAAAAAAAATTATAACCGAGACATCACATTAATGAGATCCTAGCAGGTTCTAATGCAGGTTTTAGCTTTTCTCAGCATTATGGCAGAGATTTTTTTGGGAAGTTACCTGTTTTTGGCTCCACGGAGAAGTAAGGTTGCCCTTGCAATATGCTGTAAACCACTCTAGCGCTGTTGCCGTAAGTGGGATCGTCTGCATCAGTGGCCGTCACCTGAACCACGGACGTACCTGCAAAATATTTAAGGGACTGAGTACAGAAATAAATCCAGAAATCTGAACTGACCTTGCGCAACCTGCTGTGCCAATATCAACCTGGAACAGTGTGAGGTGGCTTTTGCCAGCACAGTTCATCATCTCCATGCTGATTCAGGTTAAAGTATAAGGTCCTCTTTGTAAATTAGCTTTATCAGCTGTCACACAGCACTGTCTTCCCAAACAGGCTCAGCCTTTGCCTCACAGCAATAAAAAATATGTTTTATAAGACATGGATGAGGAGTTTCTGTTTCAGCTAAGAGAAAACTGCCAAGTGTTGTCTCTAAATTCCTATTAAAATACTAATTTCCTTAAATAATCATAGAACATAAAATCATAGAAATACCAGGTTGGAAGAGACCCATCAGATCATCGAGTCCAACCATTCCTATCAAACACTAACCCATGTCCCTAAGGACCTCATCTACCTGTCCCTTATAACTCCTCCAGGGAAGGTGAATCAACCACCTCCCCGGGCAGCCTATTCCAATGACCAATGACCCTTTCCATGAAAAACTTCCTCCTAATCTCTAGCCTAAATCTCCCCTGGTGGAGCTTGAGACCTTTCCCTCTCGTCCTGTCCCTTGGGAGAAGAGCCCAGCTCCCTCCTCTCCACAACCTCCTCTCAGGGAGTTGCGGAGAGCAATGAGGTCTCCCTTTAGCCTCCTCTTCTCCAGGATAAACACTCATTTTTCAGGAAACCCATCCATTTTCATCAGGTTTTCAATTCTCAGTTAAGTAGAGGATCATAAATGGGTCTTTGAAACAGACTGAAGTTATGGAGAAAGAGAGGATTAAGCGCAGCCCTTTATCAAACGGTGCAGATGACAAAGGATGGGACCTACTTGAATGAATTCTGACCAGAAATGATCATCCATAAGAAAGCTTTATTCACTGAAGTTATAGCCCAGCTAATCCACGTTCTAGACCTCACCTCCTGAAGTACCCGTGACAAAGTATTACGATCACAATTCTACTTTAAATGCAATTTTTCTCTCTTGCGGCCTGTCTAATATTTCTGGACAGGGAAAAGGTTATTCTCAACCTAAAATTTCACATGCGACTATCAAGTAGATGGAAAGTTTAAGAAGGAAATTGGTAGTTAATCCATCAAGTCATTTATCAGCCACGGGACTTAGAATACATCAATTTCCTGTTCACCAGTAACTAAGAGCTTTGATTCAATATGTCAAACTGATTTTACAGGTTACTCTATAGTGTAATTTCGTACCGAGAGCTGTTTTAAACTTGCCACAGTCTCTCCAGCTTTTCTGTACGAGGGTAAGATAACGATTCTGTGATTATTTGACATCCTGTTCTTTGTGGACGCCAGGCTCTCCGCATTTACAAAATCTCTAAGCTCTGCCAGTGGAGCTCACAATGTCTGCAAATATTGGCAAAAGCGCTTAGAAACCTCACAGACAGTTACGTCTGTATCTTGCTCTCTCTGCTTTCAAGGACTCTAGACCAACACGAGAACAAAGAAATTCCAGGCTCTGCCATCTCAACACAGACATTTTGGAAATCCTGCAAGCTTAGAAGGGCTTGTTTGCTGTAAAAAATCTATTGATGTAGCAAACAAACCCTCTACATCCCGTGAGATGAATAAAGTCAGTCTCTGAATCTAATTGGCTCTCTACTAAAACAAAGATTTGCCTATTCAAACACACAGATAATTTAGAAGTAGCGTTTGTGGAAGAAATGGCCTCAAGCTCTACCAGAGGAGGTTCAGGCTCAACATAAGGAAAAAATATTTCACAGAAAGGGTCATTGGGCATTGGAATAGGCTACCCAGGGAGGTGGTTGAGTCATTTTCCCTGGAGGGGTTTAAGGGACGGGTAGACGAGGTGCTGAGGGACGTGGTTTAGTGTTTGATAGGAATGGTTGGACCTGATGATCTAGTGGGTCTCTTCCAACCTGGTTGTTCTATGATTCTATAATTCTATGATTCTATATCTAACACCAAATCTTTCTGCACTCATCCCACTTGAACGTAATCAGCAACTAAGAAAACAATGATACACTTCTAGTTCCTTCGTACCAATCAGCTTCCCTGAAACTTCACGGGGAAAAGAACTTTTAGAAGAACTGCTGCTGCCATTTACCAGTTGCACATGAAAACTTTGAGATTCTAGGCATTCCATGCAAAGATAGGAGATTCCCTCGAGATGTATTTTTTGAAAAAAATATCTGAGCTACCATAAGGAATGCTAACTATGTAAAAAGGAAAATAGTTCAAGGAAACAAAGCAACGTGCTTCCCGAGCAATGAAGCTGGTGAAAGGGCTAGAGAACAGGCCTTATGAAGAGCGTCTGAGAGATCTGGGGGTGTTTATCCTGGAGAAGAGGAGGCTGAGAGGAGACCTCATTGCTCTCTACAGCTCCCTGGGAGGAGGTTGTAGAGAGGAGGGAGCTGGGCTCTTCTCCCAAGGGACAGGGGACAGGATGAGAGGGAATGGCCTCAAACTCCACCAGGAGAGGTTCAGCATGAACATTAGGAAAAAATATTTCACAGAAAGTGTCCTTGTGCACTGTCAGAGGCTGCCCAGGGAGATTCACCTTCCCTGGAAGGGTTTAAGTCACGGGTAGATGAGGTGCTGAGGGACATGGGTTAGTGTTTGATAGGAATGGTAGGACTCGATCATCCGGTGGGTCTCCTCCAACCTGGTTGTTCTATATTTCTATGAAACATGACACACGGAAAGACCAGTACATGAAGATTTCCAGAGGTCTTCCCAGAGGGAGTGCATTGCTCTTGAAAAACAGGGACTACTTCAGGAGACTGCCACTGCTACACAGAGCTGTCCTAATTTTTCTTGCAGTGGATTGATGTCAAATCCATAAATTTCCTTAAAAAATGTAGCCAATAAAGCTCTATGGATTTTCATGGATACTCAATACATCTCCAGGTTGATAAAAAATGGATAGCTGCATCCTAGTTCCAACTACATCATCTTACAAAGAGAGAATTTGTGGTCCTGGACTCAAATTTCATAGAATCATAGAATCACCAGGTTGGAAGAGACCCATCGGATCATCAAGTCCAACCATTCCTATCAAACACTAACCCATGTCCCTCAGCACCTTGTCTACCCGTCCCTTAAACCCCTCCAGGGAAAATGACTCAACCACCTCCCTGGGCAGCCTCTGACACTGCCCAATGACCCTTTCCAAGAAAAACTTCCTCCTAATCTCTAGCCTAAATCTCCCCTGGTGGAGCTTGAGACCATTCCCTCTCATCCTGTCCCCTGTCCCTTGGGAAAAGAGCCCAGCTCCCTCCTCTCCACAACCTCCTTTCAGGGAGTTGTAGAGAGCAATGAGTTCTCCTCTCAACCTCCTCTTCTCCAGGATAAAATTTCTTGTAGCTTGTGTAGCTGATATGGTTGAAAAAAAAAAAAAAAATAGAGGCTATTTACTGAAAAAAAGTGTCTTTCTGTCTCAGATGTGGATTCCTCTACAATTATTTTTTACTGCAGTTATGGCTTTGTAACAAAGCTTGAATATCGGTTCATTAAAAAGAATGTGGTAACCTCATAAACATTTTCAGCAACTGCAGTAAATACTGAGGGAAAATCCATGCTGCTAATCAAAGGGTGTTCCGCACACTTCTTTATTGATATTAGCAAATAACACATTGAATTTTTTTATGGCTGCCACAGATTTGTGGGTTATGTCTCTAGAACATTTAAGTTAACATCTTAACCTAACCTTTCACAGGTATTGGTAGTTATTAGAGAATTGCCATAAGCTGAGAACTTGATCTATTTAAGTGCTGACATCGGAGCAAAAGGAAGGGAGGAGTTTTTCCAAAGGGTATTCTGAATTTAGAAGATTATTTTTACTCTAATTTATCAAAGTCAATGCCCAGCAATGTTTCCAACGTTGCAGAGACCAACCTTCTCTGCGATAGGATCAGATAAAGTTGCTGAAGTTTATTTTCAGTTGGAGAACCTTCAAAGGGATCTTTTTTAATTATCCAATTTTGTTGATTTAGAAACTTCTGCATAGAAGCTTTTTAAAAATCTTGCTGGTAACCACCCTTTGACTAACCATCCCTTAGGTTAAGGGTTGTAGTTCTCCAAGCTTTATAGTTAATTGGGGTTTATCATCCTGTGGTCTCTCTAGTTTTGTTTAATATTCAGTTATAAAAGCTTGTCATGGAAATGGTTTTAAACAAAATAGGGGAGAGATTCTTTGTTTGTCCTTAGTATTTCATGAATCCTCTAGGTGACTAATTAAAAAATGTGTTCTATGAATAAACTAGAGAATCATAGATGCACCAAGTTGGAAAAGACCTTTTGGATCATCGAGTCCAACCATTCCTATCAAACACTAACCCATGTCCCTCAGCACCTCGTCCACCCGTCCCTTAAACACGTCCAGGGAAGGGGAATCAACCCCCTCCCTGGGCAGCCTCTGACACTGCCCAATGACCCTTTCCAGGAAATATTTCATCCTGATGTCCATCCTGACCCTCCCTCCTCCTAACCATCCACAGTGTTTGGTTGACGACGACGAAGTGCCAAGTATCAAATGAGAAAAACTGCCTGCCCTTACTGCTTAGTAAAATAAATAAACAGAAAATTCATTAGCAACGTTTTACTTATCTTCTATTGGATCCTAAGCTGAGTTTCAATATAAAATTAATGTTGACTAATGACTGCTGCAGAGCGCTTAGGCAGGGAAGATTATTTTTTTCACTCTAGCTTCACCTTCCCTGGAGGGGTTTAAGGGAAGGGTAGATGAGGTCCTGAGGGACATGGTTTAGTGTTTGATAGGAATGGTTGGACTCGCTGATCCGATGGGTCTCTTCCAACCAGGTTATTCTATGATTCTATGATTCTAATTTAGAGGCATTGCTTAACGTCTAAAACCATGCAAAATGCTATCGAGGACATGGCAGCAAATTCTAGACTGGTGGTCTGCTCTAAGAGTGTCAAATCTTGGTATAGTTTAAAAGAAGTAATGAAAATCCTAATTTCAATCACCTCATAGCTCTCTTATCACTCCCATACGCGTATTCCCACTGAAGTAGATGAAATTGTCCTGCTGGTTTAGCTTCACGCTCGCATTTATAATCTCAGGTAAAAGTAAAAAGGAAAAAAAAAAGTCCTTGGCCAAGCTCCTACTTGGCCTGAATCAGTTTTCAAAAGGAAAGTGGCGTTTGACAAGGGACAAGCATTTGGGTTCTTTAAAACGGTGACACAGAGGATTTGATGTTGAAATTCTTCCCTAATTCAAACTCAAAGAAAAATTAGCATTTCTGCTTTTCCAGCAGCGAGTAAGAGGACTCAAAAAAACTTTCTTCTGCCATTCCACTGGAATTTTGAAACTGTCTTAAGCTGTACCTCAGCCCCTGCTGTTTGCATCTATTTCCCACAGAGACAGATTTCAGTACTGGAAAAGCTACAGCGTAAACTGGTTCTGATATATGCAACTCTTACCGAAAAGAATTTGTTATGCTCTAGCAGGAATTTGAAGAACTCGTTAGGAATGGGCTTCATGTGAACAAAATGATACATTATCACCTCTGAATACCATAGCAGAGGTGTGAAACTTATTATTGTTAATGAGAATTATAAAACAAAGCCTCTGGGCACTGGAATGAGAAATACACAATAAAATGCGTATCTCGGTCCCCGAGTAGCTCTTCGAGTTTCACAACATTTTTAAGCTTCATCTAGAATGTTATTTCCAGCTAAGTCTTGAAATATCTAACTGTCGCAGGTGCCTCATAGATAATTGAGTAGCTTAGTAGGATACAGTAAAAAAAAATAATGAATTTTTTAAAAAGGTAATAGGAACAAATTTCCCACAACACCAACAGCATCTTCTGCACTTACCCACAGGAGACATCTCGGGAACTCCGGCAGTGTAAGGGCCATCCAGAAATTTGGGCTCGTTGTCGTTGATGTCCTGAATCTTAATGACGAACTCGGATTCCGGTTCCACGGGTTTGTTCGTCAGCCTGTCCAGTGCTTGCGCTCGGAGCGTGTAGTAGGCCTGCTCCTCCCGATCCAGCCGCTTCGTAGCATGAATATCCCCCGTGTTCTCATCAATAATGAAAATGGAACTTGCCCCTTCGCCTGACAGGATGTACTTGATGGAACCATCTCCTTTATCCACATCAGAGTGAAGCTGGTGAAAAATTGATGAGAGACGAGATTAACTTACAAGACAGTCAGTGGCACAGAGATATGTAAAAATAAGCCTTACGCTGAGCAACAGTTCATGAAAGTTCATTGTTCTAGGAAAGATAAGCTGAATATTGATTGTGCACTGCATGTGGGGGACCACTAGAATCTCTTTTAAGCAGGATCACTTTATTATTTCAGGCAAACAATCTCATTTTTAAATGTGTTTGATATCGTCCTAGAGTCTTCTTGTATCAGAGTTCTACACACACACACATATATATACATATATATATATACACACACATACGACTACAACCATGACTATTCCTACCTGAATTTAACAAAATTGTTGCTTTCAGCTTGATTCCTCTTCCCTGGAGGTGTTTAAGGGACGGGTAGATGAGGTCCTGAGGGACATGGTTTAGTGTTTGATAGGAATGGTTGGACTCGATGATCCGATGGGTCTCTTCCAACCTGGTTGTTTATGATATATATGATTCTATGATATATCCTACCGAACAGTGAAATTTCAAACTTGTCACTATAAACTTAATGTCACTGTGTGTTCACTCCTGCACATGTATGGGGAAAAACACACTGATTTCCTCAGTGTTTACTGTGTAGGACAGTAAAACTTATCATATTTTCTGTTAAATAACTTAAGAAAAATGCAGAGAGTGACCAAGAAGTGTCCTATCACTCCTTCAACTACGCAGCATCCAAAGTCAGGTGTAGTTTCCCTGAGACTACTACTAAGAGGCCTAAACCAAATCATAGAATCATAGAACAACCAGGTTGGAAGGGACCCATCAGATCATCGATTCCAAACATTCCTATCACACACTAACCCATGTCCCTCAGTACCTCATCCACCCATCCCTTAAACACCTCCAGGGAAGGTGAATCAACCACCTCCCTGGGCAGCCTCTAAATCTCCCCTGGTGGGGCTTGAGGCCATTCCCTCTTGTCCTGTCACTTGGGAGAAGAGTTCAGCTCCCTCCTCTCCACAACCAGGTACTTGGAGAGAGTAATGAGGTCTCCTCTCAGCCTCCTCTTCTCTAGGCTAAACACCCCCAGCTCTCTCAGACGCTCCTCATAGGGTCTGTTCTCCAGCCCCTTCACTGTCCTATCAGTGCTTCAGCTACGCAGCATCCAAAGTCACGTGTAGTTTCCCTGGGACTACTACCAGCAGGCACAAACCAAATGTACCCCAGTAGGTCAAAATGTATTTTTCCATTAAAAATGCAAGACAGATTTATAGAAAGGAACTTTTTTCCTTGCCATACAAGCTATTTTAAGTTAGAGAGTAAGATTCCATAGGTTTTGAAGCTCTTTTACATCTAATGAGTCTCAACTTCCAGTTACAGAATGTAGACTCCAACAATTCTCAAAAAACATTTCGAACTTGTATCAGCAATGTGAATGATCTGGATATAGAATCATAGAATCACAGAATCACCAGGTTGGAAGAGACCCACTGGATCATCGAGTCCAACCATTCCTATCGAAAATATATATCAATGTATATATACATATATATACATATATATATACACACACACACATATACACACACACACACACACACATATATATATATACACACACACACACACACACACAAACACACACATGATGTATTTAATACAGCACCAATTAGAAGAACGTCAGTAAAATTCAAAGCAATCGCTCAGCTGTTAAAAATGAAATTGCTGAGGACAATGTTAAAGATGTTCAGATTCTTTGTCTCTTATGTACTGTGTCCCTGCCCTAACTCCATGTCGAGTTTGGAGGTAACTCTGCAGTCGTTATCATCATAACCTGTTCCAGCAACATTATTTTTCTCTCAGCTGGTGGTATCACTGACACAGCAATCACCTCCAGAACACATGCAGAAAATTGCTGTCTCAAGTGTAACTTAGCACAGCTGCAAAGCCTCTTCCTATTTCAGTAGGAAAGTATTTTGTGATCAGTTTTCAGGTTTTCATCTGGATAAAAAGCTGGTTTATTTCTTACACATCACTTACAGTGTCTGGATCATAGAATCATAGAATCATAGAACAACCAGGTTGGAAGAGACCCATCAGATCATCGAGTCCAACCATTCCTATCAAACACTAAACCATGACCCTCAGCACCTCATCTACCCATCCCTTAAAATCTCATACTTATGCAATTATCGTCCACTGCCTCTCTCTTTTAAGACAGAATTGGAGTTTGAGTTTTGGACTGGCTAAAAAAAGACAGACCTAGGGTGGATAAATCAGATTAGGTACTTTATTTTGAAATTTGGCTTAACTTTATCCAACTGCTACCTAACTGCTGAGATATAGAATCATAGAACAAGCAGGTTGGAAGAGACCCACCGGATCATCAAGTCCAACCATTCCCACCAAACACTAACCCATGTCCCTCAGCACCTCATCCACCCACACCTTAAACACCTCCAGGGAAGGGGAATCAACCACCTCTCTGGGCAGCCTCTGCCAGTGCCCAATGACCCTTTCCATGAAAAACTTCCTCCTAATCTCTAGCCTAACTCTCCCCTGGTGGAGCTTGAGGCCATTCCCTCTTGTCCTGTCCCCTGTCCCTTGGGAGAAGAGCCCAGCTCCCTCCTCTCCACAACCTCCTTCCAGTCTAGACTGAAATTTTGAGCATGAGTTTACCCAAGACCTGAAGTTAAGGGACACAAAGATTCAATGTCTTCTCTTTCTTGAAGTGATTCATTTTTCCCTATATCACATATTCTAGCAGATCACTGGTGATTCTGTGGCAACTGAGGTTCCTCCATCCTCCTCTGTAAAACTGGTCTCACCTTTTGTGGCATATTTAAGGATGTGTTGGGTAAGAGAAAAGCAGATAACACCACTATACTCAGTTTCATAAAATCATAGAACAGCCAAGTTGGAAGAGACCCATCGGATCATTGAGTCCAACCATTCCTCCCTCAGGACATCATCTACCTGTGCCTTAAACACCTCCAGGGAAGGTGAATCAACCACCTCCTTGGACAGCCTCTGCCACTGCCCAATGACCCTTCCCGTGAAAAACTTCCTCCTAATCTCCAGCCTAAATCTCCCCTGGCAGAGCTTGAGGCCGTTCCCTCTCGTCCTGTCCCCTGTCCCTTGGGAGAAGAGCCCAGCTCCCTCCTCTCTACAACCTCCTTTCAGGTAGTTGTAGAGAGCAATGAGGTCTCGCCTCAGCCTCCTCTTCTCTAGAATAAACCCCCCCAGCTCTCTCAGCTGCTCCTCATAAGGCCTGTTCTCCAGCCCCTTCACCAGCTTTGTGGCTCTTCTCTGGACTTGCTCTAGAGGCTCAACATCCTTCTTGTGTTTATCAGACAGTTTTATGAAGGTTAGAGATACACAAGTAGATCTCTCTGGTCAAAGAAAGGAATGAAGTGTAGAGGTACACAAGTAGATCTCTCTTGTCAAGGAAAGGTATGAAGTGTTTTGACATAAGAGACCTTCAGAGTGACTCCAGAAGTGTAAATCCTCAAAGATGAACTGAACAAGATGACTTTCATATCCCAGAGAAAGAAGAAATTACGTAGCTTCAACATTCCCCACTTGCTTACTCAGTGCTTACCAATTAACAGATTGTTTTTTAAGGAGTCCCACTCTGAAGTCCATAAATCTCCAGACGGATTACGCTGCGGCGGCTGCTGCCCTGGACTGAAACGCTGAACAGAAGCCACTTTTTGGAACAGTGCCCTGGTAGCAAACTGCTAGCGCAGGGATTGGGAAAGTGAGTAGCAATGACCTTCCTCACTCCAAACTAACAAACTTCTTTTATCTCTAATTAAAACTTTGTTCTACTAAGCCCTTAACAAACACTGCTGGCTCATGCTCAACTTAGTAAAGCACCATTCACGTCATATTTAACCCTAGGAAGGAGATAGAGCTCAAGAATTAGCTTATCTCTGGAACTACAACACAATCAACTCTATATAAAGAACTGTAAAGATTTTTTTTCCAACATTTTAATGTGTGTTTTAGTGTCAGTCTGAGGTAACTACACAATATAAGAGAACAAGGTAAAAATAAACTAGGCTGACAGAGTTCAGATGTACGTCTGCTGCAGTTTTTACTTCACCTTTATTTCAATTCCCTCCAATATAGTCCTTCCCAAGAATGATCTTCAAAGTTATTAATGTAAAACACCAATACTTTACAACTAGGAATAATTTTTTTTTTGCATGCAGCAGTGAGGGACATGGGTTAGTGTTTGATAGGAACGGTTGGACTCGATGATCCGATGGGTCTCTTCCAACCTGGTTGTTCTATGATTCCATGTTTCTAAGATTTTCAGCTCTGCTACTACCAAATGGGACTTCAAAGCTTTCTAGTTTAAAATTCTGGGAAGTGAGAAGAAAAACTTTCCTTCTAATGTTTGCTTTAGAAAATAGTTTGCACTTTGAGGTTTTTTATTTTCTCTTGTTTTTCTTTTCCTTGTGTCTGCGTTTGGTTTTTACCCTTATGAACATGTAAGAATGAGACCTGGGATTAAGCACATCCTGTTGTTTCTTCTTGTGACTGATTTGGCAATGATTATATAGAATGATATTGGTACCCATTACAGTTGTACTTTACAGAATCATAGAATCATAGAACAACCAGGTTGGAAGAGACCCATCGGATCATCGAGTCCAACCATTCCTATCAATCCTATTCCTGTCCCTGCGTCTGGTACCCCTAGACACCCTGTAAACCCTAGAGACCCCTTAGAGACTCCATATTCAACTGCACTGGTGCTTCCTATAGCCCCTAGAGACCCCATAACCCTGTAGACCCCAGACTGCCCTATATAGAGTCCCTATAGCTCCCTGTGCCCCTATAGACCCCCCTGACCCTGGACCCCCCCATAACCCCCCTACAGACCTCACACCTCCAGTGTCCCCCAAGTCCCTAGAACTCCCATAGGTCCAGTGTCCCCATTGCCCTCCCGGTGCCCCACAACCCCTGATGTCCCCTATAGCCCCCATAGTGCTCTGGGCGCCCAGTGTCCAGGGGCTGGAGGGTCCTATGGGGGCTCTGGGCACCCCATTGGTCCCAGTCTTGTCACCCTCATGTCCCCATCGGCAAGCACAGAGCTGCCCCACAGGGTCCCACGGTGCACAGGAAAGCATCAGAAAGCACCTAGAGCAATGTCATCCACTAGCTTGTCCATCATTGCTCCAACCTGCAACACGTACATAGAATCATAGAATCATAGAATTACCAGGTTGGAAGAGACCCACCGGATCATCGAGTCCAACCATTCCCATCAACATCCACACAGAAGACAGAACAGAAGCTCAGTCTCTAGCTGCACATGAGGAATAAGGCTTTAAAAGCAGAGAGGATCAAGACAAAGAAAATTTCCAATTCTTGCTTCAAGAGACATGGAGGATTCAAAGTTTCACTGGGTAAATTTGATAGGAATGGTTGGACTCAATGATCTGATGGGTCTCTTCCAACCTGGTGATTCTATGATTCTAAATCTCATTTGATCCCATTGTGGAACAACCTAAATTTTCTCTCAAAAGGGGTTCACAGTAAATATCATGAATAAAAAAACCTCTCGTTCTTGTGCCACTTGCAATCTCTTGTGTAAGAAGATGCTCCTCAGCACAAGAAGGATGTTGAGGCTCTGGAGCAAGTCCAGAGAAGAGCAATGAAGCTGGTGAAGGGTCTGGAGAACAAGAGGAACAGCTGAGAGAGCTGAGGGTGTTTATCCTGGAGAAGAGGAGGCTGAGGGGAGACCTCATTGCTCTCTCCAACTACCTACTTCCTTACTCATAAAGCAGGAGATATTTAAGGGTTCAATGTTGCTGATTAGGAGCAATTTCAATGCAAATAATAACTAAGTTGTAACATTCAGCACAGATAATGGAATTAAGATTTAAATAAAATAGAATTATCGCATATACCACATTACTCCAAGAGGTAAGGGTCTCACAAACACAGTAGTTATTGATACGATTGTTTTCAGAGGGAGTTATGAAACTATCAGTTTTACCAACTGCAACTAGATTTCAGTATCAACAGCCTAAGACAGAGTTTTTCATTACCTTTTCAGCCGCATTACATAAGTGATGTGGAACAGAGATTCCTTAACATATTGTTGATGTCAGTAAAGATTTGTGATTCACATAAACGAATTCACACTCAGGCACTAGTGATTCACATAAATTAATTCACACTCAGGTAATAGTGATTCACATAAAAGAATTCACACTCAGGCACTAGCGATTCACATAAATGAGTTCACACTCAGGCACTAGTGATTCACATCAATGAATTCACACTCAGGCACTAGTGAAGGTATTATTGGGCAGGTAATGATTTTCTTATAAAATCCTTCTTTTTTTTTTTACCATGAAAAGTTGAGAAAGTGATAAAGCAGCTCCTGGAGAGACTTTGTTTGCTTTGGGGTTTATGAATTTATGTAAAACTCTAGTACAAACCTGTGCTCAGAAAGAAATACTCTCTTTTATATTCTGTGCGTTCACTGTAACAGGCAATACTGAGCACAAGAGAACAAGTCAATATAAGTGGCTTTATCCAAACCCTAATATTTTTAATTAGAGTTTGGAAAGAAGCGATACCCTTGTAATGCTGCCAGAGTCTCCCTGTCTCAGCAGATCTTGTCAGTGTAGAAGGGAAGCGGCACAGACAATGGTGCCAGGGTGGCACAATTTGCCACTCTGACATACTAGTAATTTCGTGCACTGTTTTGTTGCCTCCGGACTTTCTCCTTGTCAGGCATGTGCAGAAACGGTCACGTGGGAATATAAGTACAAATACTTTATATTTATCTAACGCAAGAAGCTGGCGACAGGCTTACTCAACGCCCGGTCAGCCCTGGCAAGACCAGCTCCGTGTTGATCTAAGCACCCAAAATTGTGTCTAAGATTGTGTTGAGCTGACCAGAAACCTAAGAGATGCTGAAATAACCAAGGTCCAAGACATCTGATAGGAATGGTTGGACTTGATGATCCGGTGGGTCTCTTCCAACCTGGTTATTCTGTGATTCTATGATCCCTGAGATCTCTCCATATGACAGGGGACAGGACAAGAGGGAAAGGCCTCAAGCTCCACCAGGGGAGATTTAGGCTAGAGATTAGGAGGAAGGTTTTCACAGAAAGGGTCATTGGGCATTGGAATAGGCTGCCCAGGGAGGGGGTTGATTCACCTTCCCTGGAGGGGTTTAAGGTGCGGGTGGATGAGGTCCTGAGGGTCGTGGTTTAATGTTTGATAGGAATGGTTGGACTCGATGATCCGATGGGTCTCTTCCAACCTGGTGATTCTATGATACAACATTATCCTTATAACTCAGCATCTCCAAATCTTCTTTCATCTTATTAAAGGTAATATTACAACCCTCGGAACGACCACAAGCCAATACATCTACCTGGGATCACCACAAATGCAACTGGATAATGATGTGAGTGCATTTCGCCTTCAAGGTAAAACCAGGGCACATCCATCCCTTTGGGAGCACCAGTTGTGTCGTCCCACAGCTTGTCCTCCCCAGCCCTCCAGCAGGCTCATCAAATGTCACGTGGGATATTTTGACCTCCGAGATATTCCCACTCAACAGTGCCTGTAAAGCCAGCGAGCACAAAGCTCCGTCGACAATAAAAGCAGTCATGAAGGTGCATGATGAAGGAACGGGAGAAAAATGAAAGGAAGACGAAGAGAGAAGAGAGGAAACAGATTAAAAACTAAAAAAAGGTAAAAAAAAATCCACAAACCAATTAAAAAACTCAAAGTGCATTAGAACAAGAACAGGTCTGAGGGACCAAAAGAGCTGGAATGGGGAGAGGACTGATAAAAGGCCTCAAACGAACTCGATGAGGCAGAGGAGATGAGGCATGAGGAAGATAAAAGAAAGACAGGAGATAGGAAGAAATAACAACTACAAATGAAATAAAACCATAAAGAAGTGAAGTGGAGCTGATCCTCTTCAGTGACTGATTCATTTTAGACAAGGACAGTGTTTGAGAGTAAAACTATTTGGCTTTAACAGCATATTTTTTTCCTTTGTTTAATGCAAAGGGAACTAAAAAAGATGTAGGTTACTACTCAACAAGTTCACTGAGAAAAACCTACTGTGGTGAAAAAGATTAAAAAAGAGTTTGTAAAATAGTCTTTGATTTTAAAGTAATTGAAACAGAAGAGCAAATACAAGAAGCATGAGTGATGGGCAGGGAGAGCAGCGTAAGCATCTTGTTCTGAATCCATCAGGAGTGATTCTTATTTTTATTAAAAAAAATTATTTCCCATATTACTGTAGCTTGTGAACATTTTTTTCTGCTACAGAATGTATGTTTCTGTGCTTGAGAAATTAAAATAGTAAGAATTTTTTATTAATTTACTCAGACATACTCTCATGACAAAACTTGTAATGTGCAGATAGGCTTGACAGTTGCCTCCTTCCCCCACGTTGTTTCCCCAGTGAAAGGTTCAGAAATGTTGGTGGAAGAGTTCAGTAAAAAAAATATCAAGTTCTTGCATTATTAAGTGACTGATCAGTGCTCCAGGATTATCAGCCACATGAAGTATCATAGTATCATAGAATAACCAGGTTGGAAGAGACCCACAGGATCATCGAGTCCAACTAAGTGAAGTGAGTATTTAATTTTACTGACCCTTTTGAAAAGCAGGGTGAAGCAAGAAAGAGAACAGTAAAACTCCTTTAATCCCTCAGCGATTCGTGTTCTAACAAAATTAAAAATGGAAGTACCAAGACTCTAAACCTCACACTTCATAACACTCCAGTTAGCATCTAAGTGAGCCCTCAAGGCTTCTGAGTGGAAGACAAAGTTCAGATGAAAGTTTCCTCTAGGAATAAGCGATACTGTCATCTAAAGGTTAGCGAGTTGAATAATTAATAGGAAATATTGAGAACCGGGTGTGATAAGAGCAACCATGTCACATTTTTATGACATTTTTTCCTCTTAAGAACACTCAGTTGTGCCTATAGTGCTCTTTCTCTGCATACTTCTGTAGTTTAGCTCTTTATATAACCACTCATACAGTGAGTGTATATATGTACACATTGTATTTATACATTTAATTGTTTGTACATATACATACATGTGCACATAGAATCATAGAATCACCAGGTTGGAAGAGACCCATCGGACCATCGAGTCCGACCATTCCCATCAAACACTAACCCATGTCCCTCAGCACCTCGTCCACCTGTCCCTTAAACACCTCCAGGGAAGGGGAATCAACCACCTCCCTGGGCAGCCTATTCCAATGCCCAATGACCCTTTCCGTGAAAAATTTCCTCCTAATCTCTAGCCTAAATCTCCCCTGGTGGAGTTTGAGGCCATTCCCTCTCGTTCTGTCCCCTGTCACTTGGGAGAAGAGCCCAGCTCCCTCCTCTGCACAACCTCCTCTCAGGGAGTTGGAGAGAGCAATGAGGTCTCCTCTCAGCCTCCTCTTCTCTAGGCTAAACAACCCCAGCTCTCTCAGCCACTCCTCATAGGGCTTGTTCTCCACCCCCTTCACCAGCTTCGTTGCTGTTCTCTGGACCCACTCCAGAGCCTCAACATCCTTCTTGTGCTGAGGGGCTCACAACTGAACACAGGATTCAAGCAGCAACCTCACCAGTGCTGAGTCCAGAGGGAGAAGAACCTCCCTGGCCCTGCTGGTCACACCATTTCTGATTCAAGCCAAGATGCCATTGGACTTCTTGGCCACCTGGGCACACTGCTGCCTCATGGTCAGTCACTGTCGACCAACCCCCCCAGGTCCCTCTCCTCCTGGCAGTTTTCCAACCAGACTTCTCCCAGTCTGTAGCTCTGCATAGGGTTGTTGTTGCCTAAGTGCAGGACCCAACATTTGGCTGTGTTAAACCTCATCCTGTTGGTCTCAGCCCATGGATCCAGCCTGTTCAGATCCCTTTGCAGAGCCTCCCGACCCTCCAGCAGATCCACACATCCACCCAGCTCAGTGTCATCTGCAAACTTGCTAATGACACTAATGCGCACACACACACACTCATGTGTTCATTTTCTCATTCTCGACATACACTTACGATCTCTGGAGATGCTGCACTCGCCAATCTGTGCCCTCTCCCTCCCAGTTTTAATAAGAATCCCGAGTGCCCTGCGGCGACAGGGGATTGTGCAGCCAGCCCATCAAGCTGAGCGCAGCTCCAGGAGGAGCTGGGGAGCAGCTGCTGCAGATGGAGCTGAGTGGGCAACACACAGCCGCATCCCAGGATTCTTGAGGAGTTTTAATGGGCCCATCATCGTGGCATGTCACTCTCCGAATTGACTGTTTGTCACTCACGCTCTTAAAAAGACAATTTGGCAGCTTTAGGAGGTAAAAACCATCTGTACAGTGAGTATCGTCACGTACTAATTGCATAATATTTATTGCGACGAGGGAGGAGATTGGGGGGGGACAGCAATACTGTATTGCAGCTCCACCAAGAGCCTGCGGGTAACATAACATGATCAGAAGATAAATGTAAAAAAAAGACCTGCTTTGCTTTTCAGAAATTATTTTGCAAGAATTTAGAAGAGGGAAAAACACATCACAGTGTTTGTAAACAATACGTACACTGGAATTCTTACAGACCTGTTCAGTATTGGTTTGGTCTTTTTTCCCTTAATCACTCTCACTCCACCAGTATTTATTCATCGGAGCACTCATTCTGAGCATTTCACTCCGTATCACGGACGAAACAAGTCAGGATTTGCCATCTGACTCACTCAAAGATATTTAATTTTTTTGGTTAAAGGCACGAAGGAAAACAAACCTCGTTCACGCAAATGCCTAAAACGATTAAACTGTGAAAATATCACTGGGATGAAATTCTATTTGTGAATTCCTGAATGCTTGTTCTTGCCATCTATATTTGGGTCTCTGGGTTTACTTGTCCAGGAAAAAAAAAGTCCTTTTCCATATATGCCCATAGTATTTTCATGCAATCCATATCATAGAATCATAGAATCACCAGGTTGGAAGAGACTCATAACATATCATACTACTTGCTATTATATATTAAACCAACGTATTTACTGGTCCCGTGATGTTTTTTGTGGTCAAGAATCACTGCAGATCATAGAATCATAGAACAACCAGGTTGGAAGAGACCCACCAGATCATTGAGTCCAACTATAAGATGTAAGACAAAACTCTTTTAAAGACAATACTCTCTCTTTCAGCAGTGGAATAAAATTCCGTGAGGATACTCTCTCCCTGCTTTCCCTACATTTAGCTCCTATGAAATAAAACATATATATTATATCACAGAATCACAGAACAACCAGGTTGGAAGGAACCCATCGGATCTTCTAGTCCAACCATTCCTATCTAACATAAACTAAATATATATATATATTATATTATAAAGCCTATAAAATCAGGCTTAACCGATATAGCATTGCAAAGAAATATCAAAGACCCTGGAATACTTTGCAGAAGAATATTTCTGGGCTAGTGGATGTCCATGGGCTTGAAAAGTTTATGCACATGTATCAGAGTACAGAAGCAGAGCCTTCAAGAAGTTTTATTCATCCTTCTCCTTAAATTTCTTCCTTGTTACACATGAAAAAATCTCACCGTTTGAAAAATATTAATGTACAACAAGAGAATTGATTCTTGAGAGTACATTTTTCTTGAAATATATATGTACATATGCATATATATATATCATAGAATCATAGAATCACCAGGTTGGAAGAGACCCATCGGATCATCGAGTCCAACCATTCCTATCAAACACTAAACCATGTCCCTCAGGACCTCATCCACCCGTCCCTTAAACCCCTCCAGGGAAGGGGAATCAACCACCTCCCTGGGCAGCCTATTCCAATGCCCAATGACCCTTTCCGTGAAAAACTTCCTCCTAATCTCCAGCCTAAATCTCCCCTGGTGGAGCTTAAGGCCAATCCCCTCTCGTCCTGTCCCTTGGGAGAAGAGCCCAGCTCCCTCCTCTCCACAACCTCCTTTCATATATATGTATATATATATATGTGTATATAAAGTGATTTGAATAGTTTCTGTTCTTCTACCACTGTACATTGTCAAAAATACATTAAACCTTTTGCCAATTATTTATGATTTTTAAGTCTTTATAATCATCAGAGAGTGCACGAAAGCATTTTGCCTTATGGCACAGGAGAAAGGAGCTGAAACAAGAAAGGACAACAGGAGAATACACCTGCAATACTGCAAAATGAGTTCTTATACTTTTATTTTTTTTGAAAACAGAAAAAAAAAAAAAGAAAAGAAAATACAAATGTACTGATTGGAAAGTTGTTTCTCCTACATTACTTTTCCTACTTAGCCGTGATAATTCAGGCCTGCAATTTCAGCCTCAGAAAATGAGAGTGTATTAGAGAGTCTGGTTTTTTTTTTTCGTAAGTAACTCTGTGATCTAAAGAATTATCTGTAATGGTACTGAACTAGCAAAACAGTCATACACACGTCTTCTTTGTCTATCATATCGATAATACCGCATTTACAAACAAAAATTCATTTGGTATTAAAGCATTTTCTGAGCTATGTACTTCTGAGCTGAATATCTTTATTTTAGGGCTGGAAATTATCCCTCCCGTGATGTCTCTTCTTTGTCAAACTCCCGATCTCTATCGTTCAGAGTGATTATCCTCTTTCCGCTTCGACTCTCCGCAACAGCTTGCAGGGTTGCTCGGCTGATAATGATTTCTCTCATAGGAACCTGCTTCCGAAGAGCATTAGTAGCAAGGAATAGATGCCCGGAGGGTGCAGAGCTTTTTGTCTCTTGTTTTTGCTGTGGGTTTATGCTGTATCGAGCCCTCAAATTTCATTTGCTCTTGGAAGTTTAACGCGACTAAAAATCCACTTGTAATCTTAACCTCCCGTGTTAGTGGGAAGTGCTGAGACCCTGAGAGACTAGAGGGAAATGGTGAAATATGTAACTGGAAAGCAGTTAAAGTAATTAATTATGGTTGGACTTGATGATCCGATGGGTCCCTTCCAACCTGGTTGTTCTATGATTCTATGATTCTAATTACTGTGACTAATTGTGTCTGTAGAAGCTTATAAAGTACTGGACTGCAGAAGGCAGCATGATCTGATCATTTTAATGATGAAACATTTACAATTACAGAAAAAAAATAAACGTAATTAACTGAGTCCACAGCCACACTAACCGATAATTCTCTGAAAGCAGTTAAGGAGTTGTAAAAAAAAAAATTTGAAACTTCATTTTTAAAATACATAATTGATAACGTACATGTCAGGGCATCAGCGTCTGTTATTGTGTTTTGCCTCTTAAAAGTTAAATTCCTATTACCTTTATCAAGTTTTATTTGTCTGGATAAACGCAATTCTTAGTGCTGACTTTCCTGAAACGTTTATAGACAACTTGAGATGGACAATTGATCTCAATATTAGAAATATTTTTACATTAGAAATATTTTACGCCGCCCAGATAGTTCTGAGAGCATTTCCACAAATCTCATCCCACGAGTATTCTCACTAAGACTGATAGGACTGCTCCTAGATTTAAAGTGCGAAATTAAGAATTTGACGCAATTGCCATTCCACATAAAAGGTATGTCGGGGAGAAAGTTGTACCTGCTCAGAGCTGACAGTGCGTCAAGAAAATTAAGTAGGAACAGGGAATTCTGACTAAAAATGAGGCTCTGGAACGAGTCCAGAGAAGAGCAACGAGGCTGGTGACGGGTCTGGAGAACAGGCCTTATGAGGAGTGGCTGAGAGAGCTGGGGGTGTTTATCCTGGAGAAGAGGAGGCTGAGGGGAGACCTCATTGCTCTCTGCAACTCCCTGAGAGGAGGTTGTAGAGAGGAGGGAGCTGGGCTCTTATCCCAAGGGACAGGGGACAGGACAAGAGGGAATGGCCTCAAGCTCCACCAGGGGAGATTTAGGCTGGAGATTAGGAGGAAGTTTTTCACGGAAAGGGTCATGGGGCAGTGTCAGAGGCTGCCCAGGGAGGTGGTTGATTCACCTTCCCTGGAGGTGTTTAAGGTGTGGGTGGATGAGGTGCTGAGGGACATGGTTTAGTGTTTGATAGGAATGGTTGGACTCGATGATTCGATGGGTCTCTTCCAACCTGGTTGTTCTATGATTCTATGAGTCTATGATTTTATGAAAATTTGATCATAACATTTTAATATGAGTAAATTATTTCATACAAAAGAGGACAGCAGTGAAAATCTATAGCAAAGGATTATAGTTTCATTGCTAATATAATATAACATGAAAAACCAGTTCATGATGCAATAAAATGCATATTAGAAACTTTCCTGTAGACACTGGTGTCATGTGTTTAAGGGACAAGTGGATGAGGTCCTGAGGGACTTGGTTTAGTGTTTGATAGGAATGGTTGGACCCGATGATCCGATGGGTCTCTTCCAACCTGGTTGTTCTATGATTCTATGCTTCTATGTCCTAAACTGAACTCACTTAAGAAGAGCTGAGGAATCCTCTTGATTAACTTCTTATCTCAAAGCACAAGTCACTATTGTCAGTGCATTTACTTTTCATTTCAAATCTCTTTTTCGGTCGGGCTTGATCAAACAACCTCACGTTTCTGTAGCCATTTCTATTAACTGCTATGACCTATCACTAACATTGCAGTTCAGTAAAATACTGAATGACATATAAGTTTGGGGTTTTTTTCAGTAGATTATATGACTTCTTTCTTCCTTATTTCTTCTACTCTAATGTGTCTCACCCAAGATGGTTTCTAACAATTTTACCCCATCAGGGTTTCTAAAATCCTTACTCGTTCATCCATAGATACTGACTACATAATTAACAATCCGCTGCTCAAAATAAAACTTAAAAGAATACAAAAATTTAACCCTGTGCTATGTGCTATGTCAAATTAAATTGCTATTTCAGAATCAGTAGATTTTTTTCGGTAGATTATAGAATGTTTTCCTTCCTTATTTCTTCTAATGTGTCTCACCCAAGATGGTTTCTAACATTTTTAACCTCAACAGGGTTTCTAAAATCCTTACCCGTTCATCCATAGACACTGGTTGGATAATTAACAATCCGCTGCTCAAAATAAAACTTAAAAGAAGACAAAAATTTAACTCTGTGCTATGACAAATTAAATCACTATTTCAGAATTAAGCTTGGGAATCATCTTTATGCATGTGCAGCATATCATGACCTGCTTAATGCTCATAAAAGCTGGTGCTAAGCACATGCCTGAGCACCTTTCTGAAATAAGAGCCTTAATCCCTGTGCAGAGGAAGGGGACGTTAATGAGCAGCAATATGCATCACAGAGACTAATTGTCAAGAAGCAGAACCGAAAGCTTAAGTGATTCCGTTACATAAATTCACTCTGGAGCTGTTCAGTATTCAGAATAAGCCGAAGCCGGGTCTGCAGAGCAAATATGGACGTTGGAAAGTCTGCTTAAACTGCTCGGATAATTTCAAGTGATCCTCCGTGAATAAATACTTTTAAAGGTCTGATTTCTGCTTAACTTTTCTTTTAACCATTCAAATTTGGCAGTTCTGCCAGGGCTCTCAGCTAGAAGAAGACATTCCTATTTTGAGAGGCATTTTTACTCCATGAGATTAAAGGCTGAGAAAGAAAAGCTTTTAGTGCCTGAGCTTTGGGTTGGTTTTTAGAAAACATTTGAGGGGGAAGATAATGCATTAGTGTTTCATCCCGGACTGCCTTAACACGAACAATACGAGGTTAATTGTAAAACCTTCTGGCTCAGAAGGATTTTAACAGCTGTAGGTAACGGGAAAGCTCTCCTGGTGCCTTTTTCTATCTTGGTGAGTATGACGAGTGTGCCATAAACACAATCTCATCAAATTCTTATGCAGTCATTGCATCTTGTTCCTTTAAATTGACTTACGACACCTCAAATTGCAAAAGAAAATATTTACGGATTAAAAATTAAACGCACTCATTGTTCTTCAAAAGTTTTTGCCACGTACAATGACAGAATCACAGAATCACCAGGTTGGAAGAGACCCAGCGGATCATTGAGTCCAACCAACCCAGGATTTCTTCAGCTGTTCTTTGTGTTTTCACCAGAACACGTTCTTGCCATGTTTCTTACTCACTAAATGCTGGCAGTGCGATCAATTTATGTGCCATTGATTAAGAAACGATGAGAAAATGCTGAAGCGGCAGGTATTCACGTTGAGCATACACACTTTCTCAATCTACATTAAAATTCAAGTTGTGCAGACCTGTTTCTAATTCTGAAAGCCATCTGGATGCTACTGCAAATGTTCAAAGTCTTCTTGCAGAAACTCGTTTCTGAAGGTTCCAGCACTTCACACATAGTGAGAACTTTTGATTTGCATAAAGGCCTCTCTGATTAACCGAAGCGACATCTCCTTTTGCTGCTATAAAAGGCACTGCACAAGGTACAGAATTCAAATTCTTAGCCGGTCCCTGATGAAATTACAGAGCTCTTATCTAATGATGGTTTTCACGTTATACTCCTTCTGAGAGAGTTCTGATTCAATAAAAATAAGAGCACACAAGGAGTTCATTATGAGAACATTCCCTGCTTCTCAAACATTGTGGTCAACTTAGAATCATAGAATCACAGAATCACCAGGTTGGAAGAGACCCACTGGATCATTGAGTCCAACCATTCCTATCAAACACTCAGCACCTTGTCCACCTGTCCCGTAAACACCTCCAGGGAAAGTGAATCAACCCCCTCCCTGGGCAGCCTGTTCCAATGCCCAATGACCCTCTGTGTGAAAAACTTTCTCATAATCTCTAGCCTAAATCTCCCCTGGGGGAACTTGAGGCCATCCCCTCTCGTCCTGTCCCCTGTCCCTTGGCAGAAGAGCCCAGCTCCCTCCTCTCCACAACCTCCGCTCAGGTAGTAGGAGAGAGCAATGAGGTCTCCCCTCAGGCTCCTCTTCTCCAGGATAAACACCCCCAGCTCTCTCAACTGCTCCTCATAGGTTCTGTTCTCCAGCCCTTTCACCAGCTTTGTGGCTCTTCTCTGGACTCACTCCAGAGACTTCTGATTCGATAAAAATAAGAGCACACAAGGAGTTCCTTACGAGAACATTCCCTGCTTCTCAAACACTGTGGTCAGCTTAGAATCACAGAATCACAGAATCACCAGGTTGGAAGAGACCCATCGGATCATCAGGTCCAACCATTCCTATCAACACTAAACCATGTCCCTCAGCACCTCATCCACCCGTCCCTTAAACACCTCCAGGGAAGGTGAATCAACCACCTCCCTGGGCACCCTCTTCCAATGCCCAATGACCCTTTCTGGGAAAAACTTCCTCCTAATGTCCATCCTGAGCCTCCCCTGTTGGAGCTTGAGGCCATTCCCTCTTGTCCTGCCCCCTGTCCCTTGAGAAAAGAGCCCAACTCCCTCCCAACCTCCTTTCAGG
Organism: Coccyzus lansbergi; assembly: GCA_033558105.1. Taxonomy (NCBI): domain Eukaryota; kingdom Metazoa; phylum Chordata; class Aves; order Cuculiformes; family Coccyzidae; genus Coccyzus; species Coccyzus lansbergi. The sequence goes on along the minus strand of JAUMJK010000409.1, from coordinate 714,215 downwards.
TAGTTGTAGAGAGCAACTTGAATGTACAGGAATTGTTGGCACCGTGTGTTCCAGCAATTGCAGAGAAGATCAGTCATCTGAATTTCTTCTCATCGAAAAAAAAACCCTCAAATGTTTCAACTCAGATGACTGACACTAATTTGTGTATCAAACTTTTCGTGCATTCCATCCAGCAGCTCGTAAAGGGAACTTTTTATTATAGCAGCTGATTGTTTTATTATAGTATCTTATCGGTTTTTATAACCGAATCTGAAAACAATGAATTAGTCTCTGAGATTAGAGTCTAAATCACTGTAATACTTGCCCCCAGCATTCAACACTGATCTTTGCTAAGTTTCACTTGACACAGCATGTAAACTCCTCCACCAGATTGTCTGAGCGCTCTCAAAGCTTAATTGATCCAATTTGCATGTCTCATCCTTGGCAGAATTGTGCATCATTTCTATCCTCTTGGACTAAGTGATCACAATCTAATCACTCTGTACACAAAGCAGATGGAAAGTTTCCAGCTCCTTTGCTATCCCCTCACACGCATTCATATTAAAGCAACTCTAATTCAACGAGCAATCTGATCTTTCGGTATTTTTATAGGATTAGTGCCTCATCGATCGGCCTTCTGTCTGTCACCAGTTGGAATGCTCAGAACTTTACACTCAGAGCATTTTCACTTTTGTCTTCCACCTTCTGTGTGGTCCATTAAAAATGATCTCATAGCAAACTCTGCTAATTATCCTCCCTTAGGGAAGCTCTGTATGACTTGGTGTAAATCAGCAGGGGGGGGAGCATGTCCCACTCATTGAATAACTGCTGCTATATTTTTTAAGGGAAAACAAATAATTAATTATCATCTATTGATGAAATTCTAAGCCTTATTCATATACAGATGCTGCCAAAAATTTTGTCCCTTTCAGCAGGGAAATCTTATTTTAAATTCAGTAAATAGCTGCCAAACAGTAACTCTTTCTGCACATGAGAGATCTCTTACTAATGGTATTTTTTTTACATTTTGCCCTAAAAATGTGCAAATTGTAATTTAAATACAATACAAGTTTAGTAAAAAGTTAAGTTACTTATGAATAGATGAAATCTACCTTGTGAAAATGACACTAACAAATAAAAGCATCTGCAAAGAAAAGCCACAAAGGTGGGAATGGTTGACCTGATGATCCAGTGGGTCTCTTCCAACCTGACGATTCTATGATTCTATGATCATATAAACTAATGAAGATCAAGGATGTATAAACTTCAAATATCATTAAAGATCAAACTTTGTAGAATGAACAAAAAATCTTCAGCTGTCGCTGTGCTTCTTTAGCCTTATTCTGTTCTTCAAATTCTGAACTAGTGAATTCTTTGGCCTCCTAATGGTTGCACAGTTTCTCTGCTCTTCTGGGAGCTTGTGGGTGGTTAGTACTAGTTTATTTTTTCATAGAATCATAGAACAACCAGGTTGGAAGAGACCCATCGGATCATAGAGTCCAAACATTCCTATCAAACATTTTTTCCTACATACATCCCTTTTGTTATTTCATCCTCTTTTCTTTTCTCCATTAACCTCAATTAACATTTGCTGAATAAAATTTATGAGAAGGCAGAAAGAGCTGTTTTTTGTTGGGCTCTTTTTTATTCTTCTAAATTTGTTTGCAGTAAAGAAAACAGGAGAAACTCTGAAGCACATTGTCCGCAAAGGTGATCAAACACTTGTGGGCGACGCTCATGACAGCACAGGATAAGGAATAACTGCCCAGTCTAATCTGAAGCTACTTTTAAAACAGAGGAAAGACTGGAAGGCAAAAAAACAATGGGTATGGAAGATAATAGAGCAACGACGCTGGTGAAGGAGCTGGAGAACAGGCCCTATGAGGAGTGTCTGAGAGAGCTGGGGGTGTTTATCCTGGAGAAGAGGAGGCTGAGAGGAGACCTCATTACTTTCTACAACTACCTGAAAGGAGGTTGTGGAGAAGAGGGAGCTGGGCTCTTCTCCCAAGGGACAGGGGACAGGACAAGAGGGAATGGCCTCAAGCTGCACCAGGGGAGATTTAGGCTGGAGATTAGGAGGAGATTTTTCATGGAAAGTGTTGTTGGTCATTGGAATAGGCTGCCCAGGGAGGTGGTTGATTCCCCTTCCCTGGAGGTGTTTAAGGGATGGGTGGACGAGGTGCTGAGGGACATGGGTTAGTGTTTGATAGGAATGGTTGGACTCGATAATCCGATGGGTCTCTTCCAACCTGGTTGTTCTATGATTCTATAATAGATGAAGCAGAATTCACTTTTAAATTCTCCAGTTTTTATCAAAAAAAGATTCCAGTTCTGTAACAGAGCTATGTTGTTTTGTTCATACATACAGAAATAACAGTAAAAGTAGGAGGAGAGTGGCTGTTCAATAGCAAATCCAGTGAATTCAATGCTAAGAACAAACTGGATTAACCAAGTAAACCAATTTGGTCATAAAAAGGCATTAAGACAGTTTAAAAGGCTTTTTATTAATATGCTGCATGCGGAAAAGCAGCAGCATAAGACTAGCAGTGCCTTTCTGTGACTTGCATTTCAAATAGACTCAGGGAATAAGTCATATATAGAATTGTAGAATCATAGAATCACCAGGTTGGAAGAGACCCACTGGATCATTGAGTCATAGACTCATAGAATCACAGAACAACCAGGTTGGAAGAGACCCACCGGATCATTGAGTCCAACCATTCCTATCAAATATGGGAATATGCTTGTATTGCAATCTTGACTGAGTCTCGCAAAGGTGAGTTCTTTCTCACCAGGAAACGAGTTATGGTTACATGAATAAGCAAGTAAAACCCCTGCTATGGCCAGATTCTGCTCTCATTGTAAAAATGTACTACCCCACCTCTCACAAGTGAGTTGTAAGTCAGTGGAACATAACAAACACCTCTGTGGATGACACTCAAGAAATAATCATAGAATCACCAGGTTGGAAGAGACCTAGCGGATCATCGAGTCCAACCATTCCTATCAAACACTAACATTCCTCATAAGACCTGTTCTCCAGCCCCTTCACCAGTTTCGTTGCTCTTCTCTGGACTCTCTCCAGAGCCTCAACATCCTTCTTGTGCTGAGGGGCCCACAACTGAACATAGGATTCGAGGAGCATGAAACAAAGAATGCAGTTTGCTGTCTCTCAGCCACGTTAGCTCAGCAGGACTAATAGCAATAATAAGAAGAAATACAATTATCACCAGAACAGGCAGGTGTGACCCACTTAGAATTCACCTCCTGAGTAATGAAGTTTAATTTGATACAGTCCCTTTTAAGACCAATTTTTTTGCTATTCTGTAAAAAATCAGACACAAATTAGACCATTGTCTTGTAGTGAGTGAAGACATCCTTGGTGTCTAAGCGAATGTGAAGACTTTGTGGCCCTGAGCTAGCTTTCCATGGGGTAACCTGCTGCTGCTTCTAACAGTCCTGCACTCCACCCTGAAGGTATTTAAACCTTCATCTGAGGTAAAAATAAATAAATAAATAAATAAATAAATAAATAAATAAATAAATAAATAAATAAATGCATTTTGAGTATTGAATGTTGTCCTTAAGCCCAACCTTACAGCAAAACATAGAATCACCAGGTAGGAAGGGACCCACCGGATCATCGAGTCCAACCCTTCCTATCAAACACTAAACCGTGTCCCTCAGCACCTCAAATAGTGCATTAGTAGTCATTAAGATTAGAAATGACCTCCAAGAAAAAAAAAAAAAACATTGTTTAATGAGACACGCGACTTCAGGCATATGAAGAGCAGAATAACTCTTACTTTACCTTCCAAAACTTCATTCAAAAAATAACGTTATCCTCTACCAAACTTCATTAAATAGCATGTTACTGATTAAGAGTTTAAGGAAAATCTATTTTATGGCATCACTTCTGTTGCCACCAACGAGGCCAGAACTGCACTTTGATTCTGAGAACAGATTAGGAAAGAAACAAATGAAAATGTTTGTTGTTACTTGTAGTTATACTTCCAACAGATCCAAGTAATTAAGGGAACGGATCAGGTTTCGCTATTTTACTCTCTACACTGGCACTTCTGAGCCCTTAGTGGCTCTTTCAAAGCTGTTGTCAGTAAAGGTTATTTACAGGTGCAAGAGTTTGACTCCAAGAAAATCTGCAATAACTGCCGATTGCTTTGCTCACCATAATAAACTTAACTCTTCTGACCTTGATGGCTAAGCTGCTGCATGTTTCCCCTGTATCTTGCTAATTACCTTGTAATGTAATTTTCCAGAGAACTGAATCTGATCCACAACCTGTTAGCTCATCGTGCTGGTCCAAAACTCTGTTCCAAATCGGTCTTTGCACCTCAGGTATAGCACAAAGTATAAATTAAATGGTCACTGTATATACTGTACATACACACTGTATATAACACAAAGAAAACACAAGTATTTCAGAAGCACAAGGAAATACCCCAAATTTTTAGTGTAGTCTTCAGATATAGATCCTTGCATGACTAAACTTAACTGAAGGATCTGTTGTCTAGGTAGACGTCTTAATCTTTTCGTCTTCTTCATAGCCTTATTGCCTGCTTGGAGAATATTTTGGAAGCAAGAGGAAGAATCTGGGACCTCAGCCTGAATCCTCCAATGTGAAAAGCAGTCATGGATTTCATTTTGTGCTACTGGAAGTAAAACTGGCAAAAAAAAAAAAACCACAACCCCTAAAAAACCCCCATCCTGGAAAGAGGGTTTTACCTTCAGGACTGTTGTCCTCTACCTAGTTCTATTTATTGAAATAATACATTAAGGGAAATTACTGCAAGTGATGCTGTCATAGTATAGATAAGAATCTAATATTGATGGGATATTGACATTAGTCTGCAGTAAAAATACACCTGTCATGGAGCCTGGAAATAGACTGAAGGAAATACATGAAATGATGAATGTCAGAATTAGGAAAGGTGTCTGCTAAGGTTCTGAAAGACCCTGAAACCCCACAAACACTGTTATTTCATCTCCTTAACTCCCAAAGTGTGGGCTGCCTTCCTTAATGGTGGACCAGATCATTAATCCTTTCAATCAAACCCCTTTTTCTTAATTTGGAAACAGTCTGGCCACGGGCCAGTGGCTGCCCTGGCAGCTGCACATATTCACATCCTTATCTCCATCCTTATATCCATCTGCTGACAGCTCAGACTCGCTTAGGTTCATTCAGACCTGCATGTTGCTTTTTTCCTTATCCACAGTCTATCTTGACACAGTAATTCCTGGAATCTACACAGATGAAAAGCTTTTCTTTCTTGCCCCGTGTTGTTTCGTGCCACCTTGCTCATGTTTTAGGGATTTTTGATCCAATTCCAAATTCTCTAGCCCTACACAGTAATATTTAATAAGAACTATTTCTCTTATTTAATATCTTAATATTTAATCATAATTAATATCTTAATATTTATCTTTATAAAAATTATTTATCTTTCCTTTTCATAGAATCAGAGAATCACCAGGTTGGAAGAGACCCACTGGATCATGGAGTCCAACCATTCCCATTAAACACTAAACCACATCCCTTAGCACCTTGTCCACCCATCCCTTAACCAAAGACTAGAACCTTTACATTGTCTTCTACTCTTAAGATAAACCTAAATTGAATAAATGTGTTAGAGCTCCATCACTGCTATCATTTCAATTCCTGATGGTTTTCTTCATAAAACTTCCTCTGACGTGGATTCATTCAGTTTATCAGCCAAACTGACAAATTGAAACAACTCTTCAAACTCTTAGTATTTCCATTCTTTCCAAATTTTTGAAGGGGGATTGATACGCACTCAGCAGAAAGAATAAAAATAATACTTGACTCAGCAGAAAGAATAAAAACGGAAGAAATAAGGCTTTAAGATCCTCAGAATAGCAGCAGACACGAGCGTGAAAGGAAACAAGCATGAATTGTGCAATTTGGATCACACAATGAGACAGGAAACAACAAGTTTCACTTGACTAATTTCCCGTTTAGCTGATGGGATAGGAGAGTGGTTTTGTTCAGGGCTTATTTATTGTCAGGAAGATACTGAAAAAACAGAGGGAATGAATAGAAGAGCAGCGAAGATGAACACCGAACTGCAGTTCCAGGAGCAAGAGGGATTATTTTGCAATATTTAATATAGACCCTATGAAGTCTATGAGTATAGACCCTATGAATATATGAACATATGGGTCATATATGAATATATGACCCTATGAATATAGTCCTTATGATATCGAGGCTCTAGAGCGAGTCCAGAGAAGAGCAATGAAGCTGGTGAAGGGGCTGGAGAACAGACCTTATGAGGAGCGGCTGAGAGAGCTGGGGGTGTTTATCCTGGAGAAGAGGAGGCTGAGGGGAGACCTCATTGCTCTCTCCAGCTACCTGAAAGGAGGTTGTGGCGAGGAGGGAGCTGGGCTCTTCTCCCAAGAGACAGGGGACAGGACGAGAGGGAATGGCCTCAATCTCCACCAGGGGAGATTTAGGCTAGAGATTAGGAAAAAGTTTTTCACACAGACGGTCATTGGGCATTGGAATAGGCTGCCCAGGGAGGTGGTTGATTCACTTTCCCTGGAGGGTTTAATTGACGGGTGGACAAGGTGCTGTGGGACATGGGTTTGTAGCAGACAGGTACTCCAAGATCTTTCCCAACGATTCTGTGGTTCTATAAAAACATGCCAAGTCCTTTCCCAAATGCCTACTCTGCCCATATCATCTCTGTAAATTTTAGAAGACAAGTTAAGTATTTTGCTCACTTATGGCACTTCATTTATAACACGATACAGAAACTTAAGAAATGACCACCTCCTTTTCCCAACTGTGCCTGAAAACTTTTTTTTCTTGGTTGCAGAATAACAAACTAAACCTCACCTAAACAGCACCTGCCTACCTTGCAAGGAAAATGAATTGCTTGATTGCCTAGTCAGCACTGTTACAGCCTGGTACATCAGTATGAAATGTTCAAGCAGCTTATCATCCTTACACACCTACCCAAGGACCAGATGTTGGAAGCGTTTCAAATGGAAAAATAACTTCATGGGCTTAATTCCTCTCACACTCTCCACAGCAAAAAAAAAAAAAAAAAAAAAAAAAATCATGTCTCTCTAGTCCTCAAGGTAATTTCCCATGATTTGCAGAAACAGGAAAACTAACTGGGATGGTATGACTATGATAATTTTTCATGGAAAGGGTCATTGGGCATTGGAACAGGCTGCCCAGGGAGGTGGTTGAGTCACCTTCCCTGGAGGGGTTTAAGGGACAGGTAGACGAGGTGCTGAGGGACATGGGTTAGTGTTTGATAGGAATGTTTGGACTCGATGATCCGATGGGTCTCTTCCAACCTGGTGATTCCATGATTCTGTGATTCTATGTTGCTACCTGTTGTCAACCAGTTCTCAATTTTCCTCTTTTACTAACCTACAGAACAAAACATCAACTAAAAATTCAATTTTACAACGGCCCAAACGGCTTTATTCTGAAATTAATATTCTCACATGGTCTACTAGAGTCAATAAATTGATCTCTGGATAAAATCTTCAGTTAGTCTATGAATAGAATAACTTGATAGGCAGAGTATGCTAAACACTTCTTCCTTCTTGAATGTTTAAAACTAGCTTCTCCCCAGGGAGCATTATGAAAAAAGAGCCTGTAAGGCATATTTTGTACTTTCCGGTACATGACTAATTGCACATGGACTGTTCTGTGCAAAAGAGCTTTATTTGTCTTGGAATTCCTATTTATCTGAAAGATAAAATAATATTTATTTTTACTATGCATCTGTGATTTATAGGCTATTACAACTGAAGTACATGTTCTACACCCACGTAAATTAGCCTGGAGTGGTTTAGCCTGGAGAAGAGGAGGCTGAGGGGAGAGCTCATTGCTCTCTCCAGCTCCCTGAGAAGAGGTTGTGGAGAGGAGGGAGCTGGGCTCTTCTGCCAAGGGACAGGGGACAGGATGAGAGGGAATGGCCTCAAGTTCCACCAGGGGAGGGTCAGGATGGACATCAGGAAAAAAATCTTCCCAGAAATGGTCATTGGTCACTCGCAGAGGCTGCCCAGGGAGGGGGTTGATTCCCCTTCCCTGGAGGTGTTTAAGGGATGGGTGGACGAGGTGCTGAGGGACATGGGTTAGTGATTGATGGGAATGGTTGGACTCGATGATCTGGTGGGTCTCTTCCAATGACTCTATGATCTTCACTAACTAACTTCACCTTTAGCCTCAGAAAGTTAAGGTGATTCCTTCTTATAGCCTGAGGTATAGCAATATATAATTAGGAGTTAACAACATATTTTTATACCATATAAATGAAACCTTCCCATTTTTAACCAGTTTACAGCCTTAAAGATATGAGATATTAATCATTATGATCTCCTCAAATTTTGTTGTGTAGACTGGTACTCATACCGTGACCACAGTGTGGACAGTTCAAACAGAATTAAAGTTTTCTTAACAGTATAAACTCCATTGCTTTTCCTAAGTGCTCTTCTTCTCTAATCTATGTATAAACAGTGCCTCTTCCAGTGAAAAGTAGCTAAGGCAGCTGGTAGTAGGTAGTAGCTGGTAGCTAAGGCAGCTATTGTTGTTCTGAAGGAAGTGAGAAACCTACCAAAATAACTTCCTTTTTCTCTCAGCACTCGCACTATTAGCACTTAGCTCAGCCACTTCTTCCAGGGAAAAGCATAGTGCTAGGAGGAAAGAGAGTATACCACAGAGATTTTCCAGCACTTATCACCAGTGTATTTAGAGTCATAGAATCACCAGGTTGGAAGAGACCCAACGGATCATCGAGTCCAACCATTCCTATCAAACACTAAACCATGTCCCTCAGCATCTCGTCCATCCGTCCCTTAAACACCTACAGGGAAGGGGAATCAACCCCCTCCCTGGGCAGCCTCTGCCACTGCCCAATGACACTTTCTGTGAAATTTTTTTTCCTAACGTCCATCCTGACCCTCCCCTGGTGGAGCTTGAGGCCATTCCCTCTCGTCCTGTCCCCTGTCCCTTGGGAGAAGAGCCCAGCTCACTCCTCTCCACAACCTCCTTTCAGGGAGTTGTACAAAGCAATGAGATCTCCCCTCAGCCTCCTCTTCTCCAGGATAAACACCCCCAGCTCTCTCAGCCGTTCCTCATCAGGCCTGTTCTCCAGCCCCTTCACAAGCTTTGTCGCTCAAAAAAAATTTACGTAAAAGCCAACTTATTGGACACGTAGGAACTATTGCTTGATTTTCTCAGGATCTCTAAATGTGTCGTCTCACACACTGTCCTTGACTGCTAAAGTTAGCAGTAAAAAACCAACGTGTAAAAAGACAAAGAACTTGAAAATTGCAGCGTGATATTAAAAATAAATAAATAAAAACAACAAAACAACAACCGACCTGCCCCCCAAACAATAGTGTGGGGCAAGGAAGAAATTCAGCAGAAGAATCATGGAATCATAGAACAAACAGGCTGGAAGAGACCCACAGGGTCATTGAGTCCAACCATTCCTATCAAACACTAACCCAAGTCCCTCAGGACCTCATCTACCTGTCCCTTAAACACCTCCAGGGAAGGGGAATCAACCACCTCCCTGGGCAGCCTATTCCAATGCCCAGTGACCCTCTGTGTGAAAAATCTTAACAAGGTGGTAGTAGTCCTGGCAGTGCTTTTAGACTGTTGCACGTGGAAAATGTAAAATATACAGGATGAATACCCAATGGATTTGTAGCCCTACACATACATGAAAAAGCTTCTGCAGTAGGAGGGTACAAGGTGTAAAAACTTTAAAGCATATGCAGTTTGATCTTGTGAAAGCAATGGAAAAATATCCATAAAAATAACCATAAAAATGGTTTAGTGTCTGATAGGAATGGTTGGACTTGATGATCCAATGGGTCTCTTCCAGCCTGGTTGATTCTATGATTCTGTATCCTTCTTCTTCACTGCTCTGAAAGAAGTAGCCTCTGCGCTTCGGAATTTCAACTGACAGAATCCGTGAAAAGATGAAAAATAAACGCAGGAAAGAACTCCCTGTTATCTATTCATAATGTTGCATGATTCTCATTTTTAGAACAAATAACATTCTGGCTCCGCAGCAAAGAACAATAATGAGCTATTTTTCTCAAGCTATTTTTGGGGATGTTGACTAACATCTCCATATTTCTCTGGACTCTCTTGCTGATTATTAACTCACTATTGCCTTTGCTATTGCCTATTGCCTTGGGGCAGGGCTTGTGTCTGGTTTCACAGGGCCCAGTACAGTGAGGACCTGGTTTGTGACTGAATTTCCTTAGAATAATGAAATATAGTTCTTAGTAGCCTTAATTTTACTGCACTGGATTTTGAACACCATTAAGACACAAATGTGAGACTAGAGGATGGAGATAAAATGAGATAAAGTGACGGCAAACAGTATGAACATGAGGACTATGGGACTATGAGACTTGGGACTGTCTCCCAAGTCACACGGGACAGGACAAGAGGGAATGGCCTCAAGCTCCACCAGGGGAGATTTAGGCTAGAGATTAGGAGGAAGTTTTTCACAGAAAGGGTCATTGGGCATTGGAATAGGCTGCCCAGGGAGGGGGTTGAGTCACCTTCCCTGGAGGGGTTTAAGGGACGGGTGGATGAGGTGCTGGGGGACATGGTTTAGTGTTCGATGGGAATGGTTGGACTCGATGATCCGATGGGTCTCTTCCAACCTGGTAGTTCTATGATTCAATGACTAAAAAAACAAAAAAAAAAGACTCAGCATATGAAAAGGAGAAGGAACGTTAGAATATGGCAAAAAGGGCAATGGAAAAAGCATGAACCTGACCAACATCAAAATTATTAATCTTGCGCTCTCACAAAAAGAAAGGATTTTCCGATAACCAGCCATGCACACAGGAAACTTGAATCTTCATATCACTGCAAAATTATCCTTTACTCCTACTTTTCTATTTTTAAAAGACCCATAAAATATATTTTTAACTAATGCCCAACATCAATCCAGAGCAGAGCACTGCAGGTAGAGCCTGTTACTGAAATACAGCACCAGCATTACAGGATTATCATAGAATCATAGAATCATAGAACAACCAGGTTGGAAGAGACCCATCAGATCATCAAGTCCAACCATTCCTATCAAACACTAAACCAAGTCCCTCAGCACCTCATCCACCCGCACCTTAAACACCTCCAGGGAAGGTGAAACAACCACATCCCTGGGCAGCCTATTCCAATGCCCAATGACACTTCCCGTGAAAAACTTCCTCCTAATCTCTAACCTAAATCTCCCCTGGTGGAGTTTGAGGCCATTCCCTCTCGTCCTGTCCCCTGTCTCTTGGGAGAAGAGCCCAGCTCACTCCTCTCCACAACCTCCTTTCAGGTAGTTGTAGAGAGTAATGAGGTCACCTCTCAGCCTCCTCTTCTCCAGGATAAACACCCCCAGCTCTCTCAGCCACTCCTCATAGGGCCTGTTCTCCAGCCTCTATTTATTATATAAATGATATAATGTAATAGTAATAATAACATAAATAAATAATACTTATTATATAAATAGCAGAGCTGTGCCACCGAATAAAAAGCTGCCGTGTGGGCTACTTCATTTACAGATGTTGTGATCACCTTCACTAACCTTCCTCTTCTGCAGTGCCACATGTGAAGGATCAATGTTCTATACTGTAGTAAAAGATCAAAGAGCTGCATGTTCCGGTTCAGTGTCCAACCATAAGTCTCTCAACTCTATTATCGCTTCTAATAATGAAATTACACGCAAATTGTCTTTTAGTGCTTGAGTGTGTGATGTTGTCATCACTTCAAATCCTCGGCACAAAACCCATTTTTGTGTCTGTTCAGCTATGTGAGAAGACTCCTTCCTATAAAAAAAGGGGAAATTACACTGCGGCTCTGCAGGCTAATGAAATCAGCCAGGAAAAAGCAGTAGATTTTAGGTTATCCCTTTGGATAATTCTCCCTGTGTGCCTTAATCTCACTGTTCTCCCCAGAGACACTTTATCCTTGCATGTTAAGTAGAAAACATTCAGATTGTCACTCAGCTCTCAGTTATTAAGGGTAATCCAAATAAAGTAAAGCATGGAAAAACACAAAGCCCACAGTGACTAGCCAGGGAAGACAAGTGTGTGCCACTAGTCGCTGTGGAGTATAAGCTGAGATGGCACATTGATACCACTGCTGTGAGTTTGGAGCATCCTTCTACTGAGACCTATGCAGTCCACAAACCAGGTTAGTAGGACTTAACTATTCTCTGTTCACAGAATCACAGAATCACTAGGTTGGAAGAAATCCACCGGATCATCGAGTCCAACCGTTCCTATCAAACACTAAACCATGTCCCTCAGCATCTTGTCCGCCTGCACCTTAAGCACCTCCAGGGAAGGTGAATCAACCACCTCCCTGGGCAACCTATTCCAATGCCCTGTCACACTTTCCAGGAAATATTTCATCCTGATGTCCATCGTGACCCTCCTCTGGTGGAGCTTGAGGCCATTCCCTCTTGTCCTGTCCCCTGTCCCTTGGGAGAAGAGCCCAGCTCCCTCCTCTCCACAACCTCCTTTCAGGGAGTTGCCGAGAGCAATGACGTCTGCCCTCAGCCTCCTCTTCTCCAGGATCAACATCCCCAGGTCCCTCAGGCTTGTTCTCCAGCCCCTTCACCAGTCTCATTGCTCTTCTCTGGACTCACTCCAGAGCTTCAACATCCTTCTTGTGCTGAGGGGCCCACAGCTGAACACAGGATTCAAGGAGCAGTCTCACCAGTGCTGAGTCCAGAGGGAGAAGAAGCTCCCTGGACCTAATGGTCACACTGTGTCTGATCCAAGCCAAGTCCCTAAGTTTCATTTTCAGCACTTGTGGTAGAAAAAAACATTCATAGAATCATAGAATCACCAGGTTGGAAGAGACCCACCAGATCATCGAGTCCAACCATTCCTATCAAACACTAACCCATGTCCCTCAGCACCTCATCTACCCGTCCCTTAAACTCCTCCAGGGAAGGTGAGGAATAGCATGTTCCATTTTATTTAAAAGGTCAACTGTCATCAATTTTCACAGGACAGAGCAACAAAGAGTTCCTGTGATGAATAAATACCAGAAACGCGGTAGATTTGTTATTTCACTTTCATAAATGGCCCTTTGGGAGTATATTAAGCCACAGTGCTTCACAGATTATGCTAAACACAAAGATTACATTAAGAGAAAAGGAGCAAAAATATAACAAAGGGTAAATTCCCCCTGAGTTTTTATGTCGTCTTTATTTTCTACAGTGTCCACAAATATAGATGAAGAATATGTGGTTTGGATAATTTTTTTCCCAAGAGTACTTGAGGGGTGGGAAAAAAAAATAAGAAAAATTAAAATCTGCACAGAGCTACAGCTACTCTCAGCCAGGAGCTTAACTGCAGAGCACACAGGAACATTTTTTGATAGGAATGGTTGGACTCAATGATCCGGTGGGTCTCTTCCAACCTGGTGATTCTATGATTCTATGATTTATCTTGTGCAAGACACTTGGAGGAGCAAGACCTGAAGCTGGGGCTGGGCAGAAAGTGCAGGTCCCCATTTGTTTGCTCCAGAAGCTGCAGAAGGAACAAGTCCCTCCGAGGAGTCACACCTTACCCACCTTGTACTCCATTATCTGTTAATGGGGCAGTCTAGACTCTTTTACTTACGTTTAGTTTTCATATTCTCACTCTATCTCCTCTCCATTTACAAATTGTCAGTAAAACTGCTGGAGTGTTGTTTCTGGAGAGACGAAAAGCAATTTTGGCTAATTCCTGTTCAGAGATCCTCAGCTCTTCCACTCACAGATGAACATCTCTCAGTGTCTCAGCAACTCATACTCCTGGATATCAGGACAAGGATGAGAGGGAATGACCTCAAGCTCCACCAGGGGAGGTTTAGGCTGCACATTAGGAAAAAATTCTTCACAGAAAGTGTTGTTAGGCAATGGAACAGGCTGCCCAGGGAGGGGGTTGATTCACCTTTCCTGGAGGGGTTTAAGGGATGGATGGACGAGGTGCTGAGGGACATGGGTTAGTGTTTGATAGGAATGGTTGGACTCAATGATCCGGTGGGTCTCTTCCAACCTGGTGATTCTATGATTCTGTGATCACTCTCACTTTGAGTAAATGGCCACAGGACTTACCGCCTACAAGTATTTTAAGGAAGACCCTTCTTATCAAAACCAGCCAAAAAGTCATCAGCTGCATCCGAAAGCGTCAGGACATATATGATCTAGAAAAAGAGTGTCCTACTTCTGACTACATCAGTATGGCTTGATATGAGGTCACACCACAGATAAAAAATCGCATGTGAATAAATCTATCACCCTATCAATACCTTCACCAGGACCTTTGAAAAACAAAACAACAAATACAAGGAACCAGCATCCTCCCCCATCCAGCCTCCTCCCCTCCGAAATGATCATAGAATCATAGAACAAGCAGGTTGGAAGAGACCCATCGGATCATCCAGTTCAACCATTCCTATCAAACACTAACCCATGTCCCTCAGCACCTCATCCACCCGTCCCTTAAACACCTCCAGGGAAGGTGAATCAACCACCTCCCTGGGCAGCCTATTCCAATGCCCAGTGACCCTCTGTGTGAAAAACTTCCTCCTAATCTCTAGCCTAAATCTCCCCTGGTAGAGATTGAGGCTATTCCCTCTTCTCGTGTCCCTTGGGAGAAGTGATGATGAGACTGGAAAAAAAACAATCCACTCTCTGTGCTGACAATAACGTGAAATTCTTGTTATTTGGCTGCTCGAAAAGCCCTTTCCCTCCTCTGCCTTGGCACAAACCTGCAAATCCTTTTTAAATGCAACAATTTTCTAGAAAACTAAATTTAGAGTCCACTGCTTTTTTTTTTTTTTTTTTTTTTTTTTTTTTGTGTGTGTGTGTGTGCTTCACTCACTCTGTGCTGCATCAGAAAATAATAACGAAGATATTCACTTGGATGTGCTTAGGTCCATGTTTGAAAATTAAATTCAATAGTCTTAAAATAGTTAAAAGAAAAACAAAGAGACAAGGGAACTGGGAGGCTGTGAGAGCCCTGACAAACTGCATGCCCTTAGTCCATCCCTTTAACCCTTTTATCTTCATTTTACCAGGTAGAAAATGCAGGTTAGGACTGATGCTTCCCTTAGCCATACATGATAAATAACAATAACACGTAGGGAACTTGACAAGTTTCAAGCACAATTTTTGAGAAGTACTAGTGAGCCTTGATGGAGCTTGAAACTGTCTCCGTCTTCACTTTTACCTAAATTTGGAGCAATAGGAAAAGGAGCTTTGATTTGGATCCAAAAGCAAAGAGTGAAGTCAGCTATCAAACAGCATTTCAAATGGAGATCAAAGTTTTTGGGTTTTTTTCCTCTCCTCCCCTTTTATTTGTGAGTCTCTTTTCATTTTTTAATTTCTTTTATAAGGAAAATGAAGGATTATTGGCTAAGACGATGTCATTGTGATGCTTCAGAGGAGGCTGACACAGCAGAACGCTGGCAAAATAAAACTAAAAACCGAAGAAAACAAACAAAAAAACCCCCAATAGCAGCAACAAAAAAACCACCACAACCAAAGCCAAACCCTAGATGTCTGATAGTTACATAAAAACAACAACAGCAGAAGAAAATCAACACAATTCTAAAGTTGTACTTAAATACATCCCTTTTTGCTTATGTTTACCAATACAGACTCTAGTTACATGACTCTAAACAGCTTTTTAAATATTTGGTGCAATAGGATATACTTTTTTCCCTAATTTTAGGTGTCCGTGTGATGGATAATTTAAACCATCTCTGTACTATTATTTTTGTGCACAAACAGATTCCGTTGAAGTCATTTCTGTGGCAAACACAGAGTGAGGCATTTCACAAAACACATCACCAAGAAGTAGTAAACATTTTCCCTTCAGTGAACAATCCATATGCTGTGCTGACAGACAGAAAAAAAAAAAAAATTGTATATGGTTCAGTCCACAATGTGATTACATGCTAAGCACCTCCCAAGAGGCACTCAGGATTACTCAGGATTGATTCCAAGATGATTAAAATTCATATTATGGTGAAGACCTACATTGTTAAAAAAAAAAATAAATAAAAAAAAGCAAAATCCTCAGTCACCTCTGACTCCTATTAGTGTAAAACTAATGGAACTTCTCCAGGGATGACTGCAGTGACACAAGAAACAGGTCCCTGCTGCCTTAAAGAAAATAAATATATTTTTCTTTAAAAAAACAAAATAAAAAAAAAACCTTCTGCCAATAAGTGGATTTCAAGGCTGCGAGAAGGACAGGTTCTATATACCTCAGGTATGGATCTGAAGTATCATTAAACAAAAACACTGAAAACTTGGTGTAAGTGAAAAACTCATCTAAATGAGGTGAATTGGAATTCTATAAACTATTTAAAATTAACAGGATTTTACCCTCCCTGACCGTGTAATTGAAGAGTTGAAATACACACACACACAGGAGGACAGAGCTAAGCATAGAATCATAGAGTAACCAGTTTGGAAGAGACCCACTGGATCATGAGTCCAACCATTCCTATCAAACACTAAACCATGTCCCTCAGCACCTCGTCCACCCGTCCCTTAAACCCCTCCAGGGAAGGGGAATCAACCACCTCCCTGGGCAACCTCTGACAGTGCCTAATCACCCTTTCTCTGAAAATTTTTTCCTAATGTCCATCCTGACACTCCCCTGGTGGAGTTTGAGGCCATTCCCTCTCGTCCTGTCCCCTGTCCCTTGGCAGAAGAGCCCAACTCCCTCCTCTCCACAACCTCCTTTCAGGTAGTTGCAGAGAGCAATGAGGTCTCCTCTCAGCCTCCTCTTCTCCAAAATGCTGAACGTGGGAATTTACACTGCCATTTCATGACTTCTGAATAATTTGCCATGTGATCCTAATGGATTCAGAATAGGAATGTTTGGACTTGATGATCTGGTTGGTCTCTTCCAACCTGGTGATTCCCTGATTCTATGATTCTATTCTATCAGGCAGAGCAGGACTGACCTCCCCAGGAGCAAAGGACTCTGCAGGATACAAGGCAGAGTCTGGTTGCTGCTTCCACTTCACTTGAATGAGTTTTGCCAGCTCTTTCCTCACCGAGGGGAAATAAATAAATAAATAATTTTTAAGAAGCAAAAATAGACAATGAGGCTGGTGAGGGGGCTGGAGAACAGACCTTATGAGGAGCGGCTGAGAGAGCTGGGGGTGTTTATCCTGGAGAAGAGGAGGCTGAGAGGAGACCTCATTGCTCTCTACAACTCCCTGAGAGGAGGTTGTGGAGAGGAGGGAGCTGGGCTCTTCTCCCAAGGGACAGGGGACAGGACAAGAGGGAATGGCCTCAAGCTCCACCAGGGGAGATTTAGGCTAGAGATTAGGAGGAAGTTTTTCATGGAAAGGGTCATTGGGCATTGGAATAGGCTGCCCAGGGAGGTGGTAGATTCCCCTTCCCTGGAGGTGTTTAAGGGACGGGTGGACAAGGTCCTGAGGGACATGGTTTAGTGTTTGATGGGAATGTTTGGACTCCATGATCCAATGGGTCTCTTCCAACCCGGTTGTTCTATGATTCTATGATTCCTCAGTCCCTACCTGCCTGCAGAGGCTTTGAAACCAAACCAGCAGTATTTTTAAGGGGAGATGAGGAGAAGGGAAGCCACCGCTGCTCAGTTCAGCATGGTGCTAGGCATATTATGTTAACATACAGCAGGAAAAAAAAAAATCACTTCACCTCTTTGCTCCCCTGAGTGGGAATGTGGCTTCTTCGGTCACGACTGCACCTCAGGAGCCACATGGTAAAAAGCCTCTCGGGTGAGGAGGTTAGGAACTGGGCACGTCTTATCTTTTAAGATGCTCAGCAAGGGCTCTGTTTTCGGGAAGATGCGGCTGCTTCCTTCTGCAAGTGCAAATTTTTATCTGCTTCTCCCAGGAAATGAATTGCTGATACAAATGTGAGCTCCTGAGCCAACACATCCTAGTGCTGATGCAAAAGCAGGCTGGACACAGACTGTTGTTTCAGGGGGGAAAAAAAAAAAAAAAAAAAGGTTTGCCTTTGAGAAGATATTGCTTATGAATGCTGGGACTGCTGGAAAGGACAGGAAAGAGCAGACTCCGAAGCTAAAAATAACCACATCCATGCAAATAGCATCGACTCAAGCGCTACCACAGCATTTTTGGCCATAATATAGCAATCGAACGAATAGGAGAACTGCTGAGGATCAAAAGCAGCCTTCAGCTGAGTATTTAAAACGCTTCTTTTCCAGGAGAGAAATTCTAATTTGTAAACCACACTTCCATTTTTACCAGTGAGGAAGAATGCCAAGTGTGACATTTTCCAAAGGCACAACAGAAGCTCCAACCTGAGAACAGTTTTGCAGCTGCATAGCCGCAGAACGGAAACTGCTGCATAACCTAAAACTTGACAAAAACTTTTAGGGCTGCAGTAATGAGAGATGAAAGTCTTAGGAGGAGCAACTGAGAGAGCTGGAGGTGTTTATCCTGGAGAAGGGGAGGCTGAGGGGAGACCTCATTGCTCTCTACAACTACCTGAAAGGAGGTTGTGGAGAGGAGGGAGCTGGGCTCTTCTCCCAAGGGACAAGGGACAGGACAAGAGGGAATGGCCTCAAGCTCCACCAGGGGAGGGTCAGGCTGGACATTAGGAAAAAATTTTCAGAGAAAGGGTGATTGGGCATTAGAACAGGCTGCCCAGGGAGGGGGTTGAGTCACCTTCCCTGGAGGGGTTTAAGGGACGGGTGGACGAGGTACTGACGGACATGGGTTAGTGTTTGATAGGAATGGTTGGACTCGATGATCCGTTGGGTCTCTTCCAACCTGGTGATTCTATGATTCTATTTCTGGGTTTAGCACATCTTTCTTAAAGTCTCAATTGTACAAAAAACCCCAGCCCTGGTTCAAGAAAAACACCTAAACACACCAATTGCTGCAATCATGACAGCCCTTCCCCTTTTAAGCTGATTATTCAGTTGTCACGATTAAACTCTAAGCACTTAACTGTGTTAACACAAACATCAAGGTTTTTGTCTCAGTAGGAGGAATTATTCAAAATGAAATTCACGGCACTCGTGTATTTGAAGGAGTGGATTTCAATTCGCTTAGATTAGGAGGAAGTTTTTCCCAGAAAGGCTGATTGGGCATTGGAACAGGCTGCCCAGGGAGGTGGTTGATTCACCTTCCCTGGAGGTGTTTAAGGGACGGGTGGACGAGGAGCTGAGGGACATGGTTTAGTGTTTGATAGGAATGGTTGGACTAGAAGATCCAATGGGTCTCTTCCAACCTGGTTGTTCTATGATTCTATGATCTTTTTGTCTGTAAGCAGGCTGTCGCTCCCTTCTTTTCTATGCATTTGCTATATTTTAAACTCTATTAATTGATTCTATGATACTGCATAGAAAAACAGGCTTTTCTCTCAATGAGATGATTACACATAAACGTTACTCAGAAACACAAGTGGGTTTATTTTTTCCCTTCATAATTGCTGAAGGAAGCATGTTCCCCACCAGCACCAGGCAGGGAATGAGGCAGGGAATTCACCGCTGGGCTCAGCGCCTTCCACGTGCAGCAACGGGCGCTCGGAATGAGTCATTTGGGATTCCCTGATGGCTTGTTCTGAACTGGCTCATACCTTGGGGGCCTCGTTGCCCTCCGTGCACGGCACAACCCTGCGCTTCACCTCCCCTCTGATGGGCACTGGTTCCTGTTTTTAGACCCAGGTATTTCACAGAGTCACCAGCATCAACCAGTCTCAGGGAGATATTGCTGATGGGATATTCTTGAGGGACTTGGTTTAGTGTTTGACAGGAATGGTTGGACTAGAAGACCCAATGGGTCCCTTCCAACCTGGTTGTTCTACGATTCTATGATGTTCCATATATCACAGTTGTTGATGGTAAATGAGTGATGTGTGGGTTTAATGAAAAACCCACAACGTTTCTCCCCTTGAACTCTGAGGCCTGTTGCAGAACAAAATGCCTCAAGTATTTTTGCACTTTTTTGCATGCCCTCTCATGAATCACTCAGCAAGACCAAATCATCCACAAAGGCCAACATTGTTATATTTTTAGAACCGTGTCAGAATCCAGTTCCCTTTTCCTCCAGTCTGCACAGTAGAGGGTCTGAAGACAAATTAAATAAAAGTGGAGACATTGGATCATTTTAGAATCATAGAATCATAGAATCACCAGGTTGGAAGAGACCCATCGGATCATCAAGTCCAACCATTCCCATCAATCTCTAACCCATGTCCCTCAGCACTTCATCTACCCGTCCCTTAAACACCTCCAGGGAAGGGGAATTAACCACCTCCCTGGGCAGCCTATTCCAATGCCCAATGACACTTTCCGTGAAAAACTTCCTCCTAATCTCCAGCCTAAATCTCCCCTGGTGGAGCTTGAGGCCATTCCCTCTCATCCTGTCCCCTGTCCCTTGGGAGAAGAGCCCAGTGCCTTCCTCTCCACAACCTCCTTTCAGGTAGTTGTAGAGAGCTATGAGGTCTCCCCTCAGCCTCCTCTTGTCCAGGATAAACACTCCCAGGTTTAATAGGGTCTGGGACACCACTTTTCAGTTCTCTGTAGGTGTTAGTATTACTATATAAGTTTTTAACGAAGGCAGATATATGTTCATCTACCCCTTTATTTTCAAAGCCTCAGTTAGGTGTTCATGGCTAACTGTATTGAAGGCTTTTTCGAGATCAATGAAGACTACACCAAGGGGACGGTGGTCTTTTTTAGAGATTTTCATTAATAGATGTAACAGTTTCAGGTTTTCAGAACAACCTGAAGATTTTTTTGTCTTGGATTTACGGAGCAGGCTTTAATCAGCCTCACGTTTACAATTCTAGTAAATAATCTTAAAATAATAGACCCGATGGTAAATGGACACCAATTATTGATGTTATCTGGGCGTTCCCGGGCTTTGGTATGAAAATGGTCCAACTTTCCTTGTCACGGGTGGATGAGGTCTTGAGGGACTTGGTTTAGTGTTTGATAGGAATGGTTGGACTAGATGGTCCGATGGGTCCCTTCCAACCTGGTTGTTCTATGATTCTATGATTCCTTAACCATTTCCAGAACCATCCTGGCCACCACCCTTTAATTTGGTGAACTGAGGATTGTATTGTTCTAGGTCTTCCAGACTCAGTCTGAAATTGTTTTAATAACGGTTTCCATCTGGTGCCCATCAGAGGTGAGGTAAAGCACAGGGTTGTGTTTGTGCACGGAGAGCAATGAGGTCCCCAAGGTCCCAACGCGACAGCCAAGCCACATCAAAGCAACACAACTACACAGACAAACCCTCCTTTCCACTTGTCACACCCCCAGATGTCTGATTCTTTCTCTCTTGCCTTCAGCAGCACCTTCATGGTTTAGTGTTTGATAGGAATGGTTGGACTCGATGATCTGATGAGTCTCTTCCAACCTAGTGATTCTATGATTCTATGATCCTTAGGGAGCAACCAACATACAGACTGTTTTCTGGGCCTGTTAGGTCTTACAAAAGAATATTCACAACTATATTCCTCTATTCCTATGTAAAACATATACCTAATATTAGTAATAAAATATTTTCATTGCATCAGTGGCAGTAAAACACTTTCATTACCATATTATCCTTTTAAGTATACTTAATACATAGAGCTCTTCAAGAAAATTCTAAGAGGAGTCAAGAACACGACATGTTGCTGTTTCAAAGTGCTAAACATTTTTCTTTTTCAAACCATGAAACTTTGTCACATCTCGGCCGACGGGACAATCATGCTGAAAGCATTAAAATCTTCAGGTTGCACAATATAAATATAAAATCATAGAAATAAACATGCAAATAAACAGGGAAGCATCTGCCCCCTCCAAAGGTTGTTGAAATCCCCTACCTTTCCTACGTAGAGTGGGTCTGTTCCCATGTACTCCTCCAGCACAAAGAACTGATTCCACACCCAACTGCGCTTGGTTCTCGTCCTCCCCGATTGGAAATAGGGCTTTGACCTGGACCTGGAGAGCTCGGCTTGGTTGATCCCAGAAAGACAGAGGAAAAGAGCCAGGATCTGCAGGAAATGGCACAACTCCACTTTGCCCAACTTCATTTTTTCTTTTTTTCCAATGTGAAAGAAAAAAAAAAAAAACTTGATGAGAGCAGGCACAATTCCAATTGTCTCGGGAGCTGTAGCCTCCGGCAGGGTGGCAGCTGCCAGTCCAGGGATAATAATGCGCGGAGTGGTCGGCTGGAAGATGTCACCACGGCTCAGCAGCCTTCACCAGAGGAATGGGGAGATAGGTACCTAGGCCGGAAAAAGACAAGAAATATTGTTAGAAATATTTCTTAATATAGGAATGTAAATTCTTTGCAGCTTTCACATACGCATCAAAAATGTTTGTTTATTATCTTCCTCATCATCAGCACAGTTGAGCATCCATAAGAAACCTCCAAGGCGCATTGGGGCACAACAAACCTATGCAGAGCTACAGACTAGGAGAAGTCTGACTAGAAAGCTGCCAGGAGGACCTGGGGGTGTTGGTTGAGAGGGACTGATCATGAGCCAGCAGTGGCCCAGGTGGCCAAGAGGGCCAATGGCATCCTGGCTTGGATCAGAAATGGTGTGACCAGCAGGGCCAGGGAGGTTATTCTCCCTCTGGACTCAGCACAGGTGAGGTCGCTCCTTGAATCCTGTGTTCAGTTGTGGGCCCCTCAGCACAAGAAGGATGTTGAGGCTCTGGAGCGAGTCCAGAGAAGAGCAACGAAGCTGGAGAAGGGGCTGGAGAACAGACCTTATGAGGAGCGTCTGAGAGAGCTGGGGGTGTTTATCCTGGAGAAGAGGAGGCTGAGAGGAGACCTCATTGCTCTCTCCAACTGCCTGAGTGGAGGTTGTGGAGAGGGGGGAGCTGGGCTCTTCTCCCAAGGGACAGGGGACAGGATGAGAGGGAATGGCCTCAAGCTCCACCAGGGGAGGCTCAGGCTGGACATTAGGAAAAAGGTTTTTTTTTTCACTCAGTCCCTGGAAATATTCAAGGTCAGGTTGGTTGGTGCTCTGAGCAACCTGATCCAGTTGAAGAAGTCTCTGCTTATGGCAGTGAGGTTGAACCAGATGTCCGTAAAGTTCCCTTCCAACCCAAACCATCCTGCGATTCTATATTTATAGCTATAAAGTTCTCTTGTCACTGTTCTCTTAACAGACCAGTTTCCCCAATACAAATGCTGAATTTTTTTTTTTTTCCTCCTTGAAATAATCAAAGCAAATGTGTTTATTCACAGTTATTTGGTTTGATTTTTCCTCCTGTCTGCTACACTTTGCTTCACTTGCCATTACCATGATATAATTACAAACCAGCTACGGGCAGAAAGTTATATTAACGGCAAGGACATATGCCAGTTTAACTCTCTCTCACATAACTGAAAAGTAAAGTGAAGTTTAAGATGAATTGGAACAATTTGATTTATTATTAGTCACAGTATACCAGATGTTACAATTTTTTCTGACTTGAATCTGACCTGCTAAAAAGCCCTGAGAGTCTCCCAACTCATTTTTACTACATTCCTAAAGCAAATTTTCACGGAAAGGGTCATTTGGCACTGGAACTGCCCAGGGAAGGGGTTGATTCACCTTCCCTGGAGGGGTTTAAGGGACGAGTGGACGAAGTGCTGAGGGACATGGGTTAGTGTTTGATGGGAATGGTTGGACTCGATCATAGAATCATAGAACAACCAGGTTGGAAGAGACCCATCGGATCATCGAGTGATCTGGTGGGTCTCTTCCAACCTGGTTATTTTATGATTCTATGAAGTATGTTAGGTTAATTTATATATTTATGCACAAAAATGTTCAGAAAGACCAGAAGATAATAAGATTTTCTTTTTTTATTTAAAAATCTTGACCATTTAATAACTGGTAAGAACTCACTAGTAAATAATAATTTAAATAAATAAATATATATATATATAAAACCAAAAAAAAAACCCCAAAACCATCAATGCCTAAACAAGTCTTTTAAACTTTCAGTGCCTAAACAAGTCTTTTTTTTTTTTTCCTCTGAGCCTTCTCTGGCCAAGTGAAAACGTACACTTCAGTCTGATGTTTGGAAAAGTATAAGTTGTGTCAGTCACAACCAAACCTGGCTCCGACTTTCAGGGGAATCACCTTCCCTGACCCCAGGTAAACAAAGCTCTGTCTGAAATTGGTCTCAGTGAGCAATGAGGCAGAGGGAAATACTTAAGAAGAGCCAAACACAGGAGGATGAAATTAACCCAGACAAGGCGTTTGTTTGAATCATAGAATCATAGAACAACCAGGTTGAAAGGGACCCATCGGATCTTCTAGTCCAACCATTCCTATCAAAAATTCAGTCATTGCCACTTAGGAAGCTATGGAAGAAAGAAGGTTTCACCCTTTCCATGTTTCATTAGTCTGAAAGGGGTAGACATGAAATCACATATGCATTAAATGCTCTAAATATATTACCATATATATATATATATATAGCCCTACATACTATGAGTTAAACTGAGGGAAATGTGATTTCTGCTCTCTTCTTTCACTGTGTCAAGCTCTCTGAGCTGCAGAACACCAACGCGTCGTGCTGCCCGAGGTACCTAGAGGGCAGAAACATGAAGCAAATAAAAAGCTCTTCTGATTACAGGCTGCATTTAAAGCCTTTTTATAGTAATCCCTTCTGTGGCCCTGCTCTGCACCAGAAAGGCTTTGCTGAGAGACTGGGGGGATAAAGCACAAACCCACTGAGCGTGTTTTCTAAGCAGCAGCAATTTGAAAGCCTCCGTGTGTGAGAATCCAGTGTCTCCCTCCAGGCCGAAAGAAAAAAAAAACAGAAAAAAAAAAAAAAAAGTCTTTCTTAAAGACCTATAGACCTAAATTTCAAAAATGGGATATTGCAGTTACAGAAGAAGTCACTCCATAGAATCATAGAACAACCAGGTTGGAAGAGACCCATCGGATCATCGAGTCCAACCATTCCTATCAAACACTAAACCAAGTCCCTCAGAATATCGATGCTACATTGATACTCCCCCGCCAGGGGAGATTTAGGCTAGAGATTAGGAGGAAGTTTTTCACGGAAAGGGTCATCGGGCATTGGAACAGGCTACCCTGGGAGGTGGTTGAGTCACCTTCCCTGGAGGGGTTTAAGGGACGAGTGGATCAGGTCCTGAGGGACATGGGTTAGTGTTTGATAGGAATGGTTGGACTCAATGATCCGATGGGTCTCTTCCAACCTGATGATTCTATGATAAACTATCACTTTATTTCAAAGAAGTATCATATTGTTATTTATCCAAGATAAAAATACGAAATGGATTTTCTTAAACAACGGTGGTTCAGCATTTATAGCACGTTAGCCTTTCCACTAAGCGGTTTGAAACGTCTTGTTCTTGCTCTGAGAAGACATCTCAAACCCAGAATTGCTCTAACCTTCCTCTCTCGTGGTGTTCTCCTCTAGCCTCTCTTTTACACCTGCGGGAGAGCATGAAAGCCACCATATGGAGTGCCATGGGCCTCAGCCACACGCCACAGCACAGAACTGAAAAACACACCCGGAATACCAACTGAAAAACAGCCCATATGCTAGACAGCACAATCTGATGGAAATCAGAACACTCACACCCCTCAGAGAGGAAAAAAAAAAAATTGTTGTCATTTACTCATTCTCAAATACTTCCACCACACAGTCTCCAGAATTCCAATTATTTTTATTCAGCTGAGTGGCCGAGTAAAAAAATTTTTCACTCTTCCTTCCCTTCCTCCTCTTCTTCACTATAAATCCTCACATCCCTTTTAGGTACCCCCCCTTTATTTAAATATTTTTATTTATAGTTGTTTCAACCTCTTGCCTTTTGATTGTGCTGAAAAGCAGAATTAAGAATTCTGTATTTAAAACTACTTTATTTTTTTGGGAACTTACTTATTAAATTCCATTTCACCATCTTTCTCATAGATAGATAGATAGATAGATAGATAGACAGACAGACAGACAGACAGACAGACAGACAGATAGATATTTTACATGGAATTTTTATAGTTTATATTATATTTCTGTCCAAGCATAACTAGCACTTCAACATCACTTGTTCTGTCCACAAGTATCAAGTCTACAACTCCACAAACACAACATTACGTCATTCATGAAGCTGAAAACTAAAAGATGCTGTTGGTTTGGGGTTTTTTTAAGGACAACTTCAATGTTCAGGGTTGCACTTGCAGTAGCAGGAATGACTAACACTGAGAGCAAAAGAGAGAATGCAGCACTCCCATTCCAGAGCCTTCCCTGTTGTCTGGATTTACAGGTTTGAACACGGAGAGAAGGAATAAAATCATAGAATCATAGAACAACCAGGTTGGAAGAGACCCATTGGATCATCGAGTCCAACCATTCCTATCAAACCATGTCCTTCAGGACCTGATGCTTTAGGACATGATGCTTAAAGATGCTTTTGTAAAAATAGTATCGCATTCTTCACAAAGAAGACTCAGAATACACAGAACTGAGAAATATTTGCACATGGAATAAATCACCAGAGGCTATAACTCTGCCTTTACATCTTTCTGGGTCTCCAAAGTGCTAATCCCATCCTCAAACAGGGAAAAATGCAACCTTGTCTCCTCACTTCCACTTTGCTTATGTAAAAACTAATCTAGGATTTTAAAATTAATTTGTCTGGTCGCATATTTAAAGCACTAGGCTCCACCTTGAACATTTAAGCCTCTGTTCTTTTTACTTTGCTTACAGCCCTAATAATGCAAATGTGAAAAATATCAAGTGTAACAACTGGTGCACAATTCAAAGAGTGTTTTATGTGATGAGGACTTGTACCCATAATACGTCTTCCCAAAGCAATCTGTGCAAACAGCTACAAGAATCAGAAAAAAAAATCCCAAAACGTAAAAAAATATCCAGTGAATCTCTCCTCTCTCAAGCTTGTCTTCTCAAATAGCTGCTTGATATATAAAACATCAAACTGAAGAATATACATCTGAAAAAAAAAAATAATAACCTCCTTATTCAATATATACCATAAAACTTACATTTTCTCCCATCTGCTGCATAGGAACCGAACTATATTTAAGCCGCAGCTGAGTAGCAGAAATGTTCTGGTGAACACTGCTAATCTGAAAAATGTTACTACTCTACTTTGCCAAAACAATCTGCTGGTGTCAAAAAGACACTATTCTGCGGAGTCTCCGAGGGGCAATCTTGATTTGTCGAAAACAGTCAGATCATAAATCCTCAGCTTTAAGGGATGGTTCCACTCACTGCAAGCAATTAAGGGTAATTTACACCCACTGAAAATCTCTCTGAATATTTTGCTTCACTCCACAATTTCTGAAACGACGCATCAAGAGAGAGTCCAGAGAAGAACAACTAAGCTGGTGAAGGGGCTGGAGAAGAAGAGAAGCAGCTGAGAGAGCTGGAGGTGTTTATCCTGGAGAAGAGGAGGCTGAGGGGAGACCTCATTGCTCTCTGCAACTCCCTGAGAGGAGGTTGTGGAGAGGAGGGAACTGGGCTCTTTTCCCAAGGGACAGGGGCCAGGATGAGAGGGAATGGCCTCAAGCTCCACCAGGGGAGGGTCAGGCTGGACATTAGGAAAAAATTTTTCACAGAAAGGGTCATTGGGCATTGGAACAAGCTGCCCAGGGAGGTGGTTGCTTCACCTTCCCTGGAGGTGTTTAAATACAAGTGGATGAGGTGCTGAGGGACATGGGTTGGTGTTTGATAGGAATGGTTGGACTCGGTGATCCAGTGGGTCTCTTCCAACCTGGTTGTTCTATGATTCTATGATTCTATTACCTTCCCTCTGCCCAACTCCATCACTCTCCTCTCATCACACTGCTTCAGTCCTTGGTACTACTGCAAAACCAGGGTCTCACTTTCCTCAAAGCGCAGCCCAAACAACACCTGCCAGCAGACTGGCCTTTATCTTAGCCAATAGGGCAACGTTATCCCATGTCTGGGATGTTTTTTCTCTGCTTTAACCATTCAATAAAAGAAGACCCTGCACACCGAAGCAATTCTAAGTGCGACTCCTGCCACTGCATCTTGAACCGTGATCCCTTAAGCACAGTGGAACCAGGAGGTGAACCCCCTCAGCCACTGACAGCTGAACTACCCTCACTGAAATATTTATGTTCTGACATTCAGTTTTACAATACCCCTTGGAAACTCCGCCACGTTCTCTGGCGGAGAAAATCCCTCTTTGTTACGAGCCTGCTCCTCCTCAATATCACACATTCCAAGTATCACAGGAGGCTCGATCAGAGGCACAGGACTCTAATCCTTGAGAGAGAGAGAAAATAACATTTCTAGTTCAAGTGTAGATTGCAATGTTTGATTATCAATATTTTCAGGGAAAGGAAAAAAAAATAAAGAAAAAGAGTTAAAAAAAAAAAAAGAGGGAAAAAAAAAAAAAAAAAGAAGGTGTGGAGTAGGCTGCCCAGGGAGGTGGTTGATTCACTTTCCCTGGAGGTGTTTAAGGGACGTGTAGATGAGGTCCTGAGGGACATGGATTAGTGTTTGATAGGAATGGCTGGACTCGATGATCTGAGAGGTCTCTTCCAACCTGGTTGTTCTATGATTCCACGATTATATGATTCTATGGAGCAAGTGAGGTGTGGACCCTTCTCTGAAATGAAGATTTTCAAGTCAATGAAACTTATTTATTTGATAGGAATGGTTGGACTTTTGATAGGAATGGTTGGATTCGATTATCCAGTGGGTCTCTTCCAACCTGGTGATTCTACGATTCTCTCATTCTATGATTCTATGATTCTAGTCTCTGTGCCAGGTGACATCACAAGTACAGATCACAACCTCCTGCCACCAACCGGCCTAAAGATTCACATGGAGAATCCATAAACGTAAAGCACAACCTGCAGTCTGCACCTGGTTATCAAGCCAAAAAACACCACTGCTCCAAACATATTCCTATGATAGGAATGGTTGGACTCGGTGATCCAGTGGGTCTCTTCCAACCTGGTGATTCTATGATTCTATGGCACTGTGACACCAAACAGGCTCAAATCCCCTCCAGCTCAGGTGAAAGGACTTGATGAGACAGGAGAAAAACACTAGGGATGCTTTGATAGGAATGGTTGGACTAGAAGGTCCGATGGGTCCCTTCCAGCTTGGTTGTTCTATGATTCTATGATTCTAATAAATTATATGGCTCCAGAAAATAATGTCAAGAAATCTGTGTAACAGCTCTTGGTCTTCCACACTGCTCTGGAAATGATCATAAGACTCCATGTGGCAAGAGTGATAAATTGTTTGAGTTGCTGGGAGACTTCTTTCCCCTCCACCCTCCCAAGAAAAAATAATAAAATAAATATATTTTCTTTCTAATAGCATTTCCTCCATGTGAAAAGCGCTTCCTTGGGTGTTTTTTTTTTTTTTTTTTACCTCACTATGGTACATTTTATAGATCTAAATTGCTGGTTATAGATCTAAATACAGATCAAATTATAGATCTAAACATAGATCTAAACCTAAGGGTTATGCTAATATAGAATCATGGAACAACCAGGTTGGAGGAGACCCTGTGCATCATCGAGTCCAACCGTTATGATCAGTTATTGACAGGAAACCCTCGAAGTGTTTGTATAACTGCAGCCAATCAAGTCGAATATTTAAATCCCCATTTCTGCATCCTTTTTTTCAACTGAGGAATTTTGCATAGGAGCTGGGTCTGTCTTTCTTGCAGCAGCCCCGAACCCCCAGAGGAGGCACTCCTGCATTGCTGCTCGGAGTTAAGCCCAGTTTGACAGGAAAAACTGAAGTAACCATCATTTTTTTTTTCTTTATTCACCCTCCCTCAGCGAGGATGGAATGATTTTTTACTGCCGTGAGAAAACAAGACCCTGGAGTAGAACGAGAGCATACGTGGGGGGAAATAATATAATGCATGATATATATAATTGTATATTATAATAATATATATATAATATATATGCATGATAACCTAAAGGAAACTGAACAGCTCATGAAAGGCCTTCGCTGTGTGCTGAACAGGCACTGAAACCAAGAGCCAAAGTCATACACGGAGAGCTTCTACCTAACCTGTAATTAAAACAGAGTCCCAAGGAGTTTATTAGGAATGGTTGGACTCGATGATCCGAAGAGTCTCTTCCAACCTGGTTGTTCTTTGAGTCTATGATTCTATTAATTCGCCAAATGTTTCAAGTTGAAGATTTTTTCTATTGTCATTGCAGTCAATCTGCAAGTTGAAGATATCCGAGAAAAGTCTCAGCTAATTTATAGCGAAGTAGGACTCTAAGTTAGAGTAGAGTAACCTAAGGTCTTGCATTAGCAATAATTTTCTTCAGTCACATCTCTAACTGCTGAAGAAACAGGAAAATATGAGTACAACTTGCAGACATGCAGAGTTATCATGAAGAGGATGCCAGATCCATTTTGCTCACCAGATAATTTGTACGTAATCTGCAGATATACAAACGAGTTACCTTTCATACGAGTTACCTTTCATTATCCTTTCATAACATAGGAGTTACCTTTCATTATCCTTTCATAACATAGGAGTTACCTTTCATTATCCTTTCATACGGAAAGATAAGGATACTTTGCTATCGAATTAATAACAAATAATCAAGAGCGCTTTGCTATTAATTCAATAAACGTAGAGTTAGGAGAGTTTTGAAGCTGCCGTTCGACTGGTTAACACAATTCTAATGACCTACATCAGCCTTTAATTACAGCAAAGTCTCCCATTATAAGGGTGAAATACCCTCTGATTAAACTGCAGCATTTAATGGCATCTTGTAAGAAAACACTCTACATCTCTGACGTTTGATTTTTTTTTTTATTCGCATTAACTGACAGGCACTTCTAACCAACAGTGGTAGCTCAGATTATTACCTTTGATATTTTCCTAACAGATTAAAAGGTACCTGCAATCTATAAGTACTAATACCTAAGGTATTTAACACACTTAACGTTAAAAGTTGTTAGTCAGCTTTTAGCTCCTTTGCTCTTTTAATGTAATCGTTAGCCTCAGCCTTTCTTTGTGACCCTAAAAAAATAAAGATGTGTGTCTAGATCAGATCCCCCGACAGCTGCAGGTTGGAGCATTAGAAAATTGTGTAAAAGGAGTTTAAAGAGGATGTCAAATTTGCTCCCTAGATAGTTCTTATGTATTTGTTTTTCAGCTTTTTTTGTTCTTTTTTTTTTTTTTTTTTTCCTCACCAAAGACGATAACACACCCGCTGCACCGAACCAGCCTTAATGAGGAACAGTCATAGAATCATAGAATCATAGAAAAACCAGGTTGGAAGAGACCCATCGGATCATCGAGTCCAACCATTCCTATCAAACACTCCCTCAGGACCTCATCCACCTGTCCCTTAAACACCTCCAGGGAAGGTGAATCAACCACCTCCCTGGGCAGCCTATTCCACATCCTCTGTGTAAAAAACTTCCTCCTAATCTCCAGCTTAAATCTCTTTATTTCTAACCGTCCTCGCTTCACTTCAGCATCTTTAAGACTGTTTCGATACTAAGAGAAAAGCAGCACAATTTCCCAAACCGTCTTTATCTGCTGACCTGCTCTGCCTTCGGCCGCTACGCTCGGAATAAACTTAATTTACTTGCGCAACTTTCACGCTATTCATCTAACTCCCTCCTCTGACTGGCTCTTTCACCTGAGATTACGTAGTCCTTTCTTTTTTCAGAAACAGAATAAATAATTAACTTTCTCGAGTAACAATTCCCGGCAAAGTTTGAATAATATAAGGTAGGAACAAACACTAACTATAATAAGGGTAAAGTCACACAGCCAAGGAGATAGTTTCAGAACCATCCTTATAGAGTTTTCCTCCTATATTAAATTTACTTCTTCGATTTATTTTCTGCAAAGCAGCACAATAACCTCTATTTCGGCTGAAAAATAATGTCAAGGCAGCGCGTCTTGTTAAGAGAGACTATGAAGCATGTGCTGCTGCTTTCCCAAGTCTGCTTCGACTTCACAAGTTATCTATCGGAACAAAAGATTTTATCTCTGCGATGGGAAAAGATTAAAGCATCGACATTTCAGCTCCCAGGCTCAGAGCTCCTCGCCGGTGTCCACCTCCTGGCCCTCCCCAAACCCTCCGGTTTCTCAGGGAAGGCAGCATTTGGGAGTCCAGCCTCACCCCGAACCACCTTTTGAAAAAGAATGAGTATAAATGCTGGATCATAGCTCAGAGAGGGATTTTTTTTTTTTTTTTTTTTTGACTCTGTTTAGCAAGTAGAAGAGTGAGGATCCGGATCACAAGCCACAGGCTAACAGTGCACAGAAAGTAATAGAGGGGAGCAGGATGTGTGGATAGAGGGGGGAGAGGGAGGGATAGAGGGGAGGGATGTGGGGAGAGCTGGAGGGATAGAGGGAGAGAAGGAGGGACAGAGGGGAGGGATGGAGGGATAGAGGAGAGAGATGAAGGGATGCAGGGAGAGATGGAGGAACAGAGGGGGAGATGGAGGGATAGAGGGGAGAGATGGAGGGATACAAGGGGGAGATGTAGGGATGCAGGGAGAGATGGAGGGATAGAGCGGAGAGAGAGAGATGGAGGAATAGAAGGGAGAGATGGGGGAATAGAGGGGGGGATGGGGGGATAGAGGGGGAGATGGAAGGATAGAGGAGGAGATGGAGGGATAGAGGAGGAGAGCTGGAGGGATGCAGGGAGAGCTGGAGGGATGCAGGGAGGCATGGAGGGATAGAGGGGATAGATGGAGGGGACACGGGGAGAGATGGAGGGATACAGGGATGGAGGGAGGGATGTGGGGAGAGATGGAAGGGATAGAGGGGGAGATGGAAGGATAGAGGAGGAGATGAAGGGATAGAGGGGGAGATGGAGGGATAGAGGGGAGAGCGGAAGGGATAGAGGGGAGAGCAGAAGGGATGCAGGGAGAGCTGGAGGGGACATGGGGAGAGATGGAGGGATAGAGGGGGAGATGGAGGGATGCAGGGATGGATGGAGGGATAGAGGGGAGAGATAGAAGGGATATGGGGAGAGATAGAAGGGATATGGGGAGAGCTGGAGGGGACACGGGGAGAGATGGAGGGATAGAGGGGGCAGATGGAGGGATACAGGGATGGATAGAGGGGAGAGCTGGAGGGATAGAGGGGAGAGACGCAGGGGATAGGGGGGAGAGCTGGAGGGATGCAGGGAGAGCTGGAGGGATGCAGGGATGGTTGGAGGGATGCAGGGAGAGATGGAGGGATAGAGGAGAGAACTGGGGGGATAGAGGGAGAGACAGAGGGGTACAGGGATGGATGGATGGAGGGATACAGGGATGGTTGGAGGGATACAGGGATGGTTGGAGGGATACAGGGATGGACGGAGTGATACAGGGATGGACGGAGTGATACAGGGATGGTTGGAGGGATGCAGGGATGGTTGGAGGGATACAGGGATGGTTGGAGGGATACAGTGATGGACGGAGTGATACAGGGATGGTTGGAGGGATACAGGGATGGTTGGAGGGATACAGTGATGGATGGAGTGATACAGGGATGGTTGGAGGGATGCAGGGATGGTTGGAGGGATACAGGGATGGTTGGAGGGATACAGTGATGGACGGAGTGATACAGGGATGGTTGGAGGGATGCAGGGAGAGACAGAGGGATACAGGGAGAGACAGAGGGACACAGGGATGGATGGAGGGATACAGGGATGGATGGAGGTAGGTCTGGGGCGAGGGGGAAGGGTCAGCCCCAGCCGCCAAGCCCGCAGAGCCGCCCTTACCGGCTGAATACTAACGACAGCAGTGAGCTCCCCCCCCCCCCCCCCAGCTCCACCAACACTCGCAAACTCCAGAGCATCCTCCGGCAAACACGCTCGGGGTGTTCCCAGGCAGCTCGGGGCTCCGCAGCCTCCTAACTCCCAGGCGGAGGAGTCAGGGAGCGAGGAAAGATGAGGCTCCTCCAGGAGAGATGCTGTTGTTCCCTGTACCGGAGCCGAACGGACGCGATGTCCCCAGTTCAGCCTCTTCCTTCTTGCTCCTGGCGAGAGGAGGCTGCACCCGGCCCCCTCCAGCACCTATCCCCCCCCATCCCACACCTATCCACCCCCCCTTTCTTACCTATTCCCCCCCCCAAGTCCCTGCAGCAGCTCAGGTGCGACACTCACCTTCTCTCCTCCCCGGGCGGCGGCATTGGGGACAGCCCGGACCCGCAGCGCCGCCGCCCCAACCCTCCTCCTCCTCCTCTTCTTCCTCCTCCTCCTCCTCCTCTTCCTCCTCAGGGCTCCGAGGATGCGGGCGCCGCTGCCACAGCCCCGCGCTGACTGCCGGAGGAGGGAGGGAGGGAGGTGCAGGAGGGAGGGATGAAGGCAGAGGAGGAGGAGGAGATGCTCTCCGGGCTCGGGATGTCACCGCGCGAGGGTCGGAGGGAGGGATGGAGGCAGAGGAGGAGGAGGAGATGCTCTCCTGGCTCAGAGGGAGGGATGGAGGTAGAGGAGGAGATGCTCTCCGGGCTCGGGATGTCACTACGTGGGGTTTGGAGGGAGGGATGAAGGCAGAGGAGGAGGAGGAGGAGGAGGAGATGCTCTCAGGGCTCGGAGGGAGGGATAGAGGTAGAGGAGGCAGAGGGGGAGATGCTCTCCCGGCTTGGGATGTCACCGCCGGAGCTCGGAGGGAGGGAGGGAGGAAGAGGAGGAGGAGGAGGTGCTCTCCGGGCTCGGATGGAGGAGGAGGAGGAGGAGTAGATGTTCGGAGGGAGGGAGGGAAGCAGAGAAGGAGGAGGAGATGCTCTCCCGACTTGGGATGTCACCACTCGGGGGTCAGAGGGAGGGATGGAGGCAGAGGAGGAGGAGGAGGAGAAGGAGGAGGAGGAGGAAGAGATGCTCTCCGGGCTCAGAGAGAGGGATGGAGGCAGAGGAGGAGGAAGAGATGCTCTCTGGGCTCAGAGGGAGGGATGGAGGTAGAGGAGGAGATGCTTTCCCAGCTCGGGATGTCACCACTCGGGGGTCAGAGAGAGGGATGGAGGCAGAGGAGGAGGAGGAGATGCTCTCTGGGCTCGGAGGGAAGGATGGAGGCAGGGGAAGAGGAGGAGGAGATGCTCTCCGGGCTTGGGATGTCACCACTCGGGAGTCAGAGAGAGGGATGAAGGCAGAGGAGGAGGAGGAGATGCTCTCCGGGCTCGGAGGGAGGGAGGGAGGGAGGCAGAGGAGGAGGAGGAGGAGATGCTCTCCAGGCTCGGGATGTCACCTCACTGGGGTCGGAGGGAAGCAGAGGAGGAGGAGAAGATGCTCTCCGGGTTCGGAGAGAAGGATGGAGGCAGAGGAGGAGGAGGAGGAGGAGGAGGAGATGCTCTCCGGACTTGGGATGTCACCGCATGGGGGTCGGAGGGAAAGGAGGAGGAGGAGGAGGGGGAGATGCTCTCCTCGCTCGGAGGGAGGGAAGGAGGAAGAGGAGGAGGAGGAGATGCTCTCCGGGTTCGGAGGGAGGGATGGAGACAGAGGAGAAGATGCTCTCCGGGGTCGGGATGTCACCACGTGGGGGGTCAGAGGGAGGGAGGGAGATGCAGATGGAGCCCTCTGGATGGGAACCAGGAGCCGGGATAGGGGAGGGACACCAACTCTCTCCCCATTTGCATTTGAAACGTGGAGATGAAGGAGCAATTTAAGAATTTTTTTATTATTATTTCTTTTTTTTCACCACCACCCACTTCAAACTTGGCCTGGAAGCCGCCAACAATTGATCGAGCCCTCGGGGCGTGAAGGTCAAGTCGACAAACTCATTTCGTAGAATCGTAGAATCGTAGAATCCTAGAATCCTAGAATCATAATCGTAGAATCATAGAATCATAGAACCATAGAATCATAATCATAGAATCATAGAATCATAGAATCGTAGAACAACCAGGTTGGAAGAGACACACTGGATCATCCAGTCCAACCATTCCTATCAAAAATTTGAACTCGCAGGGTCTCTTCTAGCCTTTTAAGGCTTCCCCAGCCTGCTCAGCTTCATCCCCATCTCCTGCTCTTGGGGGCGCGGGGGACAGCGACTGGATTGGGGTCGCCCCCCAACTCCAGTCCCCGCGGTCTCCTCTCTCCAGGTCACCTGCTCAAGGGGCCTCGAATCATAGAATCATAGAATCACAGAATCATAGAATCAATCATAGAATCATAGAATCAATCATAGAAATATAGAGTCATAGAATCAATCATAGAATCATAGAATCAATCATAGAATCATAGAATCATAGAACCAATCATAGAATCGTAGAATCAATCATAGAATCATAGAATCAATCATAGAATCATAGAATCATAGAATCAATCATAGAAACATAGAATCAATCATAGAAACATAGGATCATGGAGTCAATCATAGAATCATAGAATCAATAATAGAATCACAGAATCAATCATAGAATCATAGAAACATAGAATCAATCATAGAATCCTAGAATCAATCATAGAAATATAGAATCATAGAATCAATCATAGAAACATAGAATCATAGAATCAATCATAGAATCATATGATCATAGAATCAATCATAGAAACACAGAATCAATCATAGAAACATAGGATCATGGAATCAATCATAGAAATATAGAATCAATCATAGAATCAATCATAGAATCAATCATAGAAATATAGAATCATAGAATCAATCATAGAATCATGGAATCAATCATAGAAATATAGAATCATGGAATCAATCATAGAATCATGGAATCAATCATAGAAACATAGAATCATAGAATCAATCATAGAATCATGGAATCAATCATAGAAACATAGAATCAATCATAGAATCATGGAATCAATCATAGAAACATAGAATCAATCATAGAATCATAAAATATTGAATCATAGAATCAATCATAGAAACATAGAATCAATCATAGAATCACCAGGTTGGAAGGGACCCATCGCATCATCGAGTCCAACCATTCCTATCAAACACTAAACCATGTCCCTCAGCATCTTGTCCACCCGTCCCTTAAACCCCTCCAGGGAAGGTGAAAAAGAAGAAGAAAAAGAACAGAGCTTCAGCAGAGTCTCTTCCATCCTCAAACTTCATGTATATCTGCAACCTGAGGGTGTGTTTCACAGCTTTACCCAATTTAAGCTGCAATTTAAAAGTGCAATTTTCCCAATTCAAGCCTAGTACAGTATCACTGGGACAGTATCACGCACTAAACTCATGCACTAGAATTCTCCCTTCGCTCAGCTCAACTTCAAGCATCTTCGTACTGTTAGACCACAAGAGACAGGGAGAGAAGTGAGGAGAAAAGCCAAAGAAACCTTCACCACTCCCTTTAAAGGGAGAAATTCTTAAAACTGAATTTTAATTTTTGTTTGTTAAAGGCTTTTTGCTCAACTTGCAGGCTCTCCCCTGCTGGCATTACCACCTTGGAAACAAAACTAAGAGAAATCAGCCCAGCAAGTCATAAGTGTGTTTTTGGGAAGAATCGTAAGAGGTAAAAATTTATGAAGAAACACTTTTCAAATGAAAAAAAAAAAAAAAAAACAAAAAACAATTAGCATTAGCAAAGCCAAGAGCTTCCTACTCACTAATTATTCTAACCATAGAATAACTAAGTTGGAAGAGACCCACTGGTTCATCGAGTCCAACCATTCCTGTCAAAATCCCACCCCTCTGCTCCCCTTTCCTCCTCAGTGCTGCTGCCCCTCTTCCTCGGCCTCTGGAGAAACCAGAGAAGAGAAAATCATCATCATCATCATTGGAATGAATAAACCAAGTGTTTTCATAGAGCACAGAGCATGGAGAGGTTGCCCCCTAAGGATCATAGAATCATAGAATCACCAGGTTGGAAGAGACCCACTGGATCACTGAGTCCAACCATAAGGCAAGCGTCAGGCTGGGGCCGTCGCTCAGCAGCCCCCAAAGCCCTGAGAAGCCTTTCTGGGAAAATAATTCCTGCAATTCCTGCTCTGTTTGCCCTGGGAGAGCAGCAGCACCAACTTTCCGCCTCATTCCTTCTCAAGCCTTCTGGCTCTGCAGAGTGAAACGAGTCCTCAGCTGGAATGTGAAACAAGTCCTCAGCTGGAACGTGGTCACCCAGGAGTCAGGACGCCTCAGGATTAAAAATAAAAAAAAATTAAAAAAATAAAAAAAAAACCCAAACCACAGGTTTCAAGCGTTGGCAGAGCTGCTGATCTGACATTTTCCACGGACGAAATTATTTTTAACACCTGCTGTTTTTAGAACAATGGATCACACCAAGGGCGATTGTAAGAAATGAGCCTTGGTAGGTATCTTTGGATTTCCAGCTTGATCAGGAAAGCATCCTCACCCTACTATGAAAAAAAACTAACAACGTGCATCGATAATTAATTTTCATTCCTATTATACATTATAGAATTATAGAACAATGTGCATCGATAATTAATTTTCATTCCTATTATACATTATAGAATTATAGAATCACAGAATCACCAGGTTGGAAGAGACCCACCGGATCATCGAGTCCAGCCGTTCCTATCAATCACCACAGACCTATGTGTTTTGTAGGTGTGAAAATAGTATCTCTAGCGTTAACCTAGGTGGTCATGGTTGTACTTCTGAAATGCTTGTAGAATCATCTTCCTTTTCTCATAAACTCTGGAGCTTATCCAGTACTCATGCCTTACTTTTGTACTATTATACTATTATACTTTTACACTATTATACTATTATATTATTATACTATTATACTGTGAAGCGTAATGTCAATAAGGTAAAGTCAGGATAAACTCACTTCTTAATTTTTTAATTTTTTTTTAAGATCACAAAAGACTTTTTAAAATATAATTTTAATTTCCGGATTGGTTTGTAGGCTTTGAATACGTAAACGCAGACAATGTATGAATATTCTAATAAATGTAATGGGTAATAGGAATGGTTGGACTCGATGATCCGGTGGGTCTTTTCCAACCTGGTGGTTCTATGATTCTATGATTCTATGATGATCCGGTGGGTCTCTTCCAACCTGGTGATTCTACGATTCTATATTTTAGCTTCGTTTTCAGGCATGTTCCACCTTTCTAATCAGAGAGAGGCAGCTCAGCATCATGGGAAGTGGGAGCTAAGGAAGTGGTTTAAAGAGGGCAACTAGAAGCAATCTCCAGTCTCCAAATTATGGAGCATCCGAGCACATGGTCGCAATGTAATGAGACGTATTCAGCCAAGAAAATCCCGAAAAGTGATTGTGCACTGCTACTTAAGGTCGTAATTAAAGGTTCTTCTTCCTTTTGTCCTTCTCCCACAATCTGTAATTCATCTTTCACCATTTAATCAAAATAAGACTCTTTGCAGTGATCCTTAAAGGACAGAGTTCAAGGACAGATTACTTTTTTTTTCGTCGCTAAATATCACGAACACCTCCGGTTTATCTTCTTGCAAATTCATTTTGAGATGTAACCAGTACTCGGGAACCTTATCTTTTTCCTGCTTAATTCAGTAGCTATAACTTGAATGACAAAAATAGAACAGTTTAGAATAAGAGGGAAAAAAAAATATCATTTTTTGAGAATAGGATGATACCAAAAAAAAATTATCTGCACAAGGTCATGAGCTACAGAAACTCTACCTAACACCTTCAAACTTTCTCTTTGCTCTTCATGTTCCAAAGAGGCACTAAGTAGTTTTACAACCACTTAAAATCTTTCTAAAGGAAGGATTGTTTCTCAGTTTTCATTCTGATCCTTATATTACTGATGGAGAATTGGAATAGCCAATTATCACCCAATTAATAAGCTTTCACGTGTTGGCCTTCACGGGGTATTTCATGATGTTCTTACCGACTCCACAGACCTTCCTCAAGGATGTGCTTTACGTTCCAAAAATCTATATTCTCTCAAGCAAAACTTTTCATTAAACCCTGTGTCTTGTGGAGACATTTGAATTTTATTTTTGCTGCGCTGGGAATAGGAGAGATATTTCTGTCTGATTATTTTTCTAAATGCTTTAAGCTGTCATGTCACAACAAAATGCATTAAACCCTTCGACTTTCATGGGAGGAAAAGCAGCCCAGTGACTCCAAGCAAAAAGTGTGACTAAGCAAGACCAATTCAATTTCATTGCACAGGCAGAGTAACATATAAAGACATAATTATTCTTAGTCTTTTTTGGCAATCTACCATTTTTAGTAACATATAAAACGTATATTTTTTTTTTAATACAATTTGTTCTTGACTGTCTCGGCAGTGGGTTTTTGCCAATGAGTCGATCTAGTGCAATCCATTGATTGAATCATTTTGGCTGTAATCCATACCTACAGTGCTTGTCTTTCTAACACATTTTGCAGTGCATTTAGTCACTTTGAGAGGTACAGGTGTAACATTTTGGTTGACAGCCAACTGACCATGAGCCAGCAGTGTGCCCAGGTGGCCAAGAAGGCCAGTGGCATCTTGACTTGGATCAGAAATGGTGTGACCAGCAGGTCCAGGTTGGTTCTTCTCCCTCTGGACTCAGCACTGGTGAGGCCGCTCCTTGAATCCTGTGTTCAGTTGTGGGCCCCTCAGCACAAGAAGGATGTTGAGGCTCTGGAGCAAGTCCAGAGAAGAGCCACGAGGCTGGGGAAGGGACTGGAGAACAGGCCTTATGAGGAGTGTCTGAGAGAGCTGGGGGTGTTTATCCTGGAGAAGAGGAGGCTGAGGGGAGACCTCATTGCTCTGTGTAACTCCCTGAGAGGAGGTTGTGGAGAGGAGGGAGCTGGGCTCTTCTGCCAAGGGACAGGGGACAGGACAAGAGGGAATGGCCTCAAGCTCCACCAGGGGAGATTTAGGCTAGAGATTAGGAGGAAGTTTTTCACAGAAAGGGTCATTGTCCACTGGCAGAGAGGAGGGGAGGTGGTTGATTCCCCTTCCCTGGAGGTGTTTAAGAGACGGGTGGACGAGGTGCTGAGGGACATGGGTTAGTGTTTGATAGGAATGGTCGGACTCGATGATCCAATGGGTCTCTTCCAACCTGGTGATTCTGTGCTCTCAAATGCCTCTTACACAATGAGAGCTTTGGTGGCTACTGCGTAGTGGGGATTTTAACTTAAGACAGAAAACATAAAACTTTATAGTTTTCCTCAGTTCCCTCAACCACTGTCAGTCTCTTAACATTAACATTTCTACCTGTACACTCATAATACGTGTTCTGAAAAGCAGCAATAGCTGGTAACTGCTGCCTGGATGCTGGTAACTCACTGACTGTGTAGGCAGAAATAACTTCCATTATGCACTCAGCAACAGCCTGCGAAGTTCCTCCGATACGAGAATGTATTACACTCGGAGGCAAAATGCTAGCTTTTCCTGGAAATATATATGGATATTAGGCTTTCATGAGGCAAGTAGGAGAGCTTGCAGTTTAAGATCTTTTTTAAGGGAAAAGATTTCTTACCACCGTAAGCACACGTTTCTCTGTACAAATACCAGTGCCTGCATAAATGGCTTTTAGGTAAGTTGCTCTTCTATCCAGAGATATTATTTATAGGTGGTTATCGCTCTGATGTGCATTTCTCAACTTCTGAATTGAGGAGACTGAGAGGAGACCTCATTACTCTCTACAACTACCTGAAAGGAGGTTGTGGAGAGGAGGGAGCTGGGCTCTTCTCCCAAGGGACAGGGGACAGGACGAGAGGGAATGGCCTCAAGCTCCACCAGGGGAGATTTAAGCTGGAGATTAGGAGGAAGTTTTTCATGGAAAGGGTGATTGGGCATTGGAACAGGCTGCCCAAGGAGGTGGTTGATTCCCCTTCCCTGGAGGGGTTTAAGGTACCGGTGGATGAGGTGCTGAGGGACATGGGTTAGTGTTTGATAGGAATGGTTGGACTCAATGATCCAATGGGTCTCTTCCAACCTGGTGATTCTATGATTCTATTCTATTTTTTCTGTCCAGGCCAGAGGCTGGGAAAATTTTTCCTGATGTCCAGCCTCACCCTCCCCTGGTGGAGCTCTCTCAGCCGCTCCTCATCAGACCTTTTCTCCAGCCCCTTCACCAGCTTTCTTGCT
Source organism: Coccyzus lansbergi (assembly GCA_033558105.1). Taxonomy (NCBI): domain Eukaryota; kingdom Metazoa; phylum Chordata; class Aves; order Cuculiformes; family Coccyzidae; genus Coccyzus; species Coccyzus lansbergi. Next base: position 672,288 of record JAUMJK010000409.1, on the reverse strand, counting down.
AAAGTGACTTTCTGCCAACATCTACTTGGAAAGATTGAGACTTGGAACCACAACTTCATTGCAGTGCTTTAAACCTCGTTAATCTGAAGCAATGTAGCTGTAGAAGTAATATGAAGTTCTCGTTGCCTAAGGTAATAAATATGAATACAGATAAAAATGGAGCTCGTGTTTTCAGGAGAACAGAGAAAGCAACAGAGGGAATTCTAGGAAAGGAATCTGTAAAGTTATGAAACTTGATAGAAAAACAAGCCTGTTTACTTATAAAGAGGCTCCAAAATTAAAAGAAAAAGGTTCTTCCTTTGCGGGTAATTTATTAGTTGCGCAGCGGTAAGGATAGCACAAGGAGAAACCACTCAGTAAACAACTGCACGGAAAGAATTTTGAAAATCTCACAAGAAGAGGGTAGCGATGGCAGATAGGCTGTCAGGAGACTGGAAGAGGAACGGGAAATTCCATTGTGGTCACCCAGGAACGGGCTGTTTGTACAAGCAAGAATAGATGGTTTATAAATGCCCCAAGACCAGAGCGTGTGCTGCGTGGTCAGGCTCCCGGTGCCATTCATCATGTTGTATGTGGATGTACCAGGCTGGTCGAGGCTGAGACGGAATACAGGGGAACAAAGCTTAGGAGCTTAGGATTACCAGTGGGGAAATAATAAAAGCAATAGGCCAAGAAAAGTGATGAGAATAAAAATGTTAAAATTATTTTTAAAACCTTATTTTAAAAAAAGGAATAAATAGTATAAGACAATTAAAAGGAGGAAGAATGCTTAAAAAAAACCCCTTTTTCCTGTTTCATTCAAGGAGATTGGCTAGAAAAAGCACAGTCAGGGTAGGAATGAAAGAACCGCAAGAAGGATGTTGAGGCTCTGGAGCGAGTCCAGAGAAGAGCAACGAAGCTGGTGAAGGGGCTGGAGAATAAGAGGAGCAGCTGAGAGAGCTGTGGATGTTTCTCCTGGAGAAGAGGAGGCTGAGGGGAGACCTCATTGCTCTCTGCAACTACCTGAAAGGAGGTTGTGAAGAGGAGGGAGCTGGGCTCTTCTCCCAAGGGACAGGGGACGAGAGGGAATGGCCTCAAGCTCCACCAGGGGAGGTTCAGGTTCGACATTAGGAGGAAGTTTTTCACAGAAAGGGTCATTGGGCATTGGAACAAGCTGCCCAGGGAGGTGGTTGATTCACCTTCCTTGGAGGTGTTTAAAAGACAAGTGGATGAGGTGCTGAGGGACATGGGTTAGTGTTTGATAGGAATGGTTGGACTCAATGATCCGTTGGGTCTCTTCCAACCTGATTGTTCTATGATTCTATGATTCTAATATCAAGTCTCTGAGAAGCGTAAACAAAGTGCCAAATCCTCGTGCATTGTTGGGCTTGCACTAACATTGCACAGGTACTCAGTTAAACCAGCTCTGTAACAGACCTCATGGTGTTATATTTCTGAGCATCTCTCAATGAACACAGCAGTTCAGACGGTAAATAAAAAGTCCCAAACCACACGGGTCTCAGATTAGTGCTTCATCAGCAAGATCCTGTTGGTGGAGAGGCATCGCTACCATTTTTTTGCAATCAGCTCTCCTTTTTTTTTCTGATATATGCAGGTTAAAACCAAGGTTAGATAACTTTCAGTCGGATATTATGTTCAGCTCTGCAGGGCATACACACTGTGGTGCAACTAAGGTCAGTTTTTCAGAGGAATTGCAATCTAGACAGAAGATGTTTGTCTGATCCTATGAAATGGTTTAGTGTTTGATAGGAACGGTTGGACTCGATGATCCAATGGGTCTCTTCCAACCTGGTTGTTCTATGATTCTCTGAAAAGTTATACATAGGAAGTCCAGTTGACTTGAGGGAGTTACTGCATAGCAACCACCTGAAAATCCACAGCTAAGTGATTTATGAATAATGCCGATATGTACATAAATAAACTAGCAACAGCCCATTCACAGCAGGGTGTATCTCTTAAGGTCAGAGCCCATAATCTGCATCAATTCTACAAAATTAATGTGCATAACTCTTCCATCGACCTCTAAACCCAAACCAGATTTCACTGTTTCAGTGTAGTTTGTCAGCACAAGCTTGAATACTTGCACGAACAAAATTAGGGATCACAGATGCAGTTGTAGAAGAATTTTCTGAATAATTTGTCTGAATTATGTATATTCCATTCCTTGATAGGAATGGTTGGACTAGAAGATCCGATGGGTCCCTTCCAACCTGGTTGTTCTATGATTCTATGATTGGTATTCAAGATGCTCATAACCTTCCCCATGTGAACAAATCAGACAGGTAAGCAAATTTTATTTGTATATTATTCTCCAGGTCACAGCAGTAACTGGACAAGGGGTTTTTTTTAAAAAAAAAAAAAACAAACCAAAGACAAATACAAACACACACACACACCCCAACAACCTCAAAACACTAAACATCAAAATATTTATAACATGTACAATCAATCATTAAACCATGTCCCTCAGCACCTTGTCCACGCGTCCCTTAAACCCCTCCAGGGAAGGTGACTCAACCCCCTCCCTGGGCAGCCTCTACCAGTGCCCAATGACCCTTTCCACGAAAATTTTTTTCCTAATGTCCAACCTAAACCTCCCCTGATGGAGCTTGAGGACCTTTCCTCTTGTCCTGTCCCCTGTCACTTGCAAGAAGAGGCCAGCACCCTCCTCTCTCTAGGTCGTTGCAATAGTTGTACTAGAAGAATAAAAACAGAGGTGTATCAGCTCCTATTTCCTCCTATTTCTACCCATGCCTGGATGTGTAACAGGGAAAAAAAAAGAGCTGCAGGCAGGTGAAAGAAAATTGCCATTTTCAACAACCTGCTCCCTCCCACACTTAGCCGGTTAATGCTGCAGTGCCCAAGCAGCACAAGCAAGAGCCGTTCAATGCCTCTCACCCTTTTAGCCTGTTTCTTCCAGTCTGGCTTTTAGAGACATCAGGCACTGGTCACTAGGATGCTGTATCTAACAACTCAGCAATGCTGACCTCCCTGTTGCTAATCCGACATGTCTTGTTTTTATATGGTTTGTATCAGAAATGGTGTGACCAGCAGGTCCAGGGAGGTTCTTCTCCCTCTGGACTCAGCACTGGTGAGGCTGCTCCTTGAATACTGTGTCCTGTTCTGGGCCCCTCAGCACAGGAAGGATGTTGAAGCTCTGGAGAGAGTCCAGAGAAGAGTAACGAAGCTGGTGAAGGGGCTGGAGAACAGAACCTATGAGGAGCGACTGAGAGAGCTGGGGGTGTTTATCCTGGAGAAGAGGAGGCTGAGAGGAGACCTGATTACTCTCTACAACTACCTGAGAGGAGGTTGTAGAGAGGAGGGAGCTGGGCTCTTCTCCCAAGCAACAGGGGACAGGACAAGAGGGAATGGCCTCAAGCTCCACCAGGGGAGATTTAGGCTAGAGATTAGGAGGAAGTTTTTCACACAGAGGGTCATTGGGCATTGGAATAGGCTGCCCAGGGAGGTGGTTGATTCCCCTTCCCTGGAGGTGTTTAAGGGACGGGTGGATGAGGTCTTGAGGGACTTGGTTTAGTGTTTGATAGGAATGGTTGGACTAGAAGATCCAATGGGTCCCTTCCAACCTGGTTGTTCTATGATTCTATGATTCTATACAGAAGTGCTGCTTTTGCTTTAGTTAGTTCCTGGAGGTTGTCCTACATGTTTCTGCTGAGATATCAGAGAAACCTTTGGCCTGAAAAGGGTACATCAGTCTGCAGTGTATTGTGGCTTCCTTGTGTGACTCCTGGTGTCCTAATCTTTGTTGCATTTTTCTCTGATGGATACTCCTGAGAAGTTCTAGCCATTTGCATGACTCTGTTAAGAGACTATTTGTAAGATCAAAATTGTCAGACATGAATGAAAATACTCCCCTCAGAGTCAGAATTGCTATATTTGGAACGGGCTGCCCAGGGAGGTGGTTGATTCGCCTTCCCTGGAGGTGTTTGGGGAGCGGGTGGATGAGGTGCTGAGGGACATGGTTTGGTGTTTGGTGGGAGTGGTTGGACTCGATGATCGGGTGGGTCTCTTCCAACCTAGTGATTCTATGATTCTGTGATTCTAAAATGGGTTTTTAGGTCAATCATGGGACACGGGTAGAGGACAAGAACCCTGATGTCAGCATTAAGTACCAACATATAGATAAATATTATGAGTTTACTACACATACTACACATACTACATACACGGTTGGACTCGATGATCCGGTGGGTCTCTTCCAACCTGGCTGTTCTATGATTCTATGATTCTGTGATTCTGTGATTCTGTGATTCTGTGATTCTATGAATGCAGAATCTATACCAAGAATGTGTAGAAGCTGCAAAAATATATACATAAATATTACATAAATTACCTACTTTAAGTCATCTGCTATCATGGAGCTCATGTTCATGCATCTGTATTCTTGTCGCTTTGAATTTAATGACCTGATCTACCAAAATTCAGTAAAAATGACCACAAGATTCCTCCTCGAGGATTCTAGTGTTGTCTTCTTTGCCTAAAATTCCCTACTTCTATAAAACTTTATTGCTCATCTACGTCATTGAGTAACTGCTGCGCTTCTTTTGAGCAACTTTGATTTACCACGATTGCCTTAAAAATAGTGGATAAGAATGTCCTCACGTCTAAGATGCAATATTCTTTCTCAGTCTCAAGGCCAACAAAAGAATAGGAGCCTTTTGAGAAGCAGATGCCTGCAGGAGGATAATATCCCCACCAGCTCCTCAGCTGCTTCATCTGTCATTTTTATGAAGGGATGTCACGGTTGGACAGAGCAAAATTGCCTCTGAAAGCTACGTGAGGGAGAAAGGGAGAGAGAAACAGGTAACTGCCTCTTCCTAAGTGCAGGATGAAATTAATGTTTATGGTGGGGCGGAGAGCACACAGCAAAACAAACATAACAAATAACTATATAAAATACATCTTCGCAGAGTATCAGTCATTGCCCAAGTGTTAAAATGCTGCAGCTGCTCCTCTGCTATCACTAGTTGTTTCAAAAGACAAATTAATGTGGAAATTTGAAAGTAACAGATGTGAAACAGTCTCGAGCATAAATTCCTTCACACTTCTTATTAACGGTGGTTAAGATTTTGGTTGTCAAGCACCCTATTGGTTCGGAGAATAAAAGTAAACAAGGGAAAATTTAACTGTTGTTCGGTGCTGTGAGCCCACAGAGCTCTATAATTTGCCGAAGATTTGTTTTCAGACACTTTCACTAGAAAAAGGGAGAGAAAGGAGGGGGGAGAAGTGTTTCTCCCAAAGCATTCTGACCCATGAAAAGGCCCAACTGTCTGTGTTGGGAAACATGTCCAAACACTTCTCTGCTTAAGGCTTTTTTCTCTTTCAATGAAGTGTCAGTACCTCTTTGAGCGGATATTGTCCTCGACCAAGACTCTGGTGAAAGGCAACAGATGTTGCTGAGATTGTACCCAGGCTGTCCTCTGTCCTCTTTGATTCCTGAAAGGAGAAAAAAAAAAAAAAGAGAGAAAAGAGAGGAGAAAATTTGCTTTAAATCACTGAGCCATTTTGTACTTTGGCAAATCTGTTTGCACACGCTCGACTGGGCCGGTAGAAAAGGCTGAGCCTTTTGTATTCAGCCTGAGGTCACTTCTAATGCTCCGTGCAGTGGCCCACGGGCCTTTCACGTGGAGCAGCTGCCTCTGATTGCGAGAACAAATTGAGGTGATTTAGGCCACCAGCAGGGCCAGGGGACGAGTGCTTTTCACCAGAAAGAGAAGGGAAAAGTCTCCGAACAGGACAACTGGGGCTGCCCACAATAAACCGTAGGATTAGATTTGATACACTCAATATTGCGACATGCTCTTGCTGAAAAGTAGGACATGGTGGCTGGAACCACGCGGCAGTTGGGACTGAAAGAAAAAGAGAGAAAATGCTGTTCAAACATTTATTAAGTTACACCTAATTATTTAATTGGGGTATATTTCACATAGGAACAGTGAGGATTGACAGGGCAAGAGGGAATGGCCTCAAGCTCTGCCAGGGGAGGGTTCAGGCTCGACATAAGGAAAAAATTCTTCACAGAAAGGGTCGTTAGGCAATGGAACAGGCTGCCCAGGGAGGGGGTTGAGTCACCTTCCCTGGAGGGGTTTAAGGGACGGGTAGATGAGGAACATGGGTTAATGTTTGATAGGAATGGTTGGACTCGATGATCCGGTGGGTCTCTTCCAACCTGGTGATTCTATGATTCTATGATGATTCTATGAGTCTATGATGATTCTATGATGATTCTATGATGATTCTATGATTCTATGATGATTCTATGAATTCAGGCTTAGGAACTTCTTGCTGTTTAACACTTAGAAGTGTATTCTTGACATTAGTGTGACTCAAGATCAGTCATAACACACACATCCCCCAATTTTATGCAAAACATTGTCTGCAAGTTACCTAAACTATTTCTGACATGAATTTACAGAGGAGAATAATGACCATTTACTACTATATTATCAACCTGCTTCAGTGACTGGAAACAATGGTATAGCTGTCACCCAAGGGGGGAAAAAAAAGAAGAAATTTTAAAAAAAAAAATTAAAAAAAAAAGAAAAGTGAGATGAAGATTTGGTATTTACCCCTTTTAAAATTCTTTCTAATCTACCAAATAAGCTAAGAGCAGACAGCAGGCATTAGCAGGGAAGGATGGAGGCATAACCCCTCCCCACCCCCACGTCGTTCCCTGGTGCAGCCAAGCTCCGGCAATTACTTGGTTTAGCGCTAGATATCAGATCACAGTATTTTCTGTTGCGTGAAGGATCAGACCCGTAGTTCTCTGAGGCCAAACAAAGCAGTTCAGTCCTGTATTAAGCCACGATCCCAAGCATTTACCACTTCAAAGGGAAGCGCAAGCTGAAAGAAAAGTAAAATTTCTTCGGATATTGAGGTAATTTTGCCAGACTGGTTAAAAACTGGATGTCTGTGTTAATTCGTAAAACTGTCGCTTGAAGATCAGGGCAAATCAGGAATTAGAGCATTTAGTCTGGCTCTGCATTTAGATGGGATGTCTGGCTGTAACGTGGCCTTTGAAGTACAGCTGTCTGCCAGGGAGCTGGAGAAGAAAGGAAAAATATCACACTGTTTACTCAATTAGCAGGTAGAGAAACTGAAGCAAAGGGAAAAGTTATGTAAAAATCAGCCTTTAACTCAGAAGCTTTGAGATACAGAAAAGAAAAAATCTTTAACTCCTTGAATTAGAATCACAGAATCATAGAACAACCAAGTTAGAAGAGACCCACCGGATCATCGAGTCCAACCATTCCTATCAAACACTAAACCATGTTCCTCAGCACCTCGTCCACCTGTCCCTTAAATACCTCCAGGGAAGGTCAATCAACCCCTCCCTGGGCAGCCTCTACCACTGTCCAATCACCCTTTCCCTGATTTTTTTTTTCCTAATGTCCAGCCTGACCCTCCCCTGTCAGAGCTTGAGGCCATTCCCTCTCGTCCTGTCCCCTGTCCCTTGGGAGAAGAGCCCAACTCCCTCCTCTCCACAACCTCCTTTCAGGTAGCTGGAGAGAACAATAAGGTCTCCCCTCAGCCTCCTCTTCTCCAACAGACACAAAACTCGCCCACCTCACCTTTCCTTTATTAGCATTCTATTCTCATGCTTCCTACTGTTTTCACTCAGAAAACAGAAGAAAACCCTGTATGTTCGAAGAAAATCCTGCATTTTCAAAGAAAAGTTTTAAAACAAAAGACCAAGAAGTTTGTATCTCCAATAAAAATATCACTTCTTTTTTTTTTTTTTCCTTAAAAGCAATAAGTAAGTAAATATGTGTATGATGAAGTCTCCTCCATGGTGCTTCTTCTGACCTCATTACTCTCTACAACTACCTGAAAGGAGATTGTGGAGAGGAGGGAGCTGGGCTCTTCTCCCAAGCAACAGGGGACAGGACGAGAGGGAATGGCCTCAAGCTCCACCAGGGGAGATTTAGGCTAGAGATTAGGAGGAAGTTTTTCACACAGAGGGTCATTGGGCATTGGAATAGGCTGCCCAGGGAGGTGGTTGATTCCCCTTCCCTGGAGGTGTTTAAGGCACAGGTGGATGAGGTCCTGGGGGACATGGTTTAGTGTTTGATAGGAATGGTTGGACTCGGTGATCCGATGGGTCTCTTCCAACCTGGTTGTTCTATGATTCTTAAAGCTGTCTTTTCTTTAAGACACTGGATATACTGAGTACATGACTTCTGAAGAGCTTTTTCTGAAAATATTCACATGGAGAGGAGGTTTTCAGCTTGGAAAGGGATGGAACTGTGTGCTTGAGTGACCCTGAGGACAAAGCCAGCTGAGACATTCCTCTTCTTCTCCCTTCCTACCCCTGGCCTGCAGCTTAAGGTCCCGTCAGCCGGGATGACATCACGTGTGAGGCTGTTTTTATGCTTTAATTTTCCTTCAGAGACTTTGAGAAGCTCAGTATAAAAGTTATTTGGGTGCATCTGCTGGTACCTCATCTGCTTGTGGGGGTCAATGTTATTCTTGCTACTCTTTTCCCAAGACTTTGCTCCAAGTCTAGATATTATTTGGACTCGATGATCCGGTGGGTCTCTTCCAACCTGGTTGTTCTATGATTGTTCTATGATTGTTCTATGATTGTTCTATGACTAAATGAGAAAAGGGAAGGAATTGAAACTCACCAAGTTCTTCAGTGGCAACTTACGGAGATGGAAATGGAGCTTCCTGAGATTAATTGGACGAGAAAGATCAGAGACGCTTCTGCATATTTCTGCCTACACTTGCCAGATTTGTGCAGCGGGTAAGCAGGAATGTGTGACTGACAGTGTCAAACGCTGCTGAGGAGACCATTTGAAAGGCTGTGGACGTCTCCCTGCTTTCAGTCTGAGGGCTTCTACGCAGTTTCTTCTTGTCCGTAAGAAAAAATAAAATAAAATAAAATAAAATAAAATAAAATAAAATAATAAAATAAAATTAAAATAAAATAAAATAAAATAAAATAAAATAAAATAAAATAAAATAATATTGAGGGTGCAAAAAATTCTGCCTGCAGTTGCTGGGTAGAAAATCTTATTTAAAAATATAATTTCAGCTTCCGTATATTCGTTTAAGAGTGTACAAGGCTTAATATTAAGGTATGGACTTTTATTTTTTGTGAATATTTTTTAAAATATCTCATGTGTGTATATATTTTTTATAGATATATAGATAGATATAGATATAGATATAGATATAGATATAGATGATATAGATAAAGATGATAGATATAGATAGAGATAGAGATATATAGATATAGATAGATATAGAGATAGAGATAGATATAGATGATATAGATGATAGATATAGATATAGATATAGATATATAGATATAGATATATAGATAGATATAGATATAGATATAGATATAGATATAGATATAGATATAGATATAGATATAGATATAGATATAGATATAGATATAGATATAGATATAGATGATATAGATAAAGATGATAGATATAGATAGAGATAGAGATATATAGATATAGATAGATATAGAGATAGAGATAGAGATAGATATAGATGATATAGATGATAGATATAGATATAGATATAGATATAGATATAGATATAGATTATATAGATATAGATATAGATATAGATATAGATATAGATATAGATATAGATATAGATATAGATATAGATATAGATATAGATATAGATATAGATATAGATATAGATATAACTCAGCAGAATGTAACTTAAAACACAGATATCCCAACCCCTAAAATTTAAGCAGATAATCTTAGGCTACTAAGGAACATAAATTTTAAAAAATCTCTTTATTAGAGAGAATTTACAGATGCTTATTGCTTATTGTTTTAACAGAGGTACTATCCATATGGCATCAGTTGTACTCCAGGTGCTTTCAGTATCGATAGGAAGAGTCAGGAATTGCATGAAGATCAACCTGATCTGTGTGCGTAAGGAATCACTGGCCAAAAGTCCATGAGAATCTGTGACGAGTACAGCATAAAAAGGGAAAAAAAAAAACTACAAAGCTTCTTGTTACAGAGATTTTCAAATTATTAAAGGTTTAGTACTACTTAGGAGAGTTAACAAACTACGTAAGAGAAGCAAGCAATATAACTGATTGAGAATTTCAAGAGGCTTTTGAAAAATATCTCTTTTTGGAGGATAATAAGCAATGAGAAGGGATGATGCATAGTCATGTTATGGATTAAAAACTAATTAGGAGGCAGAAAACAGAGTGGGAATGTATTCCAGCTCACAGCCCAGCAGTGAGTGTCTGTACACAGCAGCGTCAGGAGCAGCCTTTGTTGGCACCAAATTGCATTCACTGCTCTCCAGTATATTCCGAAGTTAAAAAGATAAACCAAATAAAAATGCAGTTTCAAATATTTCATTTTTTAACTTTTTCTCTCAGACTGGGTATACAGTGATGTTCTGGTCCGAAGCATACAGCACGTTACGGTTTTGTCCTTGACTATTTACCTGGAAGAAAGGAGTTTTAAAGGGATTACAATATTTGCATAATCTTTCTCTTTTTACCTGAAGCAAGATGATAGAAATCAAAGCTCTTCAGTGACTTCTTTCTCATCAGAGGTCGCGGTTTTCACTGGTTTCAATTGGCATGCAGGATGATCACCTAACAAATTTAGTGTTTATATAAGGTGCCTCCTTCTAATAGGTTGTCAGGCAATTCAAGGACCTTCAAGAAGAATGGAAATTTTGCCTATGATGGATCCACGGAAACTCTTTGACATAAATTGGGCTAATTCCACCCCTTCCTGGCACTCCCTTCTCTAATCATAGAATTATAGAATAATAGAATCATAGAATCACCAGGTTGGAAGAGATCCACCACATCATTGAGTCCAGACTCCTTTCAGGTAGTTGGAGAGAGCAATGAGGTCTCCCCTCAGCCTCCTCTTCTCCAGGATAAACACCCCCAGGTCCCTCAGGCTTGTTCTCCAGCCCCTTCACCAGCTTTGTTGCTAATTTACATTTAGTATGTTTTGCCTTCCCTCTATATCTTATCTACCTCTTCTTTTGGTGCTCTTCAGGTTAAAAATAGTTGAGGGGGAGGAAAAAAAAAAAAACCACGAGCTGGAGGATAACTTGAGACTAAGCCACACACTTCTTAAAATACTTGAAATGCAATTCTGGGCTAGTTTTGCTATTTCTGTTCAGAGTAAAACACTGTTCTCCGTCTGACCAGGCTTCATTTGTGAGTGTGATGCTTTTGCATTAGCAGTTAGAAAAATTATATAACTACTGACCTGACTTAGAAGTCTGGTTTGTGCTCTTCCTTTGGACATTCTGAAGTTTTTGAATGTTGTTTCAAATCACAGATTTATAGATGAATTACACCGCAAAAGGAAACTCCCGTAGAAAGCTACAGTAGAAAGGGTGGTTAGGCACTGGAACAGGCTGCCCAGGGAGGGGGTTGACTCACCTTCCATGGAGGGGTTTAAGGGACGGGTGGATGAGGTGCTGAGGGACATGGGTTAGTGTTTGATAGGAATGGTTGGACTCAATAATCCGATGGGTCTCTTCCAACCTGGTGATTCTATGATTCTATGATTCTATATGAAAAATGGATTCAATTAGGGTAAAAACTTCTCTTATATAACAGAATTTGATAAAATTCTTCCCTTTGTAGAACAGCTGAGTAATATCCAGGTCACCTGATGTTATCGTCAGGCACAGTGAATTATTTCACACACATCCTTATGGCAGAAGAACTCTTCTACGGATTTACATCTAGAAGGATTTGATCTTTAGCAGTCCAGTTATTTGGTCCAAACACAATTCTTTCTTTTGAAAAGAAAAATATAGAAGTTAAGTGAAGAGTACATCATAATGTAGTAGGAGAAACCTATTAAAAAGGAAAAGGAATAGGCCGTATTTAAGCACACGACGGTCACATAAAAGTCTTAAAAAACAAGCCATGAAGCTTGGCGTATCCAATTAAATTCTTTTAAAATAAATTTGGAGTTTATTTTCCTGAAATTGAATTCTGATTTGGTATTTTGTCACTCAAGTAATACTTACAAAGTCTTTTATATAGCGAGAGACTAAGAAGATTTCTTTGTATGAAGTAGGGGAAGAGGTAAAATGTTTCTAATGTTTTAACTTCAGTTGCTGTTTTCCATTGATAAAAAAATACAACATTGCAGAACCTAAACAGTCTTTTTTTCTTGCTGTTTTATGTTCGGTAAATACAACAATTTTAACACAGAGACAGTCCATAACAGCTAACAAACTGATTTTATTATTTAGACAAATCATGAATACACAAAGTTGCTTTGCCCCAAACGTGATCTCTAATTAGAGTGATTATGGCAAAGGGCATTCCCGTTCTGCTTCCTGCAGGATCCCTTCAAAAGAAAAGACATTTTAAAAGAACATTTCTTCTGGAATGAAAAGAAGAAAGTGCCTACGAAACTGATGTCTAGTGAGGTTACTACTTTTCCTAGAGACATGAAGGAATTGAACTGGATATCAAATGCCCTCTATACTTTTGAAAATTGTAGTCATCTATCAGACACTGAAATCTATAAAAAAGCAATTCGATGCACTCATCTATTTTGCTGTAATGCCGAATGAAGAAACCGTGAGTAAAAATGCTTAGTAATACATCAAAGAGATAAAAATATATATATTTTAATGTGGTATACAAACAGCCAACAGATATCTGTGTTTGCAAGAAGAAAAACATTTATTTATAAAAAAAAGAAGAAGAAATAAAAGACAATCTCAGGGAATTTTTATTAATTATATAGAAATAAATCCCTTTAGAATCATAGAATCATACAACAGCCAGGTTGGAAGGGACCCATCAGATCTTCTAGTCCAACCATTCCTATCAAACACTAAACCATGTCCCTCAAGACCTCATCCACCCGTCCCTTAAACACCTCCAGGGAAGGGGAATCAACCACCTCCCTGCGCAGCCTATTCCAATGCCCAATGACCTTTTCTGTGAAAAACTTCCTCCTAATCTCTAGACTAAATCTCCCCTGGTGGAGCTTGAGGCCATTCCCTCTTGTCCTGTCCCCTGTCCCTTGGGAGAAGAGGCCAACTCTCCACAACCTCCCTTCAAGTAGTTGTAGAGAGCAATGAGGTCTCCTCTCAGCCTCCTCTTCTCCAGCCTCAACACCCCCAGCTCTCTCAGACGCTCCTCATAGGGCCTGTTCTCCAGCCCCTTCACCAGCTTTATCGCTCTTCTCTGGAATTACTCCAGAGCCTCAACATCCTTCTTGTGCTGAGGGACCCACAGCTGAACACAGGATTCAAGGAGCGGCCTCACCAGTGCCGCTGTTATAGAGGCAGTTGACTGGTTCACCTAATATTGACCAAGAGTTTTGAGATGTAATCAGAAGTCAAAATGTAAATTCGCTTTTCTAGTTGATTCCTTTTGTTTAGAGGAAATAAAAATGCTTCAAGCTGGTCTGCTGGATCATTACAAGTTTAAACAATAAAACCACACTATTTAATAGAATCATAGAACAACCAGGCTGGAAGAGACCCATCGGATCATGGAGTCCAACCATTCCTATCAAACACTAACCCATGTCCCTCGGGACCTCATCTACCTGTGCCTTAAACACCTCCAGGGAAGGTGAATCAACCACCTCCCTGGGATTTAGATTCCCTGAAGATGCTAAATCCAAATAGCACAAGCTGCAAAGATGAGTGTTAAAGGGTAACACTATTACATGTTTTCTGTAACAAAATGCGTTACTACTCTGCACACTTAGCTTCTCAGATGAGTGATATGCAGTTTGTGTAGTAAAACAACTCAGCAAATAAAGCAAGTCCTGTGAAATGACACTAATTTTAATTGCAGAGTATCTAAACTTAGGAATGAAGTGTTGCGATGACGTAACCTCTGTTTCTTGTCTGGAGAAATCCTCCTCTTCACTCCAAAGAGTTGTCCTTGTAACTGAAGAACAATCTCTCAAAATATAAAGTGTTCAGCTGAGCGGAGCTCCTCGGTAAGGAAACACAACAACTGACGGATCCAGTGACTGATCGAACTGCTCTTCAAGTCAGCCATGGGGTCACTCGTCTGCAGCACAACAAGGAAGATTGATAAGAAGAAAATGTATTGTCTGCTCAGCTCTCAATTGCTTGAGCCTAGAAGTGAGGATTGTGGCTCGTAAATTTATTGAATCTCCTCTTAAAAAAGAGAATTGCGTAAGCTGCGTTTAACCCAGCCTTGGTTTTCTTTAGAGATTGCTCAATAGCTGGTTTGCCCTCCACTTTTGTTTTGACCTCTATTTTTCTGTTGATTTGGGGACATTTTGCAGACAAATCCGCAGCGACACATTTTTGCAGCAGCCTCGGCTGTACCTGAGCTCAGTGGAGAGACTGCACAGTGTGCAGGTCCAGGAGAGGCAGCTTCGCTCTCCCTGAGGGCACGTGATCTGCTTTGAAATAGATTCCATAGAATCACAGAATCACCAGGCTGGAAGAGACCCATCAGATCATCAAGTCCAACCATTCCTATCAATCACTAACTCATGTCCCTCAGCACCTCGTCCACCCACCCCTTAAACCCCTCCAGGGAAGGGGAATCAACCCCCTCCTTGGGCAGCCTCTGACACTGCCCAATCACCCTTTCTGTGATTTTTTTTTCCTAATTTTCCTAATTTGAAGCTCTTGATAAAATTTCTTGGATGTCTTAACCAGGACCAACCTTTCTTATGGGTATCAATATCAACAGTCAATCAGCAAAAAAATCCTAAGAGATATTATCTTAGGTAGAATGTTATTTCCCTTAGTTTCCTCCATACTAGCAAAAGAGATTCCATGGGAACGAGTGACATAACATCACTGGGTAGAAGGCACGGCAGCTCCACCTATTTTTCAATACCTATTTTTGCAGTTAATGATGTTACTCTGGCTTGTGATGCCTTTAAACTAGTTTGGGTACTCACAAGTCCTCATTCTGTTGGGAAGTTTTATAGAATCATTGAATCACGAGGTTGGAAGAGACCCACCGGATCATTGAGTCCAACCATTCCTATCAAACACTAAACCATGTCCCTCAGGACCTCGTCCACCCGTCCCTTAAACACCTCCAGGGAAGGTGAATCAACCACTTCTTAATTAGTAGCTACACAAATCACGGAAAGGGTCATTGGGCATTGGAACAGGCTGCCCAGGGAGGTGGTTGATTCACCTTCCCTGGAGGTGTTTAAGGGACAGGTGGATGAGGTCCTGAGGGATATGGTTTAATGTTTGATAGGAATGGTTGGACTTGGTGATCCGGTGGGTCTCTTCCAACCTGGTTGTTCTATGATTCTATGATTCTTTGGACTGTCAACATGTTACGTTTCTCCCTTAGAAATCTTTTCCATTGAATATATGGTTAACCCTAGAAAACTTCATGCAGTGACTCTCTAATTCATAGAATAATAGAATCACCAGGTTGGAAGAGACCCACCAGATCATCGAGTCCAACCATTCCCATCAAACACTAAACCAATTCATATCAATAGTAAAATGAAGACTCTCCAAGCGTTATTTTTCATCAGTACTGATGACTAGAGGCTTTTCAGTGAAGAGTCTTATTAATACTGGTCTCCAGTCATTTAACAAGATAGTTGAAATCAGTACTGCCTAAAAAAAAAAAAAAAACCGCAACAAGTTGTGCTTAATATTAATTATTAATAGTAGCATGATGTCATTCAGTAATTGATCCCATGTAAAAATCTCCAGAATTCAATTAGTTGTACTTGAAGCACAAAACTTCCACAAAAGAAACTACCTGCTTGTCCTAAGTAGGAACACGTGAACTATTTTATGTTTGAACTCGATGATCCGGTGGGTCTCTTCCAACCTGGTTATTCTACGATTCTATTTTACCTCCGAGAATTGCTTTTCACAAGCTTGCTCTGAGCTGCAGATTCATTTATAGGTTTCAGAAAATAGAAAGGATACTTTCCACTTGTGTGAAACCTTCCCTCTGAGGCTCAAAAAGTGTCTCCTGACACTTTTATTAGATTTCATGCTCTTTGTGATACACAGTACTATAATTATGGTCTTAGAGATAGGGAAAATTAGGAAAAAAACCCATCTCAGATACATTAGATGATAATAGAAGTCCCTAAAACAAACACAACTCAGATAACTTACATGATAATAAAAATCCTTAGCACAAACATAGACTGAAAACCAGAGCCAATTATTACTATACATATAAGCTAGGTGGCCATACAAGCAAATTTCCATGTATTTATTTAAAAAAATTATTTTTTTTTTACATTTCTCAGGAAAATTCAAACGTATTTGAGCACATAAAAAATATCTGTCTGATACATCCTGGCCCCAGGGTTACAACTAATACTACACAATATTTCTGTCTCCATGTTCCCAGAAACACAGCAACCAGGGCAGGCTCCCACAGAGTCGGTTGACATCTATTGGGAGTTCAGTCCCTTTGGCATTAGATCCAAGACGCAGCCAGCTGCTTGCTCAGTATTTTCCAACAACAACAGCCCTGTTGTGTGAAGCATATTGTGATCCCTCAACTTCACTAAGGAACTGGAGGAAGAAAAGGCAATTCAAGCTGTGTTTTCACTCCTGCTCATCACAAGAAGGATGTTGAGGCTCTGGAGCGAGTCCAGAGAAGAGCAACGAGGCTGGTGAAGGGGCTGGAGAATAAGAGGAACGGCTGAGAGAGCTGGGGCTGTTTATCCTGGAGAAGAGGAGGCTGAGGGGAGACCTCATTGCTCTCTCCAGTTACCTGAAAGGAGGTTGTGAAGAGGAGGGAGCTGGGCTCTTCTCCCAAGTGACAGGGGACAGGACGAGAGGGAATGGCCTCAAGCTCCACCAGGTGAGCTTCATGCTGGACATTAGGAGGAACTTTTTCACAGAAAGGGTCATTGGGCATCGGAATAGGCTGCCCAGGGAGGTGGTTGATTGAGCTTCCCTGGAGGTGTTTAAGGGACGGGTGGATGAGGTGCTGAGGGACATGGTTTAGTGTTTGATAGGAATGGTTGGACTCAATGATCTGGTGGGTCTCTTCCAACCTTGTTGATTCTATGATTCTATGATTCATGGTGTACAGAAGGTTACATGATGAGGCATAATGGATCACCCAGAGTAGCCTAATGTAGGTGGTAAAATTCAGATAATTTATCTAGTTGAGTGTTTTTAAGTGTAAGTTTGCACATTTTGATAGGAATGGTTGGACTTAATGATCCGGTGGGTCTCTTCCAACCTGATTGTTCTGTGACTCTATGATTACTTTGAAATACGTGTGTCTTAGTTCAGTGCATTAACAGATTGTGAAATATTATTTTTTTTTTTGTCTAAATATAGAAAATATTGCAGAGAATGCACTCCAGAGGAGGGAACTTTGGGCTAGTATTGAATTTTAAACACGTTGGTGTCTTTTCAGGAACATCCCAATGAAGTCAACCACCTTGTTTTCCTATCATATTGTTTCATTGAGTCCAAATTCCAGTTCTGTTATTCATCTGGCGTCACCCTAAACGAAAGAAAGTTGGAAAGAAAAATATTGCAAAGTATTTTTTGCTACTACAGAAAAGATTAATTCCCATGCAGTGCACTAGCAACTATATTTTACATTCCCACTTAGAAATATGTACATGTACTCACTCTCACCAGAGTTTACAGTAGCTACAGTCAGATTTATGCCTCTGTGGAGCAATTTGAAAGAGAGTGATCCAGGAACTGAGCTGAACATTAAGCCTGGAGGAGCTGTTAAGCAACAAGGCTTTGCTGATTAAAACATGAACTTTATTTTATTTTGTTTAATTCATTTTGCGTTTGGCTGTTTTATGTAAATTAACTGTTATAAAATTTTTATGACATTTACTTTAGGCCCTAAATGAGTATTTCAAGTTGCTATTGACAACTGTTTGTTGACTGTTGAACCCATGTTGAATATTTTGCCACATTTAATTCCCACCACAGTTAGGAAAAAGCAGTTTCTCGTTGGTTGAAGACGAGGATGGGAAGTCAGGAGGTATCTCAATGTACTCACTGTGTTGGCTGAAAATCTACAAGTAGTTAGTCAGGGATCATGGCTGATTTTGGGAAGAGGTGGAACCAACAAACTTCCAATGCTTGGAAAAAGATACCTTGGAAGATACAAGTGCTAAGCTCCAAAAACTACATTAATATAGAATCATAGAATCATAGAACAACCAGGTTGGAAAAGACCCATCGGATCATCGAGTCCAACCATTCCCATCAAACACTAAACCATATGAACTACTCTGCTTTGTCCTCCAGTTGTGGATAGAAAGCATTGCTTGAAAGAAAGTCCTAAGCTTGTACTTCTGTCTTCTCATTTGTTTGTGGTCATGGTTATGTACATTTAATCATAGAATCACCAGGTTGAAAGAGATCATCGAGTCCAACCATTCCTATCAAACACTAATCCATGTCCCTCAGCACCTCGTCCACCCGTCCCTTAAACACTTCCAGGGAAGATGACTCAACCCCCTCCCTGGGCACTGCCTCCTCTGCCAGTGCCCAATGACCCTTTCTGTGAAAGATTTTCCTAATTTGAAACTCTTGATACAATTTCTTGGATGCCTTAACCAGCACCAACCTTGCTTATGGATAATATCAATGATGAAGCAGCAAAAAAATCCTAAGAGATTTTATCTTATGCAGAATGTTATTTGCTTTAGTTTCCTCCATATCAGCAAAAGAGATTTCATGGGAACAAGTGACATAACATCCCTGGGTAGAAGGCAGGGCAACTCCACCTATTTTTCAATACCTATTTTTGCAGTTAATGATGTTGCTCTGGGTTGCGATGACTTTAAACCAGTCTGGGTACCTACAAGTGCCTGGAGAAGAGGAGGCTGAGAGGAGACCTCATTACTCTCTACAACTACCTGAAGGGAGGTTGTGGAGAGGAGGGAGCTGGGCTCTTCTCCAAAGTAACAGGGGACAGGACGAGAGGGAATGGCCTCAAGTTCCACCAGGGGAGATTTAGGCTGGAGATTAGGAGGAAGTTCTTCACACAGAGGGTCATTGGGCATTGGAATAGGCTGCCCAGGGAGGTGGTTGATTCACCTTCCCTGGAAGTGTTTAAGGGACGGGTGGATGAGGTCTTGAGGAACTTGGTTTAGTGTTAGATAGGAATGGTTTATCAGAGAGAAGTGGTAGGAAATTGTATCTAAAGAACCTTGAGCTACTTCCTCGCTTCCTTCTCTTTCTGTGATTTTTTTTTTCCTAATGTCCAACCTGACTCTCCCCTGACAGAGCTTGAGGCCATTCCCTCTCGTCCTGTCCCCTGTCCCTTGGGAGAAGAGCCCAGCTCCCTCCTCTCCACAACCTCCTCTCAGGGAGTTGCAGAGAGCAATGAGGTCTCCCCTCAGCCTCCTCTTCTCCAGGATAAACACCTCCAGCTCTCTCAGACGCTTCTCTTGTTCTCCAGCCCCTTCACCTTCTTCGTTGCTCTTCTCTGGACTCGCTCCAGAGACCCAACATCCTCCTTGTGGTGAGGGGCCCACAACTGAAAACCACTACAAGATACTAACATCTGCTCTAATGACTTCCACTGGTCGCTATGCCTGATGAAGAGGAAACAGGCTGAAATCAGCAGTTTGTTTTCCTGGCCAAGCCTTACAAGTAGAAATACGTTCAGGCAGTCAGTTCTTCTAAAAAGAATGAGGTGAAATTCCCCTCTCTAGGGGCAGAAGGACTCAAAACATGGGCAGATGGCAGCTTCAGCCACAAGAAGTAGCCCCAATTAGGATATTTGTAGAAAGAGAGATAGTTGTGAGGTCAGTGAGTAATGGTGCCAGCAGTGGAGTTAAATGACTCAAAAAATATAATGGCTTTTATCACCTTTCTTTGGGTTTTGTTTTTTTTTTTTCTGAAAATAAGATACAGAGTTCTTTTCTCCCTCCAGAAAATGGAGTATTATAAGCTGTCCCCTGACCCTGTGACACAAGTGATAATAGTTACTGAGTTCATAAATGTGAGAAGTGTAGAGTTACAGATGGGCACAGTCATGAAGAAATAGGAAGATGAAGAGGGAGAAAAAAAATGTATTTTGAAGGCCTTTTTTCCAAGAGAAACGTCAATACTCTCTCCTGGATTTAGAGCTTGAACAACAGTTTGCAGAACAGTTCCTTTGTCTAATTGAGAAAATGGCAGTTTGTCCTAATGCTGATAGGGATTCATCACTTTATTTTCTTTTTTTCTGATTGCATTTTGGAAATAAATCTGGGGAAAAAAATTATTAGAAAAATGTGAAATGCTTTCTCTCTCTTTTCCCACGTCTTTCTTTTTAAGGACTTGCCAACATAAAGCAAACAATTTTTTCCTTCTCGCAGAAGAACAGCGAAAGAAAAAGCAGTGATAGGGGAAGAAATCTTTTCAAGGACATCACGCGGAGCAGTTGTGGTATGACAGCAAATAAATTCCAGACCTGAGAATGGGTAAAAGGATATAGAAGAAGTTAAGTTTGTGCACAGGGTGATTTTTTTTGCTCTGCTGCTGTTTCTCTTGCACTGTCTGAGCATAGATGAGGGATAATCTCAGGTCCAGGCTCTTCTCAGTGTTGATACCTACATGAGGAAAAGATGCTGGTTTTCACTACGTGATGTCAATCACTAAAAACATGTAGTTTTTCTTTATTATTTTTTTTAGCATCTCCAGATACTGAACTAAGCAGCAAGACAAACGCAGTCGGTTAAAACATTACATTAGATAAAAACAGTGATGAAGTTAATATAATGCTCTGCTAAGGCTTCCCCCTCTCTGACTGTGCTGCACAAAGCAGAATATAAGCAAACAGCAGGTACTTGAGATGCTCACAGTCACTGGAAGAAGGATCCTTTGCCGTCCTGCACGGAGGTTTTAAGTGTTTATTTTATGTGTGAGTGTAAATCCCCCCTGGAAAAAGCACTAGGGATGATGGAAGGTTATGGAGCGCAATTTGCTCCCATCCATATCCTGAGACACAAGACGCCTTGAGGTGGATCCCTGTGTGATTTCATGTGGTTTGTTGGGGGAGCAATAAATGTGATGAAGAACTTCTGCTTTTTCATATGTAGAAACTGTTTAGTCATAAATTTTTTTTTTTAGACTCTTCTGACCACCCTCGAGAGTCACAATTTTGACTCTGTGACAGTTTCCAACCAATCATCTGCAATACCTGTTTTCTCTTTATAATTTTTTAATTTTTTTTTTTAATGAAGTGCACTTGAGCCCCACCCAGTGGCCGTTCCCTGAATTGCTGGGATTGAGAGGAGCTTTGCCCCCCTCTGCCCCAGTCTGCAGGGTGGAGCTGCCACTGGGAACTGAACAAAAGCAGCATCTGTCCCCTGCTGCTACCCTGAGTCTCTTAGGCTGTCATTATCTGCAGTGACTCTGCCATCTGCAAGGTGCCCCTTAGCAAGGTTACAGATGACACTGAGCTGGGTGGGAGTGTGGATCTGCTGGAGGGTTGGGAGGCTCTGCAAAGGGACCTAAACAGGCTGGATCCATGGGCTGAGACCAATGGGATGAGGTTTAACACGGCCAAATGCCGGGTCCTGCACTTGGAGCACAACAACCCTGAGCAGCTACAGACTGGGAGAAGCCTGGCTGGAAACTGCCTGGAGGAGAGGGACCTGGGGGTGTTGGTTGACAGCGACTGACCATGAGCCAGCAGTGTGCCCAGGTGGCCAAGAAGGCCAATGGCATCCTGGCTTGGATCAGAAATGGTGTGACCAGCAGGACCAGGGAGGTGATTCTCCCTCTGTACTCAGCACTAGTGAGACTGCTCCTTGAATCCTGTGTTCAGTTGTGGGCCCCTCAGCACAAGAAGGATGTTGAGGCTCTGGAGCAAGTCCAGAGAAGAGCAACGAAGCTGGTGAAGGGGCTGGAGAACAGGTCTTATGAGGAATGTCTGAGAGAGCTGGGGGTGTTGAGGCTGGAGAAGAGGAGGCCGAGGGGAGACCTCATTGCTCTCTCCAACTCCCTGAGAGGAGGTTGTGGAGAGGAGGGAGCTGGTCTCTTCTCCCAAGTGACAGGGGACAGGACGAGAGGGAATGGCCTCAAGCTCCACCAGGGGAGATTTGGGCTAGAGATTAGGAGGAAGTTATTCATGGAAAGGGTCATTGGGCATTGGAATAGGCTGCCCAGGGAGGTGGTTGATTCCCCTTCCCTGGAGGTGTTTAAGGCACAGGTAGACAAGGTGCTGAGGGACATAGTTTAGTGTTTGATAGGAATGGTTGGACTCGATGATCCGATGGGTCCCTTCCGACCTGGTAATTCTATGATTCTATGATTCTCTGGGGCAACCACAGCCACTGCCAGGAGCTGCGGCACCGCGGGCAGATGCTTCGTCATGCAAGAAGATGCACGAAGCCAAAATAGGCTACACAGGAATCCAAGTGTTCGAGAAGAGAGGGAGCAAAGGAGAGGGCAGCCAGGAAAAAAATGCCGCTCGTGTGTCTAATCAACAAGGAAACATGGGCTGGGGCACGGGCATTACTCAAGGTATCACAGGTATAAAAATCGTTTTATTGCCGTCGGAAATCTGAGTGTCTATAACTTTTTATGGACTGTTATATCTGCCCCTTTTTCCACAAGTAACTTACAAAAATTGGTTTCAAATACACGGAACTTTTTTTCCTGCCTTCCCAGGTTTGTAGCAGAAAGTGATGTGCCCATAAACACACACACGCGAAGATGAGAAATATACACAAAGGGTTTTTCTCCTTGTCATGATTTTCTTCTCTGTGAATCACAAAACTTTCATGTACGACTCTATCTTCCGCTCTCCCTGAACCAATTTCTCTGTCATTAAGTTCTCAAGGAAACAGAACTCTCCTACTGAACCTCATTGTCACGAGCGAAGGCACAAATGCAAAATAGAGATAAATAAGGCATTCTAACCTTGTTTTTTCCTTTTCTTTTCTTTTTTTTTCTAAGAAAGCAAAACCGCATATTACAACCAGTCTCCCGATTTCCCCATCTACAAGTCATGCATGCAAACAACAAAGTTCTGCTCTTGTTATAAACCAGATGCTTACTGAATATATGCATCGTATTATATGTCTATTCCAACTCTCGCTAGGTGTCAGAGCCAAAACCGCGTCTTCAGCATCAGATATTCTGTATTCACACAACAAAAGAGAACCACTATCAATAAAAATGTATTTTCCTTCCCGAATGAAATGTCTCTACAGAAGCCGCTTCGCTACTCTGGTCGGTAAGGACGTTAGCAACATCAATTTCCATAAGTTCCCTAACGTATGAGTAGGTGCAGATCTGAATTTTGGTGTCATTTCTCCTCCACGCTCTGTTTTTCTTTCCCCGCTGAGCGGTTTCAGGAATTTACTCTGTGCCTTTCAGAAATGGATTGAGCTGCCGCAGGCAAAATTCATCTCTTGAAAGAGGCAAAATGCATACCCTTTCACACGACTGTATACACAGATAGATATAGATAGATATAGATAGATATAGATAGATATATAAGCAATATTTTCTCCACTTGCGTCATCAAAAAAAGGTCATTAAAGCCTGCACTGCTTTTATAGAATTAGAAATATTTCTTTATCATATCATAGAAACATAGAATCATAGAACAACCAGGTTGGAAGAATCATAGAATCATAGAACAACCAGGTTGGTAGAGACCCATCGGATCATCGAGTCCAACCATTCCTATCAAACACTAAACCATGTCCCTCAGCACCTTGTCCACCCGTCTCTTAAACACCTCCAGGGAAGGTGAATCAACCACCTCCCTGGGCAGCCTATTCCAATGCCCAATGACCCTTTCCGTGAAAAACTTCCTCCTAATCTCCAGCCTAAATCTCTCCTGATGGACTTGAGACCATTCCCTCTCGTCCTGTTCTTATATGCGTGTAATATGTTGAATTACATAGTTAGCTTTAATCAAAACGAAGCATGGAAGAGAGGACTGTCTTAATTCTGTGTCACAATACACGGAGACTGAAAGATTCTGTCTTCTCAATCTGCAAATTGTTGTTCGTCCCCCTCCAGTCATTCTTTTGTTGCATTCCAAGGACGCTGTCTCGCTGCAGGAGAGCGGAGGCGGCATCACCAGTGCCTCTGTACGAAACGGTCCAGTGCTGCCTCTATCAAGATTAAGTAGGTCATTTCTGAGGGCCCCGGCACTCGCTGTATTTTGCAGTCTGAGTCTGACATCGAGCAGATAGAAACAGCCACCCAGACAGCAGCTGCGATCACTCTATAGAGATAACGTTTACAGAGATTCCCCTTCCAAAGAAGCACAAAGCATCTTAGAATCATAGAATCATAGAACAACCAGGTTGGAAGAGACCCATTGGATCATCGAGTCCAACCATTCCTATCAAACACTAACCCATGTCCCTCAGCACCTCATCCACCCGTCCCTTAAACACCTCCAGCGAAGGCGAATCAACCCCCTCCCTGGGCAGCCTCTGACAGTGACCAATGACCCTTTCTGTGAAAAACTTCCTCCTAATCTCTAGCCTAAATCTCCCCTGGAGGAGCAAGAGGCCATTCCCTCTTGTCCTGTCCCCTGTCTCTTGGGAGAAGAGCCCAGCTCCCTCCTCTCTACAACATCTTCAACAAACCTAGAGAGAAAATCATGTTTTCATTACGCTTTCTCATCTAGTAAGGGTCGCTAAGCACTGTTTGTTTACTCATCATCACAAGAAGTCGGTAATGATTTTCTGGGCAGTTGTACAGAGTTTTATGCTTTTCTACATGTTGTTGCTTCTCTTCTAAAAAAAAAAAAAAAAAAAAAAAAAAACCTGTTTAAAAATGCAAACCCCCAAAGGGTTAAGCCCGTTCAAGCTATTCCAAACCTGCCACATTTGTCCAGGGGAAGTTTCATGGGGGCTGTCGATTTGGATTAGGAATAGCACAATGATTGTCTGCAGTGCAGAAGATTATCAGGGCTACTCGTTAAATTATAAAAGGCTGATTGAGCATTAGAGTGAAGCCAGGGCCCAAATTAGTATACTTGATAGTTTATAGTTTATACTCACAAAAATAATTGCTTTTTTCGTAGAATCATAGAATCATCAGGTTGGAAAAGACCCACCGGATCATAGAGTCCAACCATTCCGATCAATCACTAACCCATGTGCCTCAGCACCTCTTCCATCTGTGCCTTAAACCCCTTCAGGGAAGGTTTTCCTCCTTTCTTTTGCAGATTGTGTTCTATAACTGAGAAAAATTCCGAAGTCTACACATCTCTAGCTAATTCTTTTGAATTAAACCCAGATTCACAAAAATACAACCGAACACAATGCCATCCCCTTTCATATGCCTTATCTATTTTCAACGTTCCTTATTTATTAGGAGGAAGTTTTTCAAGGAAGGAGTCATTGGGCATTGGAATAGGCTGCTCAGGGAGGTGGTTGATTCACCTTCCCTGGAGGGGTTTAAGGGACGGGTGGATGAGGTGCTGAGGGACATGGGTTAGTGTTTGATAGGAATGGTTGGACTCGATGATCCGATGGGTCTCTTCCAACCTGGTGATTCTATGATTCTATGATGAATCTCTCCTCCCCCTTATTCTCCTGCTCTCTTTCTTTCTCATCTACTATGACGACTGTCAAACAGCATAACTGCTCTAATTTATATTCCAACTAGAAATAATCTCTTATAAAGCAAAGTACCTTATTAAAGAGTAAACCCGTATAATGATTAATTTCATTAGACAACATCCTTCCCTGAAGGCTCCTGTTTGTAATGAAAACTTCAGACAATCTCCACCCTGGGAAGCAATATACCTGCTAAGAGCATCGCAAAATAATTATCCGACTGCAAAATATTATATCCCAACCCTTTTAGATGATTATATAATAATATTGTAAAAAAAATAGACACACGACACTTTTTTTCTTTGGTACATTCATTTGATGGGAATGGTTGGACTCGATGATCTGGTGGGTCTCTTCCAACCTGGTGACTCTATGATTCTATGATTTTACACTGCATGGTGCAAAATGACCACTAACATATTGAAAACTTTTCAATATCAAATTGCTTTCGTTCGAGAACACTCTCAGTATACAGAACAAACACACAACGAGCTGGAGAACCCTCACACTTAAAAGTCTACCACACGTTACGTGTGCCCGGAAATTATCATAGAATCATAGAATCAATCACCAGGTTGGAAGAGACCCACCGGATCATTGAGTCCAATCATTCCTATCAATCACTAAACCATGTCCCTCAGCAATTGTAATAACAATAGTTACCCAGTACCAAAGCCATCCAATCATCTAACGAAACTTAACACTGACAACTTTTATTTTGTTTGTAAAGAACCTGTACCTCACACCAAACCAGTATTTCCTCTGCAATGCTTTCATGACTCTTATTTCTGTTATTGTCCTTACAGTCCTGAGCGGAGGTTTAACCTGTTCAGGCAGTGAGACCCGAGCACAAAAACTTTGAAATTCTATGCCTTAATTTCTCTTGATTTCTTGAACCAGGTACAGAAAGTTACAGAAAACTTCTGCTTTTGCTTATTTGTGCCTCCTCCCCCAGTGCAGACACCTCCTTGAGAACTTTGAGGCACCAAATCCTCACACTACCACCTGAACAGTTCCAGTATTGGGTATTTCTTATCCAAATTAATTCGATATACAGCTGAACTTTCTTTTGTCTGATACATGCTCTCCTGTCATTCTTAGCAGCTTCCATGAGCTGCTAAGAATTATTATTATTGATATTAATTATTATTATTATTATTCACTTTCATTTACAGTGTGTCTGTTTGCCGAATTAAATTAATAAAATCTCAACCATTTTGTTTGCAAATTGCTTCAAGTGTAAGAAATGGGAAAACTGCCCAACACGTACAAAAAAAATAATAAAAGGCTTTTCTTAAAACCTTTATTTAGAGACCCGAATAAAACTCATTGTGGAATCTGTAACAAGAAGCTGGTTTGTATATATCTATGGTCTGAAATACCTTGATGTCAAGACTTAAGAAAGACATGTTTAATTTAGAACAAACTTCAGGGTAAGATATCACAGATCAGAATGAGATGAAGTCTACAACTCCCTGAGAGGAGGTTGTGGAGAGGAGGGAGCTGGGCTCTTCTGCCAAGGGACAGGATGAGAGGGAATGGCCTCAAGCTCCACCAGGGGAGGGTCAGGCAGGACATCAGGAAAAAAAAATTCCCAGAAAGGGTTATTGGGCAGTGGCAGAGGCTGCTCAGGGAGGTGGTTGTTTCACCTTCCCTGGAGGTGTTTAAGGGACAGGTAGATGAAGTGCTGAGAGACATGTTTTGGTGTTTGATAGGAATGGTTGGACTCGATGATCCAGTGGGTCTCTTCCAACCTGGTGATTCTATGATTCTATGATTTTGGAGCAAAGGCTTCAGCTTACAGTGGACAATGTTTTACTCTTTGCTCTGCACAGACAGCTTTCTTCTATTGACAATGAGCTATACTGAAGAGGCCTCGATCAGCAGGAATAAAGAATGTCTTCCTTGTGCACACATGCTTGTGCTGAGTGTTTACATTTGCCTACAAGAGTTTAGAATCCTGAAAATAGGGATTTGGCAGTGGATCTGCCCTTACAGAGCTTTGGTTACTGTGTGCACAAGCTTCCTTTATTGCTTATTTTCTTTTCGCACCTCAAGAATTCAGAGATAAAACACATTTTGAAGCCTTTTCAGATAAATTTGCCTCATGACCACAATCCATCCTGTATATCAACTTCTGCAGTTTGCTAGTTCAGTCTAATTTTTTGTAATGTAGGCGTCTTCCAGTCTGGTCTTGTTCAGCTATGGGCTGAAATAATCATAGAATCATAGAATCAGAGAACAACCAGGTTGGGAGGGACCCATCAGATCATCTAGTCCAACCATTCCTATCAAATGATTGGGGATATATTCAATTTTCAGAATAGTGTATTAGTTCAGAGTACAGAAAGGGTGTTCAAAGAAAAAAATTCTGATTATTCAGCAATGCGACTCATACTTTGAGTTTTCTACATGGCTCAGATGTTGTCATCCCAACTGCTGTCATGATTACCTGAGGTAGTACTCGATGATCCGATGGGTCCCTTCCAACTTTCCAACTATGATTCTATGATTCTATGACTCGAGAAGGTAGAAGATCAGCAGAAGGAAAACATTTCTATCATGATACATTTTTTTTTTTCCAATTCACTTGTTTGTTTCTTTAAGGTAGAATTGTTGTCATCTTCAGGAAAGTGCTGGATTCTTTTGATTTTTGTGTGGGTTTGAGAGAAGAGGATGCTTTTTTCTCAGTCTAGAGTTATTTTATTTTCAGGAAAAAAAGTCGCAAAGTGTTTCCAAGTTTACTCTTACATGCAATATGGTTTATTCTGGAAATAATCATAGAATCATAGAACAAACAGGTTTGAAGAGACCCATTGGATCATTAAGTCCAACCATTCCTATCAAACACTAACCCATGTCCCTCAGCACCTCATCCACCTACACCTTAAACATCTCCAGGGAACGTGAATCAACCACCTCCCTGGGCAGCCTAAAAATACGCAATGATTGTTGTTACAGGTTCTCTGTGTGCTCGGAGTTGCATCAGAGGCAGTTTGAAATTGCTCTCTTCTCACCAGAGGAGCGGATGGTGTGATTCAGATCCCATGCAGAGCAATGCATTAAACGCCACTGACATTGCCATTAACTCATAGGTCTTTGCATTAGAGCTATATTTGATGTACCGCCTAGGATCATCTTTCACTCACACTTGCGCCGTGATGCTGAGGCACAATTGTCTTTTCTCTTTCATTTCCCCTTTTTTCATCATCTGCAAATGATGGAGCTAAATGAAAACCATTTCAATGAGGAATATAGTTATCATTCCTTAGCTCTGGCTCAAGGACCTGAGATTTCCAGATGATTTCTGCAATCTTTGGGCAGGCACAGAGCAACTTTTTGTCTGGGTTCAGAGAAGAACTAAACCTTGTGCTAAAACAACTTTTGTTAAAATCGTATTTTATGTTGACGCTGGTGAGTTGCACTGTTTGAAAGGCAATTGGTCTTGCAGCACACTGGGTGTAGACACTTGGAATTTTCCAACTCATCCTGAAAATCATTGAAACATAGAATCGTAGAATCACCAGGTTGGAAGAGACCCACCTGATCATCGAGTCCAACCATTCCTATCGAAGAATAAAGCATTTCAGGTCTGCACCAAGCATGGAAAGGGAAACTGAGGTGTAAGAATATGACTCGTGTCCCACACAGCCCAAACCCACTGTGCTTCCTCCCTTCATGCCCAGTCACCCTCATCTCTACTCCACAAAACAGAATTTCAGATGATTAAGCTCAGGACTCCAGCAAGAGAGCGTTAAGGAAAGTTACTTAATATTCATTTGAATGCTGAAGTATTCCATTAAGAGGGGAAAAAAAAAAATCAATAATGTTAAGATGTGAAATATTTTACATAATGAGGGCTAGAGAAATAATGAAAAAAGTGTTCGATATCTTACTCTGAAAAATTGTAGAATCTATCATAGCATCATAGAACAACCAGGCTGGAAGAGACCCACCAGATCATCGAGTCCAACCATTCCCATCAAACACTAAACCATGTCCCTCAGCACCTCATCCACCCGTCCCTTAAACACCTCCAGGGAAGGGGAATCAATCACCTCCCTGGGCAGCCTATTCCAATGCCCAATGACCCTCTGTGTGAAAAACTTCCTCCTAAAAAATCGTTTGGGTTTGGTAAATACGTTCAAAGCCTTTCCAACGAAGCCCATAGTACAAAAAATAATGAGTGCAAGGTATTTTTAAATATTGTGTACAAAATGTAAGAAAATATATTGCAGTTGTAATATGATAGACGTAAGAGAACAGCAGAAGATGTTGTTTTGCAAGGACATTGAGAGTTATAGTGCTTAAGCATTAAGTTTGTTTAATCTCCATGGTTAATGTGCAGTTCATCTCTCTGTGGATGCTACTAACTAAGCTCTCTCAACCCTTTGTTACTCCAGAAATTTAAGGAGTATGTATTTAATTTTATTTGAGTTGATGAATTCTGACGTGTTTAAAAAAATTCTTTAGTGAATCCTATTTAGAGAAGATAAGTTTTCCCTGTCAATATTGTTCAGTTTCATTCTTCATGATGTTTTTTTTTTAAAAAAAAAAAAAAAAGAAAACTTGCTCCTGCAAAAACCTGCTCACCTTCCCTGGAGGGGTTTAAGGGACGGGTGGACAAGGTGCTGAGGGACATGGGTTAGTGTTTGACAGGAATGGTTGGACTCGATGATCCAGTGGGTCTCTTCCAACCTATTTTTTCTATGATTCTATGATTCCATGAAAGTTCATGAAATTGCAAGATATATGATTAAAGTATTTTCAGGATTAGTTGAGTTCTTTGCACTTGATATTAACTTGAAATGTCCACTTTTCCTTATCTTGGCTGCTGTTTATTTCACAAGCTTAATGCTTAGCAAGTCCATTTCCCGTGCAAATATGTGAGAAACTCAGTAGCCAAATTGTTCACTAGAGCATCCTCTCTAGTTTCCATCAGGCTACAACACGAGAAAATTAGGCTTATCAAGTATAATGTAGTTAATATTGGATTCTGTGAAGCCAAGGGACAGAAATCAATGAGTGTGATCGAAGGAAATCTGTGGTGTTTCTTCTCATTAGCACATTTCCTGGATCCTTAGTGGTTTAAGAGCATCACTTACTGGAAATTTGGGAATAATTCTGACTCAGCGAAGAGTACGGACAGGAAGTTTTTCATGGAAAGGGTCATTGGGCATTAGAATAGGCTGCCCAGGGAGGGGGTTGAGTCACCTTCCCTGGAGGTGTTTAAGGGACGGGTGGAGGAGGTGCTGAGGGACATGGTTTAGTGTTTGATAGGAATGGATGGACTCGATGATCTGGTGAGTCTCTTCCAACCTGGTTGTTCTATGATTCTATGATTTCAGTATATTTGGATTCAGTGTTCAACGGTCTAAGGTCTTATTGTGCTTTTCAAACGAACTGTCAGCCTCCTTGTGATTATTGTTGAAAAGGAAAGCAGAACTTATTAAAAATCATACAGTTTTCCAAATACCTACCTGTGTCATGGAGCACTTGAAGTCAGAATCCCAGTCTGTTGGTTACGGGTTTGGCTGATATTGTACTCTGAAGCACTGGAGCTTTGTAATAAAAAGGTTAAAAATAAAACTACCTGAGAAGCAGGTTGTTATATCTATATCTATATCTATATCTATATCTATATCTATATCTATATCATCTATATCTATATCTATATCTATATCTATATCCATATCCATATCCATATCTATATCTATATTTCAGTTACAAGATCACTAAATTTTTTTCAGTAGTAGCTTCAACTTTTAGCAAATAGCTCTATTTTTCCCCCTGGGAGCTGAAAACTCAGTACATTAAAAAAAATGGTCGCGTTACACGTTGGCCAAAAGTGCATCAAAGGGAAAAAACTCTTTGCTAATGAACCAAACCTACTGCGAGCAGCAGCAGGAGAGTTTTGAATACCCCTGGGGCACTATTATCAGCAGATGCAAATAAAAGTATTTGCGGCTGAATGTTTTTGACCCTCAGGTGTTTGGGTTTTGCTGAATAGCTGTAATTTTCTGCAGAGGGCAGGCACATCTTCCTCATTTTATTTTGGTTTTTGTCAAAATATATTAAGCAGGTTTTGATAAAATATTTTCGTGAGGTATTTGTGAATATCCATTCCTTTCTTCTACCCTGTGCCTTGTCTCTAAACCCACATTTATTTCGCTGCTGTCGGAGTTTTTTTTGTTTCCCTGGTCTCATAGAGATGGAGTGAACTTGAGAAAGCATATTTTTCAACATTGTGTGCACTTTGATACTAACAAAAATAGTAAGAAAATAGAATAAAAAACCAAATATTTAATTGCTTTTGCTGCATGACCGATTGCTTCCACAATACAATTACACAGACGGGAGAAATATTGCATCGTTGGCAGTTAACTCAGGGTGCAACACATCACTAATCCTCAGAGGATTTAATTTTTGGTCAAAACTCAACAAAATATATTAAATATATATCTGATGGCCAGAAGAGAAAAAGACCATGCAAACGAAGGAGATAAATGAGCTACACCTCATAAATCACTGTCAGGTCGCGAAGACGTCGTTTTAACTAAAGCCACTTCTGCTTTATATTGAAGTGGTTTGCATACAGAAAACATTTTTTGTCTTAGAGGTTTGTGGGTTTTTTTCCTGTTAACAAAACTGTCGTTAATGTAAAATAATACATTAAATATATATTTTTGTGGAAGAACAGTTTGTATATACAGGTGTGTGTACACACATACATGCATATACACATACTATAACTTTATTTGGCTCATGCCTATGAGGACAGGGCTACCTAGATCAGTCTACATTTCATAGAATCATAGAATCACCAGGTTGGAAGAGACCCATCGGATCATCGAGTCCAACCATTCCCTTCAATCACTAACCTATTTCCCAAATGCACTCACTCAGTGTTATATAACACACCTTTTGAGGAATAGCAGAGAAGCTTGTTCCTTAGGAATAATCTCCAGTTCATCATGAGGCCATAAAATGATCAAATAAAACCACCTCTGGGCCTTAATGACAGAGCTGATTATTTATGCTGCATAGTTTGAGTTCACAGCATCAGGAGTTGCCGATATTTTAATGGACTCACCACTGACATTTTAACTTCAGTTAATTTCCTTATTTCCACTTTAAATTGAGCAGTTTGATTCAGGGCACATGATTGACAGTGACTGACCATGAACCAGCAGTGGCCCAGGTGGCCAAGAAGGCCAATGGCATCTTGGCTTGGATCAGAAACAGTGCGACCAGCAGGGCCAGGGAGGCTCCAGTAGCAAGAGTTTTGATGCCAAATAAGGCAACTCCATTATCAGATATTTTCCCCCCTTTAAAAGCAATTATACTGATAAAAGTCTTGTTTGATATTTAATATATTGCATGTTGAGAATTTATGCAAAGTCATCAGGGATTGAGGAGGGAGCTGTGCTCTTCTCCCAAGGGACAGGGGACAGGACAAGAGGGAATGGCCTCTAGCTCCACCAGAGGAGATTTAGGTTAGAGATTAGGAGGAAATTTTTTGCACAGAGGGTCATTGGGCATTGGAATAGGCTGCCCAGGGAGGTGGTTGATTCCCCTTTCCTGGAGGTGTTTAAGGCACAGGTAGATTAGGTGCTGAGGGACATGGTTTAGTGTTTGATAGGAATGGTTGGACTCGATGATCCGATGGGTCTCTTCCAACCTGGTGATTCTATGATTCTATGATTTATCTCAAAATTTCCAACATAAAACCTGAGGTAACCACATATTCTGTGCCACTATTAAGTTCTAAAATGCTGATGAATCACACAAAAGAATAAAGGAGACAGACCTGACAAAAATTCCTGGGCTGTAATCACAAAAGAGTGAAAGAGGTGAATTTGGAATTAAGTAACTAAGTTCGAGAAATACTAATTCATAATCATATATGGATGTCTGATGATAAGTTTGAACTCCAATACACTGACTTAATAACACAGGGTCAAAATGATAAACCCACATCTATACAACTGGACAAGGAGTTAAATATAAAGTGGGAATAAATAGGATGGATCCAGCTTCTTATAGTAAATAACATAGAATCATAGAATCATAGAACAACCAGGTTGGAAGAGACCCACTGGATCATCAAGTCCAAACATTCCTATCAACATTAACAATTTCTGTGAAATAATAATTTTATCTTTTCCTCCCCTGCCTCTTCATCAGAAGAAACATGTATAGAAATACAAAGGCATCTAGTTAAGAGAATAGCTGCTAAAAATAACAAAGCTTTAAATGTGCCAGCGGGAAGTATCTTCCAGTGTACGTGTTTTCAGTGTAAAAGGGTAAGTTACTATCACAGAACCAGCTTAACAAATACATATATAACTTAATAAATATATATATATTATATATATATAACTATATGTATATTATATATATATATATAAAATAACTATCTTCCTGAAAAAAGCAAGAAAAAAATAAAAGAAAATATTCAAAGATTTAAAAAAGACTTAAACTCACTTTTATATTGGTATATCTGTATTATAAATCATAGAATCATAGAAAAAACAGGTTGGAAGAGACCCATCGGATCATCAAGTCCTACCATTCCAATCAAACACAATATAATATGCAAAATAAAATAAAATAAAATAAAATAAAATAAAATAAAATAAAATAAATAAAGCAAAATACTGGCAATTGCAATGTGACACTGAATAACTGGAATTCCCCACTGAAGGCACAGGGAAATACTAGAAAACTGAAAAAAATCCTCATGATTTTCAAAGCTGGTATAATTTTACATCTCACAGCAGCTACACAGATCTCATATCTAAGGCATTTACATATTGTATCATCACTGTGTAATGATTGATGTAGGATGACAGGCGCCAGCAGAATACATCAGCAATTTGTACACGAGGATCGTGATTTTCTACAGGGTGGAAATAGGATAGAATAAGGATTCTGAAGACATTTGTAGCTACACCTTCCCTGGAGGCGTTTAAGGCACAGGTAGATGAGGTGCTGAGGGACATGGGTTAGTGTTTGATAGGAATGGTTGGACTCAATGATCCAATGGGTCTCTTCCAACCTGGTTGTTCTATGATTCTATGATTCTATGAACACATACACACAGAGAGTGTGAGCAAACAGTCCTGATGAGTTTCAGATCTAAGGATACTGCCTTTTGATCAAGAGTTTTCATGAGAATCACTCTAACAATGTGTAAAAGAAAAATGCACATTGAAAGGTTTTTCTAGTAAACAGACATAAGGGAATTTGGTGTTTGTTTTTGGTTTTTTTTCTCAAATGTGTGTGTGTGTATGTTGGTATCCAGCCTTATATTGCAAAATCCGATCATAGAAGGAGTTAAAGATAAAGGAGATAAGGATAATTAAAGATAAGGAGAAGGAGTTAAAGTGGGAATAAATAGGATGGATCCAGCTTCTTATAATAAATAAAATAGAATCATAGAATCATAGAACAACCAGGTTGGAAGAGATCACCCAATTTTACATCCAATCCAAAATCCATATTTTACAGTCTGGAAATGAACGGAAAACTATTTGCATAACATCTGCACTGCTTGGAGGGTTGGAACACACAGCAATTAGATCTGAGGTCTATAATGCTCACTTGCAACTACTATAGATGAACCAATTTAACGTTTAGTTAAAATAAAAGATTTATTTTTATTTCCCCTTCATTACTAAAACCGTATCAGAAACCCTTTATTAAACTGTTTCATTTTTAAACACGTAGATATGAAATATTTGTCAGGCATGTTTTTTTAATCATATTATTTTTATCTGTTTATTACGTGGCTGTTTGCATCCGTAACGTGTTCTAATTTGGCAAATTTTACGCAGCTGCCATCCCACAGCCTCTAAACCGTATGTGACATAAGTAAAACCTTCAACAAATGATATTCACATGCAAAAGTTGCTGATATAATGCTGGAGCAGCAGCACCTGCCAACACCTCTACAATTAGAAGTCGGTGTCAGCACTTCAATTATAAAAAGTCTCCTAATTTAGAGGATCGTAACTTGACAAGAAAAATCCATCCTGTGTCACGAGTTGACGTGTACGGTCTCAGTTCAAAGCGTTTTCACTAATACAGGTTTAAATTGGTTTAGATATTTTGAAGCGAAGGGAGACTACGGTTAAAAAAGGGAGAGAGTGTGGGTGCTTTCTCGTCACTGAAATGCTTTGAAAGGTAAATCCACAACGTTATAGTTGTTTATTTAATATTTTAATATTTCATAGAATCATAGAACAACCAGGTTGGAAAAGACCCATTGGATCATCAAGTCCAACCATTCCTATCAAACACTAAAGGACATTGTTGCTACAAAAAAAATTTTTTTTCAAAGCAAAAAGGGTCACTATTAGCAAATAATTATGTGTCATCAGGATGAACAACTGATTTTTTTTTTTTCTATTAATGTAGCAGTAAGATCTAAGCTTTTAAACTTAAGTGATGTTCGTTTCTTTCTGTTGTCTTTAGGAGGCATATTCATAGCATCATAGAATCATAGAACAACCAGGTTGGAAGAGACCCATCGGATCATCCAGTCCATTATATATTTATAAGTAGTTAAGTACAATACATTGATTCTTTAGTATATTCATTTAGTGTATCCATTTAGTATATTCATTTCACTGCTAAAAGAGGCTGTAGCAGAGTGAACCTGTGGACTCAAGGTCTCCCTAATCACTCATCGCTTTCTGATAGCATTTCCAGGAATTTCAAACTTCCCAAATAGAATCATAGAATCATAGAATCACCAGGTAGGAAGAGACCCCTCGGATCATCAAGTCCAACCATTCCCACCAAACACTAAACCATGTCCCTCAGCACCTCATCCATCCGTCCCTTAAACACCTCCAGGGAAGGGGAATCAACCACATCCCTGGGAAGCCTCTTCCAATACCCAGTGACCCTTTCCGTGAAAAACTTCCTCCTAATCTCTAGCCTAAATCTCCCCTGGTGGAGCTTGAGGCCATTCCCTCTTGTCCTGTCCCCTGTCCCTTGGGAGAAGAGCCCAGCTCCCTCCTCTCCACAACCTTCTTTCAGGGAGTTATAGAGAGCAATGAGGTCTCCCCTCAGCCTCCTCTTCTCCAGGATACACACCCCCAGCTCTCTCAGCCATTCCTCATAAGGCCTGTTCTTCAGACCTTTCACCAGCTTCGTTGCTCTTCTCTGGACTCTCTCCAGAGCCTCAACATCCTTCTTGTGCTGAGGGGCCCACAACTGAACACAGGATTTGAGGAGTCATTCAATATGTATTGACACGATTACTCCGGCTGAGAAATTACCACCCGCAGAGTCAATAATCAGCTTATCAATGTTGCCTGTTGCTTTGCAGTATCAGAGTAGCTGCTAAATACTGCTCAGATGCAGCACTGGCTGTTGCGGAAAGGAAATAATTTCCAGTTTGTGACAGGGTTCGGATCCACTGAGGGAGATAAATGACAGGGATTTTATTCTGTTCGTAGGAGGGTGATTGTAAGTAGAAAAAAAAAATATCAATAATAACTAGATCAGCTCTGTGACCTTGCAGAGAATGTTCCTCTCCACCACGGTTTCTAAACCTTTCATGCTGTTTTCAAAGCCCCAGAGGACTGTAAAGCATCATAAGGTACTCCTAGAGGTCAACACTTACATGGAATGATGTAAAAAGGTTTGCGTCACATTCTTTTGCTGCCTGATGGAAACAAGCATCTGTGTTTGACCAGGAAAGTCATGAGAATCACCTCTAATCACAGCCAGAATGCTCTGGGCAGCCTGAGGTGCTGGAGGAAGGCAGCTTGTGAATCAGAGCAGCAGGGGAGGCTTCTCAGTAGTAGCCACATGCCACCTCACGACCTTCACACAGAGCTGCTCCACATCTCGGATATGTTACTGCGGGAACACATCCACCTTGCGCTCAGTTCTTGGCAGAAGGAGGTCCAAGTGAGCCCACGTCTATCTCCAAAAGACTCTGCAGACAAAAAAGTCAGTTCATGAAATTGGAATATGTCATATTAAGGGAGGGGTGGATGAGGTGCTGAGGGACATCGTTTAGTGATTGGTGGGAATGGTTGGACTTGATGATCCAGTGGGTCTCTTCCAATCTTGTGATTCTTTGATTCTATGATTCTCTATCTATAGAGTTTATGACCACATTAGTCCTCCTGTGGGCAAGGCAGCTCTTTCCTTTTTAAGAAACAGTGATTTCAGCTACAAGCATCACATCTCCAGTGTTGCAAGCATAGAATCATAGAATGTCCAGGTTGGAGGAGACCCATCAGATCATTGAGTCCAACCATTCATGTCAAACACTAAACCCTCAGCACCTCATCCACCTGTCCCTTAAACACCTCCAGGGAAGGTGAATCAACCACCTCCCTGGGCAGCCTATTCCAATGCCCAATCACCCTTTCCATGAAAAACTTCCTCCTAATCTCTAGCCTAAATCTCCCCTGGTGGAGCTTGAGGCCATTCCCTCTTTTCCTGTCCCCTGTCCCTTGGGAGAAGAGGCCAGAAGTAGATGCAATATCTTGCATAGTTGTATCAGCAGCAGGTCCTGAGGGTTGAGTCCAAACAAATTGTAATAGTCCCTTTAAATTTTAAAAAAGGATCTGCAAACTTTGCTATTAGGGCAATGTCACAAGCAGCTTGTCAACGGTTTAGAAATTAATGTTAATATTGCCATTACGAGTAAGGGAAACCTATTTACTGGGGCAACAAAGCTGGTGATAAAAAGGCAAGGAAGATGTAAATAAAGATAGATTTCCTTTATGACAGTTCACCTCCATGTGCAGCTATCACCTCTAAACTGCTTTTGGTTGAAAATGAACGGGATGAGGTTTAACATGGCCAAATGCTGCGTCCTGCACTTGGGCCACAACAACCCTGAGCAGAGCTACAGACTGGGAGAAGTCTGTCTAGAAAGCTACCAGGAGGAGAGGGACCTGGGGGTGTTGGTTGACAGCGACTGACCATGAGCCAGCAGTGTGCCCAGGTGGCCAAGAAGGCCAAAGGCATCTTGGCTTGAATCAGACATGGTGTGACCAGCAGGGCCAGGGAAGTGATTCTCCTTCTGGACTTGGCACTGGGGAGACCACTCCTCGAATCCTGTGTTCAGTTGTGGGCCCCTCAGCACAAGAAGGATGTTGAAGCTCTGGAGTGAGTCCAGAGAAGAGCAACGAAGCTGGTGAAGGGGCTGGAGAACAGGCCTTATGAGGAGCGGCTGAGAGAGCTGGGGGTGTTTATCCTGGAGAAGAGGAGGCTGAAGGGAGACCTCATTGCTCTCTCCAGCTACCTGAAAGGAGGTTGTGGAGAGAAGGGAGCTGGGCTCTTCTCCCAAGGGACAGGGGACAGGACGAGAGGGAATGGCCTCAAGCTCCACCAGGGGAGGTGGTTGATTAACCTTCCCTGGAGGTGTTTAAGGGACGGGTGGATGAGGTGCTGAGGGACATGGTTTAGTGTTTGATAGGAATGGTTGGACTTGATGATCCAATGGGTCTCTTCCAATCTGGTGATTCTATGATTCTATGATTATCTCAGACTTATTAGTATATGAATCACACATCCTGCTGTATCAGTCTTCAGGACTCACATTTTACAGGAGACTTTTAATTGGTGGCTGTTTTCTCTATTGTTTCTCAGAAGTGTCCTAAAGTACCAGAAGTCTAGATATCGTAAGTGACCCTAACTGTAATTTACATAATCATTCGGTGATATCTTTTCTACCGTATTCAGGAGGTCATCAATACACACCGATAACCTGTTTAAAGGTACTGAATGTCTAAATGACTGAAAATAACTTATTTTATTCATAGAATCATAGAATCACCAGGTTGGAAGAGACCCACCGGATCGCGGAGTCCAACCATTCCCACCAATCACTAAACCATGTCCCTCAGCACCTCCTTCAGTATGATATTAATTCAATATTGTCTCGATTTTGAATAATAACAAAACTTCAGTAACTATTATGCTTTTCTGTTTATCCATGGTCTCATTTCTGACCTAGGAACCCAGAACATGAGGCACTTCAAAAACTTGCAAAAAGAAAAATAATCTCAAATACTTCTCATTTAAGCCTTAAATTCTTTTTTTCTTGTGTTTTTTCCTTGTTCAGAATTCGAAATTCTACCTTATCAGGATTTTCTCATTATTTATCTTTATTGTCATCATCTCTGGTAACCTAGAAATTGGATTAAAGTCTGCAGAGATTTGCGCTTCACCCTTCTTAGATCACTGTGTGTTTTGGCTGACTTGTATTTTTATCTGCATCAAAGGCAGAGGAAAAGAAGAAATGTGTACCTGCTGCTTCCATATAACTCATGCATAAGGCAAGAAAAATTCTCGAATAACAAGAAATCACCGCATTCTATTCTTCCACTGAATTGTTACTGATGAATCTCCAAAGACTCCTCAGAGTGGTCTGATTTAAAATGTACTTTGAAGCAGCTACAAACTTGTCTCAGGCTAATTATCGAGTAGCAACACACACTGTGCTTGACAAGCTGCATCATTTCTAAGTGAAGTAAGTCTCGCTCTTGTGTTTTTTGTTTTGCTTTTTGATAGCAAAACCAATCCTGACCTTAAGGCATGTGAATGAATCTCATGTCCAACAACTTGCTGAAGCAGCTTCTGGAAAGACATCCAGACATTCATCATCTTCATAGCTGATAATATCTCCTGTATCAGTTAAAAGAAGGGAAATAAACCACTGTGATGGGAAAGGGTTTTTAGCATTTCAGCATAATTTAAAAAATGAGGAGGAGGAAAATACATAGGGAAAATCTCAACAACTCATCTGTCCTTACAGAAAAATCATAGAATCATAGAATCACCAGGTTGGAAGAGACCCATCGGATCATCAAGTCCAACCATTCCCATCAATCTCTAATCCATGCCCCTCAGCACTTCATCTACCCGTCCCTTAAACACCTCCTGGGAAGGGGAATCAACCACCTACCTGGGTAGCCTACTCCAATGCCCACTGACCCTTTCTGTGAAAAACTTCCTCCTAATCTCTAGCCTAAATCTCCCCTGGTGGAGCTTGAGGCCATTCCCTCTCGTCCTGTCCCTGTCCCTTGGGAGAAGAGTCCAGCTCCCTCCTCTCTACAACCTCCTCTCAGGGAGTTGTAGAGAGCAATGAGGTCTCCTCTCAGCCTCCTCAAATGAATCAAAAATTCTCATAAAATCTAAACAAAATCAACTTGGTACTGATGAGAGTCAGCAGATCCATTGCTGTTAGTGTGGTTAGTACTCGACATAAAGTTTTACTTGGGAAGAATGAAGGTTGATAGCAACAAACACTCAGTTAAGGGCTGTGAGTAGCTGTGGCTTGTGTCTCGCTCTCTCTGCTGTACAACCACAATCCTCCTGCCTCTGGATAGATCCTACTAGATAGGAATGGTTGGACTCGATGATCCGATGGGTCTCTTCCAACTAGGTTGTTCTATGATTCTATGATTCTACAGGATCAATCTTCGTGGGCTTGAGGGAGGTTGTACTTTTCTTCCTGGAGTTGCTTCCTTTTCTGTTTGCAAACAGCAGAAAAACTGTTTCCCTTAAAGAAGAATAGACCTTGTCCATCCCCCTTTTTTCCATGAAGTTATTCAGCAATTTCACTGATGTGAGGTTTTACTCATTGACTTTGAAGTCCAGGGTTGCAGGTACCAGACACTGAAGTGAAATAATTACAGGTCTATTCAAAGTAGGACTCCGGTCGTCTAGACCCCTCAGCGTCTGTAGCATGTCCTGAGGGTCATGATTTAGTGTTTGATAGGAATGGTTGGACTCGATGATCCGATGGGTCTCTTCCAACCTGGTTGTTCTCTGATTCTATGATTCTATGATTCTATGATTCTATGTCTGTAAAACACTGAGGCTGGTTTTGATGCATCTCAAGCGCTCGAATGCATTTCACTCTCTACAAAAGTGCAAGTTCTCATTTAACAATTTGTCTCTCAAAACTTAGTCTTTATAAGGAGGTTACTGGACTTCTGCCTTAATTTACCATCATCTGAATGTAATAAAACAGAAAAAGTGTATTAGAGTTTTAGGAGTTCCTGTTAGGCTTTAGATGCCAAGTTGGATTGTGTTTATCTAGGGTTAGTGTTTGATGGGAGTGGTTGGACTCGATGATCCAATGGGTCTCTTCCAACCTGGTTATTCTATGATTCTATGATGATCCAATGGGTCTCTTCCAACCTGGTTGTTCTCTGATTCTATGATTCTGTGATGATCCAATGGGTCTCTTCCAACCTGGTTATTCTATGATTCTATGATGATCCAATGGGTCTCTTCCAACCTGGTTATTCTATGATTCTAGGCTTACTGGACAAGATGAAGACAGGGTCCTGACTACATTCAATATAAAAGGACATTAGACATTTTAAAGAACCTTGATAAAAATTCACCCTTTAAAAGCTTGGACTTCCACTGCTGCCGAAGAAACGTAACCACAAAGTAGACAGAGAGTTGTTTTAGCTGTTTGCTTTAATCAAATGCACCTCTGAGATTACATTTGCCTAATTTTCGCAGCTGGCATTAAAATGGATTTAGCCAGCGAGCAGGAGACTTTCAAGTAGCCTTTCAAGTTCACCTTTAAAAAGCTGTGTTAGCTGTGCCTGGTAGCCTGTTTAGCAATGCAGCGTGCGGCATACCTGGCTTTACACAGGACTAGAGATCAAATCTAACCTCATAAATCTTCCAGTTCATGACTACAGGAACCTGTCAAAAACTAGATGTTGTTTCGTTCCCTTGGGGCTGCTGGGACTGCTCTGGATCTCTCTTAAGTGCCCTCTAGCAGCTGATCACCACAATGTGAAATAGCCTTGGGAAGGACTACGCTGCCCTTTTGACCCCAGAGGTAATATTTTGATAGGGCTTGACCTTAATAAGGCGACCAGAATAAAAGCCCAGCTGTAAGAGTAAAGGGAAAACCTTCTCTGAATAACAAATAGCTGAAGAAAACATTTTTCTGCACACTCCATAAATTATTACATTTACCTCTGGCAAGTACATTTAGAGAAAATCGTGTTCTGAATCACATTTTGGAAGACTCGGCTTCAGCACCGTTTGTGAACACAGAAAGAGCAGCTTGCAAACGAGAGCCGAGCAAAATTCCACCACTTTCGCTCAGTTTAATTGGTATCTGTCCAACAAATCCTACTGAATACAAATGGCTGGACTGCTCTCCCTTTCTGGTTTGTCCTTTTACATTTCATAGAGTCGTAGAATCATAGAACAACCAGGTTGGAAGAGACCCACCGGATCATCGAGTCCAACCATTCCTATCAAACACTAAACCATGTCCCTCAGCACCTTGTCCACACGTCCCTTAAACCCCTTGAGGGAAGGTGGCTCAACCCCCTCCCTGGGCAGCCTGTTCCAATGCCCAATGACCCTTTCCGTGAAAAATTTATTCCACTGTTTAACTATATTGATTCAAATTTAGGGCGAAGGGTAAGTATTTTTAGCATCTTAGGGTACCAGATCATTGTGGGGTTTTTTGTACCATAATGAAAAACATCAACCCTTGTCACTTTTACTGACGCTAGATTCCGAATCAGTATTTTTAACCTTATCGCTTGACCACTGCAAGTAAAATCTGACAAATCCCTTTCTTTTTCCATTCCCTTTCCAGCCAAATGTCGCGGATAATGTATTGTTTTCTTTCAGCCTCACCGCTAATACAGTTCCCTGCTGCACCCTGTGGGGATGTGGTGTCATCTGGGCCACTGGGTCCATGATGAGCTTAATTTCCGTGCGATGCCAGAGAAGTTAAATGGTTTACATAGTGTGAAAAAACAATTAAGCTGCCTAGAAGCTACGTGATGCATAGCAAAATAATAGGTGAGAGGAAGACAGAAGCTTCAGAGTGAGCTCGATTGGCTGTCCAGACATGCAATTTGGAGTGGCTGAAGTGCTGGTGAAGGGCACATGGGTGAAAAAGTCCACTGTAGCAAAATGTTTTCAGCAAAGACGTCGCAATCCTGCTTTTTCAGTGCTGATTTATTTATTTCCTTTATCATCACTGTAGTCGAGAAGCACTTGCTTGCATGTTATTAAATATTCCTTCATACAGATTTGTTCTGCAGGAATTTGTAAACCAAGTGCAGGTTTCACATTAGATTAGAAAACTCAGGGAGATTTCTCGGACTTTGCAACCTGTAGGGAGAACAGCTTGAGAGGTTGAGTGTCCTTGAAAGCAACTGAGCTGCTACTTTCTGCAAATTCTATCCCTGATTTGAGTAGTTTCTTTTCCCACTAAAGGCTACGATGCAAAGATGAGCTCCAGCCACTTTGGCAGCTGCTGAGTGTGTCTTATGAGCAAGTTCCATCAAAACTTAGACATCTGGTAGAAATGTAAATTAGTTAAAAGTTAAAAGTTCCACATTTGTTTCAAGGAGTTGAATATATTTTCTTTTAATTGAAACGACAACACAAGAAGTAAAAAAATGTAAATAAATAAATAAATTTTAATATTTTTTTCATGGTAACAAATATTCAGGCCACAGGGCACTTATTTACACACAACCTTTTGGTTAAGAATTATGTTTGTTCTGCTTATTCCTCATGAAAATAATAAGCAAAAGAATAGTGAACTATCTGCATAATCCTTCTTGTGGCTGAAATGTAAACTTAGCTTTTTAGAATTTTTATTGATTCCGGTTCCATTATATCTGAAGTTTTTTCTTTCCCAAGCTAATTAGATTAGCATAGCAAGGCTTCTAATGGAATCTTCCTTTAGCTCTGCTCCCACAGTCATCGTGTGAGACTAATTGGGGAAGGTTTATATATTTATGATTGTAGGGAAGAGGATAACTGCTATTGTGTATGTTATTTTAATTAGGGTGGGACAGATTTGTCAGGGAGGATGTATGGAGAGCTGGGAAGGCTTTGAGATATCCTAAACCTCCCTGAAAACTTATTCTTCATCAAGATCTTTCAGTATCTAGTATTCAGCTGTCAGAAATGTTATCTTTCTTGTACTGTTATCTGAGGCATCAATAATGAAGACGATATAGAATCATAGAACAACCAGGTTGGAAGAGACCCATTGGATCATCGAGTCCAACCATGTGTTTCCGAAGAAAAGGGTTTAGAAGTCTTGGAGAAGTTAAATCCTAGTTGAGAACGAAGCTTTGTTTGCTCATGGCAATCCACACCTGTAAAAATAAGTTCTTGAGATGGTAAGGAAACAATTTATAACTTTCCCTTTCAAATT
This sequence comes from Coccyzus lansbergi, assembly GCA_033558105.1. Lineage (NCBI taxonomy): Eukaryota > Metazoa > Chordata > Aves > Cuculiformes > Coccyzidae > Coccyzus > Coccyzus lansbergi. Next base: position 627,558 of record JAUMJK010000409.1, on the reverse strand, counting down.
TAAAAAATAATAGTAACTCATTATTGTGCACAGATCATTGTGCACAGACCCTCATTGGATGCAAAGAATGTTACGTGAAACAGTAAATTAATCCTGAAAATTAAAGAAGTCATTTAGCAAGTTGTTCAAGAAGAAGTAAAAACTGAAATTTAATTTTTCATATGTTTGTACTCTTAAAGTACCAGTATGTCAGGTTCATCTGAGGAGAAACAGTTCTGAAAAGTTCGTGAAGACCTAGACCTGAGTGAATTGATTGGCCAATTCACATATTCTTGTTAACAATCTGACTTGAATCAAATTGAAGATATGAGGCTGATTTTCCCTACTTCTTTACTCCGGAACTGTGCTAATTTCATTCTCCTATGCGCACTTAACAAATAGTTTATCAAATATAATGGTCTTTTTACCTGTCTCTCAATGCTGGATGAAATCAATGATAGGGCTTGAAAGTAGTTTTGTAAAGAACTGGCTGACAGTCAAGGAAAAGGACATGGAAATGGGCAAACAACAGATGAATAGATCATTTATTTGCATAAGACTTATTTCCATAAGACTTATTTCCATAGGATAACAGGCCAAGAAAAGAACCTATTTCTACTCAAAGCTAATGCTATCTCATCATCTGAGCTTGATAATAAAGCAGCTTCTGAAGTCCCATATCTCTTTGATGAAGTGGAGCTGCTATTTCCAATGAAAATATGTGACACTGAGTTCGAGTCAGACTGTGTGCGAGGCACCTGCTCTGCCTTGAATAATTTCACCTGAAGAATCTGATAGATTTGGTATGGATATATCTACATATCTATATATCTATATATCTATATATCTAGATCTATATATTTACATATCTACATATCTACATATCTACATATTTACATATCTACATATCTACATCTCTACATATCTATATATCTATATGGTTATAGTGTTTGATAGGAATGGTTGGACTCCATGATCAGGTGGATCTCTTCCAACCTGGTGATTCTGTGATTCTCTGATTCTAAATGCAGAGCCCCTGAGCTCTATTGGAGACTCCTCCCTCCTCAGGTGTTGCTGCTTTGCCCTTTCCCAGAATTCCCTTTATCTTCCAGCAAAGCCCAACAGCCTCTAGCTGTGCCCAGCCGGGCTGTGGGCAAGGGATGCATCTCCTGGCATTGCTGCTCCCCTGGCATCACCTCTCTGGTGAGTCCCCATGGCACACCCTGCATCCCACGGTGAGCGTGGTCGGGGGGGGAGAAAGGCTGGGGGGCCTGCTGGCCCCCCAGCCAGATAGGCAGGTAGGCAACATTTAGAAGGTGGTGGTTGCTCCACTCTCAGCTCTTAGCAGGGCTGTGTGGAGTCTCACTGGTGTGGGTGATGGTTGGTGGTGGGACAGAAGCCCTTTGGACTGGGGCTCCTTGCTTCGTGAACTGGGAGTCCTCGTCGTGTGCCTGTGGCTGAGGGATATGGTTTAGCCCTTGACAGGAATAGTTGGACTCAACGCTCAATCAGGTGGGTGAGTCTATGATTCTGTGATTTAACTTTGATGGTTTTCTTCCTTCCTTTTTTTTCTTTCTCTTTTCTTGCTTTGTGTTTTCCTTAGTTCTATGAAATGGGCCAGTTTTACATTTTTTCCAGGCTGTCCTGCTGGGGGTTGTGCTCCTAGATTTATACAGCTGCTCCGAGCACTCAATTCACAAACCAGAACTCCGTATGCAATGTAAGTATTCTCCAGACCCATAGCCATGTGTTTAGAATGATTGTAGTTCCAGGCTTGCAAGCAAAGGAAATTAGATATGTAGGGAGAAGGTTGGATGAGCTGGTACAGGTGGAGTATGAGAAATAATAAAAACTAGGTAAGACTTTAGACAGAAAAGCCCTCTGATATTTACAAAATAAAAATAACAAAAGCTGTGGTTAAGTTGAGAACAATTGGAACAATTCTCTGGAGCAACTCCAGAGAAGAGATACAAAGCTGGGGAAGGGGCTGGAGAACAGGCCTGATGAGGAACAGTTGAGAGAGCTGGGGGTGTTTATCCTGGAGAAGAGGAGGCTGAGGGGAGACCTCATTGCTCTCTGTAACTCTCTGAAAGGAGGTTGTGGAGAGGAGGGAGCTGGGCTCTTTTCCCAAGGGACAGGGGACAGGACAAGAGGGAATGGCCTCAAGCTCCTCCAGGGGAGATTTAGGCTGGAGATTAGGAGGAATTTTTTCCCAGAAAGGGTTATTGGGAAGTGTCAGAGGCTGCCCAGGGAGGTGGTTGATTCCCCTTCCCTGGAGGGGTTTAAGGGATGGGTAGATGAGGTGCTGAGAGACATGGGTTAGTGTTTGATGGGAATGGTTGGACTCGATGATCCGGTGGGTCTCTTCCAACCTGGTGATTCCATGATGATTCTATGACTCTATGAAATGAATAGTGAGCAGACATCCCAAGGACCAAAGAAGAAGGAAGAGCACTTTTTATAACTAGAAAGGCACAAACTCAGCCCTGCATGAGCCTAGAATGACATATTAACCTCAGGGTTATCACTGAAAGGGAGGGAGTTATGTGCAAATGCATATATATGTTTACATGTACATCTGTGACAGGTTTTCCAGTTTCAGGTTCCCCTCTACAGCAACCACTAAACTTCAAAATTGCTTCTGATATCTAAGATATTGGTCGCAATTATCTTCAGTTTTGCATCATCTCTAGGTGCCACTTCAGATCTATAAGAAATATGGGCCAAAGAAAACCCTCCAGAGGGATCTCTCCTCATCATCAGTGGTAGAACAGAGAGCTGGGAGTTTGTGTTCTTTGTTTGTGGTGTAGAAGTGGGACAAATGACAAACCTTGTGGCTCCCCATAGATCATCTTTCACATAAAAATGTATGAGGCTTTTTTTTCTCTTTATTCTTAAATCACATCTCACATTCCACTTAAAAAGAAATTAAATAATCCGTGTTTTTAATGGATTTAGAGCTTTGAGCCACTTTCTCAGGTATCTGTTTTCTGTGTGTTTTAATACAGTTTTAATATGTTTAACTATGATCAGTAAATCCCTCAGGTAATGACCAGCTTGGAAGCTTCTCTCTAGACCTATAATGTGGAAGACTTCACTGTAGATGGAATTTTCCAAGACTCAGAAACAAAAAAAGTTCTTAACGAGATAAGCAGAAAATAACTCATTATAAAAAAAAAATAAAAGAGAATAAAAGACTCAGTAGACTAGAAACAAACCTGGTTCCTTGATCTCTCTTGAAATGTCGAGACCAATCAGGCAAATGATTATCTGATAATATATATCAAGAAGCAAGGGGACATCAGAAGAAATGAGATGATCAAAGAAAGTAAATGCGTCTTTTCACAGCTGAAGGGAATTCTTCACGCTTGTGAAGAGGCAAAATGCCATCATGAGTTGATGAGAATACAATTATACACATAGTCCTGGTGGCACATGATGAAGGATCCTACCTATAAGGTGAGGGGAGACCTGGAAGCATCAAATGGCTTTCTCAGTGGTGCAGAGCACTTCAGTCATTCCCCCTGGAATGTGTTTGTTTTCCCAGAGCAAGGTGAGTTGTGCAGAGGTGTCTGAGGGTGGTTAAAAAACTCTCAGTAGGTGAAGAGGAAAGGATGTAATTAAACATCCACCCACTGTATAATTTCTGTGTGCGTCAGCATCTTGAGCGGTGTAAGCATTTCTGGTCCCTTCATCTGAAAAAGAACAGAGCAGAACTGGGGAAAGCTCAGAGACAGCAACAAGAAAGATGAAAGGTATTGGAACAGCTTCTGCACAAGCACAGATTGAACAGACTAATTCTCCTCAGCCAGGAAAAGAAATGACTGAGGCTCTGGATGGTGGAGCTGTATAAATATTGTGACTGGAACAGAGTCGGAAAAGAGGGAATCATATTTTTTTGTCCTACCTTTCGAAAAGAACTAGAAGCCGTAGTGAAACTAGGAAGTGCTATTTTTGAAACAAAGACAAAGCAAAAAAAGTATTAACCTAGTGTGTAGGCTGAGGTTTCACAACTTGCCACAGGATAGTGTACATGGGCGAAAAAAACTGTGGAGTTTCAAAAAAGGGCTGGGGAGGCTTGTGGAGGAAAACTCAGTCCCTTGGATCGGGACAGTCAAGAGCTACAGACTGCTGGTAGCAGTAATCAGGAAAAATAATTTTTTATATGTTTTTTCTTCCCTTTTGCTCATAGAATCATAGAACAACCAGGTTGGAAGAGACCCATAGGATCATCGAGTCCAACCATTCCTATCAAACACTAAACCATGTCCCTCAGCACCTCGTCCACCCGTCCCTTAAACACCTCCAGGGAAGGGGAATCTACCACCTCCCTGGGCAGCATCTGCCACTGCCCAATGACCCTTTCCATGAAAATCTTCCTCCTAATCTCTAACCTAAGTCTCCCCTGGCCGAGCTTGAGGCCATTCCCTCTGATCCTGTCCCCTAGCAGGAGAGCCCAGCTCCCTCCTCTCAGGTAGTTGTAGAGAGCAATGAGGTCTCCTCTCAGCCTCCTCTTCTCCAGGATAAACACCCCCAGCTTTCTCAGCCGTTCCTCATAAGGCCTGTTCTCCAGCTCCTCCTCCAGCCCCGTTGCTTGTCTCTGGACTCACTCCAGAGCCTCAACATCCTTCTTGTGCTGAGAGGCCCACAACTGAACACAGGATTAGAGGAGCAGCCTCACCAGTGCCAAGTGCAGAGGGAGAATAACCTCCCTGGCCCTGTTGGTCACAGCATTTCTGATCCAAGCCAGGATGCCATTGGCCTTCTTGGCCACCTGGGCACACTGCTGGCTCATGGTCAGTCACTGGCAACCAACACCCCCAATACCCTCACCTCCTGGTAGCTTTCTAGACAGACTTCTCCCAGTCTGTAGCTCTGCTCAGGGTTGTTGTGCCCCAAGTGCAGGACCCGGCATTTGGCCGTGTTAAACCTCATCCCATTGGACTCAGCCCATGGATCCAGCCTATTTAGGTCCCTTTGCAGAGCCTCCTGACCCTGCAGCAGATCCACACTTCCACCCAGTTCAGTGTCATCTGCAAACTTGCTAAGGGAGCACTCAGTGCCTTCTCCTCTTCTGTGGGTGACTGGAGCTGGTGACAGTTGGAGGCAGAGCTCTGCTCTTTGTTCAGTTCTATGAGGTCTATCCTCCCTCCAGCCTTGATTAGTTTGCACCCTGGGCATTACATGTGGAGATCTTCAGTCTTCCCACCCAAGGGAAGGCTGATAATGCTGGAAAATGCAGTTGTGTTTACTCATTTCTGGCATTACAATAAAGTAATAATACATCTTCCTTAAAGATCAATGAAATGCCAAGAGCAATGAGATAATTTTAAAGGGATGTGGAGCCAAGGTTTTCTTCACTCCCCAGTCAGCGCGATGCAGCAGAATGCGGCAGGAAAAGGATTTTTTTTTTTTTTTCCTTCGCTGTGATTACTTCACACACCACTAAATACATATTTATCAAATGTTTAGTTTCCTAATCTCGTGTTTTCACTGCTAAGGCTAAACCATGCAGATGAAAAATAAGCCATGAAAAATTACAAATGGGTGTATAGGCTGTGGGGAAACGTTGTATGTAATGAATTAAATCTGCAGATTACATAGAGAATACTAATGAGTTTAAGTAATATCAGATCATGGTTCCCAGATTCACCAGAACCAGTGAGCCAGAGCAAGCAAGTTTGTGCTCTCGTTCTTTCTCTCTCTCTCTTTCTTCTTCCTCTGCAGCCTGAACAGATTAATTGCTGGTTCAGTGCAAGGTTAATAATCACTACCAGCTGCCAGATGCACTTAAGAGTTTGCAGAAGAGATATTAACAACACACTGATATCACGAAGCTTGGGATTCCTGTGAAGTCATCTCTGCCAGGAAAAGAGGGAGCTGAGACTCATAGTATCACAGAATCACTAGGTTGGAAGAGACCCACCGGATCGTCGAGTCCAACCATTCCCATCAAACACTAAACCATATTAAACAGCCAAGAACTAACCTGCACCCTCATCCCTATAAATCCAGATCCAAGAAGAAAGTGGGTCCAGTTCTCAGACTATTCCACAAAGACAGATCCATACCTACCACAGCAGTTTAGATAGTTTAGCAAAGAAATATTTTAAGTTACGCCTCTTCTCTATCCTAATGTAACTGAGCACCAAAAATATAGATATAAATATATATATCTAAATTATATATCTATAATTTAGATATAAAGGACACCATAAGGGTGACATGTAGGTTTTATTCTTTGTCCTGAAATATTTTGATGGAATTATTAACATCCAAAACCATTTTAGTGATGATATTGAGTGGTTAATTTTGTGGATGAGTATAAATTAGGAAAATCATGAGAATCAATTAATAGAAAAAAAATTCTGTGCGTGTGCATGTTTTGGAGGAAGAGGTGCAGAAGAATAAAGGATATTATGGGCTGTTGGACTGCCGGGGGGGGAAACTCTTAATGAATGGTACAAGTAATTCAGGCCTAAACTCACTTTAATTCCTAGATCACTCTTCTTTTTTCTGGTTAGGAAGTAAAGCAGCAGATCCTTTAAAATAAGTGAGAATCTGACAGCTCCAAGGACAATGTCCTGGAGCGATTAAGCTCTGTGCTTCTTCCAGACACGTCTCAGGGAATCTGAAATGACTCAGTGAAGAGAAAAACAAACAAACAAAAACTTATTATCTCCTTACTGATGCTCTCCTGCTTACTCCTGGGCAGCAGTATAAAACATCATGAGACTTCCAATTGGTGACTCTGTCTTGTGTGTATATTCCCTGCAGGATCTGGGATGTACCATTTGTTTTTAACCTGCCTTTTATCAAAATTTACTATTATCCTATTCCGGTTGCAACTAGGAAGTATCAGAATTTTCTCAGGAATTTTTTTTTTTTTTTGGCCCGTGACACCACAATAGGAAAATCTTTAGGATTTTAACACTGGTCGTGTAAAAGAGACAAGAAAATACACATTATGTCCTACAGTAGCTCTGAATGCTTTTGCACCATTACTGAAGGTGATCCTTAATCACATCACGGAGCCTTTTTTGATACTTATATATATTCAGATTATATCCAGATAGCTTAAATCCCACCTAAACCCACACAGTTAGAGTTTCTTTAAGGTTACAAAGCTTTACCAAGCTAAAACAAACCAGGGTTAGGCAGATGTAAGCCTAATAAAGCCTCAACTCTCACTCCGGCATAAAAGGGATCTGTGTTTCACAGAAGTAATCTCTTCTGAATTACCTTAAAGTTGCTCCTCAAAGAGCCTTTATACACTCTCATGCTTAAGGTTATACCTAAAGGCAGCATTTGAGCCTGAATCGAGCTTCAGCTTCAAATCTAGGAAGATGAATCTTCTTAAATTGTCTTTGTCTTTGTCGCTCCCAGAGTGACAAATATATGTATTTGTTCTGTTTCATCACCGAGGCCTTCGCTGAATGAAATCCATCACCTGGTGACCAATGAGTCTCAGTCATCATCGCTGAGACTTTCTGTGCTTTGATTTTGTGGTGCAATGATGTGGAAAAGAACTATAAAGAATAAATTTAAAAAAAAAAAAAGTTTTCTTAAGTTACTGTCAAAGCACAATCCCTCTCAGAGAAATAGACCTTAACTTTTCAATGTTACAGTCTTCAATCCTTTATTCTTCAGCAAGAGAATTCTATTTGCCTTGAAAATGTAATGTGTGATATAGATAGAGAGCAGGTCGTGTCATGCTCAGGTTCAGAATTGTCTGATGATCTCTGATTCCAGAGAAATTACTGATTTTTGATTGCTATTAGCTGGATATGAATCTGAGAAAACAAAACAACAGCGTCATAGAACCACAGAACAACCAGGTTGGAAGGGACCCATCGGATCTTCTAGTCCAACAATTCCTATCAAACACTAAACCAACCATCTTGCAAACTGATCTTGTTTGACCTTCTCCTCAGATACGTATGTAGGTACATACAGAGTTTATGGATTTGTCATTCAGTGATTTATTTTTATCATTAGTCTTCATAGTCCACTATCCATAAGCAATTAACATACTTTATAATATTCACCTTGTGTGGCATGTTGCTGCATTCCTGCTCCTCGTTATAATCAAACTTTAATTGACAATTCCTGCAGGTTGTTACTGGCAAAAAATGCGAGTTCAAAATCAGAGTTTTAACTTCTGACACTTTCCCTTGTTCCCCCAAACACTTGTAAAAATCCTAAGGGAATTAAACACTAGCAATGAGGTCTCCCCTCAACCCCCTCTTCTCCAGGACAAACACCCCCAACTCTCTCAGCAGGTCCTCATAAGACCTATTCTCCAGTCCCTTCACCAGCTTCATAGCTCAAAGTTTTCCAATAACACAATATTTTTCTTGTTAACATCAATTTGGATTCTATCGAAATGAACATGAAGAGATGTTACACTTTCTTTCTCGTTTGCAATATTTATATTTTTCACTGACTTCCCCACTCCTGGTTAACCTCCCCTACCTCATCCCTGGAGCAACACTTGTCAAGGAGGAAGGTTGATCTGGCACTTTTCATAGAATCATAGAACAACCAGTTTGGAAGAGACCCATCGGATCATCGAGTCCAACCATTCCTATCAAACATTAAACCATGTCCCTCAGAACCTCATCCACCTGCCCCTTAAAACCCTCCAGGGAAGGTGAATCAACCACCTCCCTGGGCAGCCTATTCCAATGACCAATCACCCTTTCTGTGAAAAACTTCCTCCTAATCAATAGCCTAAATCTCCCCTGGTGGAGCTTGAGGCCATTCCCTCTCGTCCTGGCCCCTGTCCCTTGGGAGAAGAGCCCAGCTCCCTCCTCTCCACAACCTCCCCTCATGTAGTTGTAGAGAGCAATGAGGTCTCCCCTCAGCCTCCTCTTCTCCAGGATAAACACCCCCAGCTTTTTTGAGAGTCATTTCCAAGCCAACGACCTCTCTTTCTGTAGAATCACCAGCAGGCATCCTCGGAGACTAATGGGACTGGCAGACTGTAGGTGGTGAGCAGCAGACTCCTTGGACCTGCTGCTCCTCCACCTCTGCAGAGAGCTGCGAGCACTCCGCGTGCACTTATGATTGATGCTGCTACAACCTTGGTAAACATGCTCCATGGGCAGACAACCTCAATAAATGTGTTTTAGAAACACAGCCCCTGCCAGGCAGAGCAGGGTCTTTTAAACAAGGAAAAAAAAAAAAAAAAAATCAATATTTCGCATAACTTTCTGCTGTAAATTGCAGGTTCTCATTAACCTTTTCAGTTCCGCCGTGACAGAAAAAGGACTAATTTAGCAGCGAAATGTCAATTCAGTCTCGAATGAATCCGTGGCTGAGACCTAATTTAAGAACTCCGGGTCTCACCTTATCAAAGCATCTTCATTGAAATGCATACTTTGACTTTTGTCGCTACATCAGTATAATCTGAAAAACAAGCTTTCAGCTGCGACGTGAAGACGTGGTGGAAAGCGTCTGGTGCGAGCAAGAGGGGAAAGAAAGGGCAAGGCTGGCTTTTCTGTTGAATTTCACCCTAGTATGATTCTCACTGCTTCTTTAATCTAACTCTTGCTTTAATTATTCATCAAATAATGCAATACATATCTTAGTGTCTTTCGAGCAGAAATCCAGATTTAATAATCACATTGAACATGATATTCTTAATAATTATAAGTGCTTTCATCTGCGACGCTTGAAAAAAGCTGATTTATTTAGAAGTTACTGTTCAGAATTGATGTAGAACTGGGAACATCTAATAATAAGCTGGTGGTTGGTAAATGAACACGACTGTCCCAGTGACAAAGCCAATGGATTAAGCTTGATAAAATAAATTAAAAAAATAATAAGTTCAGCAGTTCCTCTGCTGCTGTCCTCCTCTCCTGAACGTGCTCCTACTGAGTTTGTTATTGCAAAGTGTGGCCGATGTTGCTGCACTGATTGCAGATTTCTTATGTTTTTAACACTTAAAATGTACAACTTCAGGTCAGTTCAATAGGGTCTCGTCTGAGTCAGGTTTCTAAGCATGTGCTTAACCTCCAACTGACTTATAACACTGAAAAAGATTCATAGTTATATGAATCTATATCTATATTAGATTATATGTGAATCTATATCTATTATTATCTATAAATAGTAAATAGAAGCTGTGGCCTTGGAACGAGCTAGAACTCAGCACAACATAGAATCATAGAATCACCAGGTTGGAAGAGACCCATCAGATCATCAAATCCAACCATTCCTATCAAGCACTAACCCATGCCCCTCAGCTCCTCATCCACCCGTCCCTTAAACCCCTCCAGGGAAGGGGAATTAACCACCTCCCTGGGCAACCTGTTCAATGCCCAGTGACCCTTTCCATGAAAAACTTCCTCCTAATCTCTAGCCTAAATCTCCCCTGGCGGAGCTTGAGGCCATTCCCTCTTGTCCTGTCCCCTGTCACTTGGGAGAAGAGCCCAGCTCCCTCCTCTCCACAACCTCCTTTCAGGGAGTTGCAGAGAGCATTGAGATCTCCTCTCAGCCTCCTCTTCTCCAGGATAAACAACCCCAGCTCTCTCAGCCATTCCTCATAAGACCTGTTCTCCAGACCCCTCACCAGCTTCATTGCTCTTCTCTGGACTTGCTCCAGAGCCTCAACATCCTTCTTGTGCTGAGGGGCCCACAACTGAACACAGGATTCAAGAAGCAGTCTCACCAGTGCTGAGTCCAGAGGGAGAAGAACCTCCCTGGCCCTGCTGGTCACACTGTTACTGATCCAAGCCAAGACGCCATTGGTCTTCTTGGCCACCTGGGCACAATGCAGCATCCATATTAAAGCTTCTTATGTCATCCTGACTGGGTGGTCCATCTTCTACATTCCTTCTCCACAGGAGTCTGATTCTGCCTATAAGGATGTACCAGCAAGTGTTTAGACAGGAAGCAAAACCGAACAGTGACCTCTAGATAATTGCCAATATTTGAAGTCTGTGGATGGAGGAGCATCATTAGAGCTGGTAATATATAGTTTAGAGGCAACACAGCTATAGGGATTTAGGAAAAATCATAGAATCATAGAACAACCAGGTTGGAAGAGACCCATCGGATCATCGAGTCCAACCATTCCCATCAATCTCTAACCTATGTCCCTCAAAAGGGACTAGGATGGGACAGGATTCATGGGGTTTAGAATAAGCTTATAAAAGAAATCAACCATGTAAGGCGTGTTGGACTTATATATTAAAAATTAACATAAGAAGTATTAAATCTAGAAACTGAAGGAATTCTTATGCCATAAATGTTATATAAATATAATTATATGGAATCAGGGATAACACTTTCTTAGAATCATAGAATTACCAGGTTGGAAGAGACCCACAGGATCATCGAATCCAACCATTCCCATCAAACACCATCAAAACACTTTCATTGAAAAAAAAACTTTTCTCAGATAAGTCCTTCAAATTCTCATGATCTTCTTCCTATTCTCCTCCCAGATAGAGTAGATTTGGCTTCCATTATTAATTCAGGGCGAATGCATTATTAGAGGATTGTCTGAGGTTAATACTGCTCTTATTTAAGGCCTTCCCCTCTCTTTCATTCCTCACACTCTCTTCTACAGCTAAATGAGGAGGTCCGTGACAGTACCAGCCAATCTTTCAAAGTGCCAAAAATGAATGCTGTAATTTTTTATGATTTATAATATTTCATTTAAGATAATAAAATATTAACTTTCACACATGCCATTAAGTTTTTTAGCACTGTCGCATTCACAAGCCTCAGAGACTACATATTCTGTGAAAAGCAACAAGCCTTGATCCTAAGACTAAGTGGCATAGATGGGCATCACCCAAAATGTATAATACTTAGCACTCAGTCTCCGCTCGACCCTATATAATGTCCTTTTATCACTAGAAAAGTATTAATTTGTGTGTGTGACCTTCAAAATGCATGAAATAAGACATGGTCTGTGTTGTGGCTCCTCATGTGTTTGGATTCGACGATCCTGGGGCTTCTTTTCCAACCTAGTGATTCTGTGATAATAACATTTTTGTAGCAGTAAACAAGTTAAATGAATTCCATGTACCTGAAGTAAGGCCAGATGCTTCAAAATCTCAATTGAAATGACACAGGGTTATCTTTCTGTGGATTTTTTTTTCCTCGTGTAGGAGTTTATGTAGCTCTCTGGACTCCAGTGGGATTGTCTTCACTTACAAATAGGCGGAAGTTTTTATTTTATTTTATCACATCTTCCCAGAGGAACATGCAGGTAACTAGAATTACCGCTAATGGAATATAACTACACATAACAAGAAATAAGACTGTTGAAATGAGAGTTTAGGTTGTGGGTATGCTGAAAACTTACAGTTGTATCTTTAAGCTGTTCTTTACATGTTTGAAAGAGTCGTGCACTTAATTCACGTGATGAATAATCCAGGAAAGCTAACGTTATTATTCTTGCTTGCTTGTACACAAAGAGAACATTAAGCTTAAGTTCTGAAATACTTCCTTTTAGTCATTATGAGGAAGTGCAGATGAATAGCTGCAAAGTATATAAAGGGGAAGAAAATATGATATTTTTGTGTGTCCAGGATTTCTCCCCAGAATGATATGGAGTTAGAGCATTTGCAAACTCAGAATGACCTTGGCAGTGGACATGGGTTAGTGTTTGATAGGAATGGTTGGACTCGATGATCCAATGGGTCTCTTCCAACCTGGTGATTCTATGATTATAAAAGTGGGAATCTGACATAATAATATGATATGTTTATAAAATGATATATGATTATATGATATATATGATTATGAAATGTGGGCACTTCATCATAGATCTAAATCTAGAAGATTTTCATATTTGTGGGTTTTTATTTATTTTAACTCCTAAGCACAAAATTTCCCCCTGGAGAGACCTCTGAAAAGGCCTCGCAGGACGTTGGAAGAGTGGACATAGCCTTAGATTTTAACAGTTTTGAACTTTTGGGATGTTCATGTGTGGTCTGAGGTAGCATTGCTAACCCTCACTACAATATAAACACACGTATCAACTGAGATGTGAACTTCTATTTAAAAGAAAGGAAATCTAAATAAGTGCTCCCACCATCACGTGTTTTCATTCTGCTCACTTAGACATATAAGATTTTTTTTGGTTCATAAATCATAGAATCATAGAATCCTAGAATCAGCAGGTTGGAAGAGACCCATCGGATCATCGAGTCCAACCATTCCTATCAAACACTAAACCATGTCCCTCACGACCTCATCCACCCGTCCCTTAAACACCTCCAGGGAAGCTGAATCACCCCCCTCCCTGAGCAGCTTGTTCCAATGCCCAATGAACCTTTCTGTGAAAAACTTCCTCCTAATCTCCAGCCTAAATCTCCCCTGGCGGAGCTTGAGGTCGTTCCCTCTCGTCCTGTCCCCTGTCCCTTGGGAGAAGAGCCCAGCTCCCTCCTCTCCACAACCTCCTTTCAGGGAGCTGGAGAGAGCAATGAGGTCTCCTCTCAGCCTCCTGTTCTCTTGGATAAACCCCCCCAGCTCTCTCAGTTGCTCCTCATAGGGCTTGTTCTCCAGCCCCTTCACAAGCTTCATTGCTCCTCTCTGGACTCACTCCAGAGCCTCAACATCCTTCTTGTGCTGAGGGGCTCACAACTGAACACAGGATTCAAGGAGCAGTCTCACCAGTGCTGAGTCCAGAGGGAGAATCACCTCCCTGGCCCTGTTGGTCACACCATTTCTGATACAAACCAAGACGCCATTGGCCTTCTTGGCCACCTGGGCACACTGCTGGCTCATGGTCAGTCGCTGTCAACCAACACCCCCAGGTCCCTCTCCTCCTGGCAGCTTTCTAGACAGACTTCTCCCAGTCTGGAGCTCTGCTCAGGACTGTTGTGCCCCAAGTGCAGGACCTGGCATTTGGCCGTGTTAAACCTCATCCCATTGGTCTCAGCCCATGGATCCAGGCTGTTTAGGTCCCTTTGCAGAGCCTCCCTACCCTCCAGCAGATCCACGCTTCCACACAGCTTTGTGTCGTCTGCAAATGCTTTGTGCCAATGTATTTTGAGCAATCACAGATTTTCAAAGGTGTAGTATAGGATGTCGGAAAAAAAATTGTGAGAAGTAAAAACCCACAGGTATTTGTTCCAAAAAATGTAGCTGGATAATTACTGCCATCAGAGCAGAGATGGGTCATGAGCGAATCAATGCATTTATCACCAAGGGAAGATTGTTTCCAAGCCTCATGATCACTTAACAGGTTGTGACTTGCCAGAAAACCCAAGTCTCTGGTCTTGTCGTCTAACACAAACTAAACTGGATGAAGGACTTGGAAAAAAAGTTGGTAGCTTCCTATGCCTCATCTGCTATGAGTAGAATAACATTTAACCAACCAGAACAGCTAAATGCAGTGTTCATAGAATCATAGAACAACCAGGTTGGGAGAGACCCATCGGATCATCGACTCCAACCATTCCTATCAAAAGTTCCTTTATCAGTCCTTGTATTTTGGACTCTCAGGTTTTCCCAAATATAAAAGGAACCTTTTGCATCCCTTTGCTGCCTGAAGTGACACTGCCCTGGATATTATTCCAAGGAGGTTCAGTCCAGACTTTTCCTTTTATGAACAACTATTCCTAAATGCTGGAAAGTTTTCAGAATTAAGAAAATAAATAAATAATTAAATAAATGAAAATCAGATGCTCTGTTTTTCTTACTAGTATTTTTTATGTGAATCAAATAGGAAAGAGCTAAAGAAGAGAGACCAAATAAATAACTTAAAATCAGATGCTCAGTTTTTCTTACTTGTATTTTTTATGTAAATCAAATTGAAAAGAGCTAAAGAAGAGAGACCAGAAGTGTGAGATCACATTTACCTCAGTTCAACACTGAAGTTTCTCTGCATAAACTAGAGGATCCTTGTTCCTCAGTGACATCACTGTAGGACCTAGCGCTTTCTCTTGGCTGTTTGCATCATCTATTGAGCCTTCCTCTCCCAAACATTCCTCCCCTGATGATCCATCTTACCTGTTGTCCACAAAATCGTAGAATTATAGAATCACCAGGTTAGAAGAGACCCACTGGATCATCGAGTCATAGAATCATAGAATCATAGAACAACCAGGTTGGAAGAGACCCACCGGATCATCCAGTCCAACCATTCCTATCAAGCACTAAAAATATAAATAACGCAACATTGTATTGGAAAATACAATTTGGTATTTTTGGACTTGCAAATGACAGTAAAGTGAGTTAAATTAAAAGGGGAAGTTCTTCAGCTGAATCCTACAACAAATTTCCTGCAGTAAAATCCTCTAAGTTTGCTGAGGGTTGCTAGGGAAAGCAGCAAAGTGAAAGGAAAACCAGCAAACCACAACACTAATAAATGCAGAACGAAGCACAAAGCTGTGTTGGCAGGGAAGGAGAGAAAGGGTTCGTTTTTCAAAGTGCACGAGGAATAAGCAGATAGAACATCAGCCTCTCGGATCTTAATCCTCTGGCAAGTCACTGAGGTTGAAACAATCAAATCTCGTCAGCAATCCTGAAGATAAACTGAAATGACAAATTAGGCTTTTTTTTTTTTTCTATAGACTCCTGTGATACCATTAATCATGTAACTGGCTTACTCATGAGCCTTTCTTTGATGTTCACAGTGCACATTCACTGGGAGAATTGTGAGGGAGAAAGATAATTTTTCTGTAGTTTTGGAAGATGTACTACTTGAACGTAAAAAAATATGAGTGATGCAGTACGAATAATACTGAAAAATACAGTCTTTGTTTCCTTCCTAGGTCAGGGATTAGTTTAAACATATCATTTGGGGACTCTTTAAGCGGAGAAAGTAAATCAGCAAAATCATAAAAAGAGAGAATAAAAATGTTACTAGAAATTTCCATGCCGTGAAGGAAGGGGAGGAACTAAATGTAAGAATATTGCATCGTTTATTTCTTTAGTAATAAAAACGCTGAAGGATAAAAACAAAGTTCACAATACGCTGCATATTCCTCAACGAAAATTGGCTAAAATGATTCGGTGATTGAATCTCACTGATTCTGTAAAATGACACAAGGGATTGTTTAGTGAAAGTAAATGGAAAAGTCAGAACATATTTCTCTGGCCCAACTCACAGAATACAAACCAGGATGTTGAGCAGAAGTGATTTACTTAGTATCTATGATACAAAAGGGGATCCTAAGGCAGCCTCATTGTTCTCCCTCAGTATCTCAAGCTGATTACAGAAAGGAAATGTACACAGTTACAGTCCAATGAATGGTTCTCATTCTCCATCTCTGTGGTAAATATTGGGAATTATTCATATAAATAGAAGATTCACCAGAAGGGGAAAATAGGGAAGATGGATTAGTATATTGCAGAGCTACAGACTGGGAGAAGTCTGGATGGAAAACTGCCAGGAGGAGAGGGACCTGGGGGTGTTGGTCGAGAGTCGACTGACCATGAGCCAGCAGTGTGCCCAGGGGGCCAAGAAGACCAATGGCATCTTGGCTTGGATCAGAAATGGAGTGACCAGCAGGTCCAGGGAAGTTCTTCTCCCTCTGGACTCAGCACTGGTGAGGCCACTCCTTGAATCCTGTGTTCAGTTGTGGGCCCCTCAGCACAAGAAGGATGTTGAGGCTCTGGAACGAGTCCAGAGAAGAGCAACGAAGCTGGTGAAGGGGCTGGAGAATAGACCTTATGAGGAACATCTGAGAGAGCTGGGGGTGTTGAGGTTGGAGAAGAGGAGGCTTAGAGGAGACCTCATTGCTCTCTCCAGCTGCCTGAAAGGAGGTTGTAGAGAGGAGGGAGCTGGGCTCTTCTCCCAAAGGGACAGGGGACAGGACAAGAGGGAATGGCCTCAAGCTCCACCAGGGGAGATTTAGGCTAGAGATTAGGAGGAAGTTTTTCACACAGAGGGTCACTGGGCATTAGAATAGGCTGCCCAGGGAGGGGGTTGATTCCCCTTCCCTGGAGGTGTTTAAGGGAAGGGTAGATGAGGTCCTGAGGGACATGGTTTAGTGTTTGATAGGAATGGTTGGACTCGATGATCCGATGGGTCTCTTCCAGTCTGGTTGTTCTGTGATTCTATAATTTACAACATTTCACCTGTGTATTTTCAAAAGAGGAAAAGTATTTGCAGGTTTGACTTTTTCAATACTTATATGGCCAAACCCATAGTTAGGTTTACGCACGTGTATGCTCAGAAACTCAGTTTACAGCATGATGCCCACTGTGATCTGACAGGATTTCGTGTGTCTCACAAGGATTCATCATTTCCTAGACCTAACGAATTCAGGAGTTCAAGCCTTCTTCCATCTGGACTTTTGTTATTCTGCAGTACATTTGAGAACACTTTGGGATTTCACTCTGCTACCGCACGATACTTCATGTAATTTCTAAAGAGATTTTTTTTCATTTTGAAGAACCCTTGATTAATGTCTTTGTTCCCCTCAATTCCTTCTGCTGGCTCTTAATTGCTTCCCGATTTAACATTTTTAATGAATTTAGAGCCAAAGTCTATTAAAAAAAATAAATCTGTAATTCCACAGTAAAAGTTGTTGAGATTTAGGGTTTTTCTAATCCCTTTAGCTGCCGAATTCCCAGGATTCCTGGTTGACAGCAAGTTTTCGGTCTAATTTCCTGTGAGAAAATAAAAATTTCCCTCATTACGCTTCGCTAGGACCTTGTGTAAAGTGATAATAAAAAATTGTGCCGCTTATAGAACATTCCCCACATTCAAAGCTTCAGGGAGATGGTAACTAATTAAATGATTTGGACATCCTTGTTGGAAATGCTGCTCACAGAGCATGCTCCTTCCTGTCAGGATTCATCTTCCAGGGGCTAAAACCAAACTGACATTTACTGCCGCCTGACAGAGCGTTTATCAATATTGAAAGAGTCGAGAAAGGCTCCAAGCTGCCAAACTAAGGGACAATTTGAGAAATGAAATGCAAATCTCAAGGACTTTCATCTAGAAATTCTCCGTCTGCCTAGTCACATTCACAACTACAGAGGATACAACAACCTTGTATGAGTTTCTTATATATATTATGGTAACAAGAGGTAGCAGGAAATAATATATCAAGCATTTGCTTAAAATCCTGAATGTAGTTGTAGAACGTAGGGTAGATGAGGTCCTTAGGGACATGGTTTAGTGTTTGATAGGAAAGGTTGGACTCGATGATCCGATGGGTCTCTTCCAACCTTGTTGTTCTATGATTCTAGTTCTTTTTTCTTTCGTTATTTTTTTCCCCCAATAAGCATCTACCTCAAAACTAACTTTAGAATCATAGAATCATAGAACAACCAGGTTGGAAGAGACCCATCGGATCATCGAGTCCAACCATTCCCATTCTCCTCTGCCAAACAATATATTTCACAGGTTTGCTGGAAATTCACAGCACTACTGAGAGTGGCTGAAATTAGATTGTTTACATTTTCATGAAAATTATATTTCTGTTAACTGTCATTTTATATTTATACGTTTTCCTTTGCCCTCATTTCAGTCCCAGAGCTCTGGGAAGACTATTTCCTGAGAGTCCATTTCTTTTACTGTTTTTTTTTTTTTTTTTTTTTTTTTTTTAAGGTGCTTCTCCAAACTTCTCCAAACTGTTTCTGGGCTTGGCAGGTATAACCGAGCCCCAAAGGTACTGAGTGTGTTGGCTGATGGGAGCAATAAAACAGCTGAGTAGCTGCATTTAGCACAGCATCATGGGAAAAGAGAGAGGAAAAAAAAGTTATTTATCATCTGCCTTGGGACATTGCAGAAAGCAGAGAAAACAGCAGGTAATCCAGGCAGGTAGTTTGAAAATAGAGACAGAAATCAGCAGTAAGAGAGCATTGAACTTCAGATCATCTCTCTGATAACACACCCTTTGCCAGCTCTGCAGACCTGAGAGTCTAAATATAACCGATTGCACAAAATAGGCGAGAAGCAGGTAGTGAGGATGCTAATAACTTTGAGCAGCATCACTATAAACATAATCATTCTAAGCACAGCAGATCCACCTAGACAACCAAATAAATGTAGGACTATTGTTTTCTGACAAATTCTGCCTCTACACATGGCTGGACTCGATGATCCGGTGGGTCTCTTCCAACCTGGTGATTCTATGACTCTATGATTCTACACTAACAAATACAGTTGCCTTATGTTTTAATGAGCCAATCTAATTACAAGGTGACTTGTCAAAAAAAAAATCAACAAGTATAATACTCAATATGAATAACGGTGGCTAAACTGACTTTTTAATGGAATGAATGGCTCCTAGCCGAAATGCAACTTTAAAATATCATTTTAAGACGTCTAAAAATAGATGAACTGCTCTTTCAGAAGAACATAGAATCATAGAATAACCAGGTTGGAAGAGACCCATGACTTCTCAAGTTTCAAAACACATCTTTTTTATTTTTTTATGATAGGAAATCATGATTCATTTGATAGGAATGGTTGGACTAGAAGATCCGATGGGTCCCTTCCAACCTGATTGTTCTATGATTCTGTGATTCTATGATTCTATGAAGTAGTGAATTCCCCGACGTTGGATACTTCTAAAATTTGCCTGGACGGGATGCTGGATCACCTCGTCCAGACCATGTGTTTTCCAAGAAAAGTTGGACTAGATGATCCTTGATGTCTCTTCCAACTTGGGCCTCTATGATTCTATACCTGACTTTATCCAAAACTACTTATTACTGTGATTTAAAATAATTTTCTTCTATAAACCAATGTTTCAGTTGTTAACCGGAGAGATCTCCCTCCAGCATCTCCCTCCCTCCTTTCAAGGAATGGTTGCAGCCAACTGTGAGACCAAGACATCTGAGATGTCTTGTGTGTCCAGATGGTTTGCCAGTCAGGCAGATGAAGTACTCAGCACATATTATGCTTCTTTTCCCTTCTCCATATCTTTCACCCAGTCCTACTGTAAAATAAAGCATGAACAAAGACTGAGAGAAAGGAAAAATACAACCAACCAAAAACCAACCCTTCCCCAAAACTTTGACAATCTCACTTTTTTATTCAAAAAACCGACTCAGACCCAAAGCTGATAAAATGTAAAAAAAATCACACAAAAATTAACTTAGTGTTGATTGACCTGTCTCTAGTATGGATATTACATCCTTACACAGTTCCCTCTCAGTATTAAAATCACCAGAAATGACACAATACAAAAAAAAAAAAAATCAAAGGCAGAAAACTGCTTTAGACATTCTTGGATATATTGAGATGTAGAATTAAGGTGAGAATATAAAGAGCAACAAGCTTTAGTTACAGTGGTAGTGTTTAATGTGGCTGTTTTGGTTACTTAGCAGGAATAAGTCCATCATTTAAGGAAATTCAGACATAAGGAAAAGTATCTTTCAGCATCAAACACTTCATTAAGAGATGTATCCATGAAAGAGCGAATATTGAATTCAATACTCAATTGAAAGATTGAGTATTGAATAAAGCAAACTCAGTAATACGTAGCTGGGGGGGGGGGGGGAAACAGATTTTAAAAAGAAATTTCGTATTACAAATTACAGATACATAGTAATTCATTCTTATTGAATTTTTAAAATAAATGAATAAAGCCTGGGTGGTTTCCAAATGCTGATAAAGAGCTGCAGTGCCTTATTATCATTGTATGAATCCTAATTTTTCGTAAATGTTACAGAAATCAGTGAAATTTTAGGAATAAAGGAAATGTTGCAGACATTCCTATTTTTGATATATTAATGCGATCTCCACTAGAACTGCACCTGCTGTGTCAGAGATGATTCTGTTTACACTATGAATAGCATTCTCGCTCCCTGGGGCTGCATTAGTGTTAGATTTGTTTATATTTCCCTGTGTCATTTAAATGCAGGGATTGAATCAACTATTGAGCTGTTTCACAAAAAGAAAATATCTTTTTTGACGCCGAAAGAAGTGGACAGTAAGGGGTGTGTGGATGAAGTGGTGAGGAACATGGGTTAGTGTTTGATGGGAATGGTTGGACTCGATGATCCGGTGGGTCTCTTCCAACCTGGTGATTCTATGATTCTATGTTTGATTAATTCTCTACTCGCTGTAGGACAGGAGTAGTGATTAGATGCAAATAGTTCTCTCTTCCTCGCCCCTTCCTCAGCCTGCTCCCCAAAGAAAAATTCCAAAGCTTGAGAAAACTTTGCTGACGTTACGCATCATAATTCCTATGATTCTTTCATAGAATTATGGAATCATATGACTCTATTCATATCATATCATATCATATCATATCATATCATATCATATCATATCATATCATATGCAAACATATTATGCAGCTTGTGTGGAAGGGGTGGAAATCAATGAATTACTGTCACTTTATAGATGTTGTACCCTACACTCAATAACACCAAACTTCCAGTTTGGAGAAAATTAATTGCACTATCATAGAATCATAGAATCATAGAACAACCAGGTTGGAAGGGACTCATCGGATCTTCTAGTCCAACCATCGTATCTTGGTAGCCAACTCTGTTGCTGCCAAGGGGTTAACCACATTTGCAATAGGAATAATAAAAAGCAGTCAGAGTACAGTTTTGGTTTAATTTTTTTTTTTTATAGTTGTGAGTAAGCTTTGTTTATTGGACGAGTTAATCTTTGTTAATGCAACGAGACTGGTGAGGGGTCTGGAGAACAGGCCTTACGAGGAACGGCTGAGAGAACTGGGGGTGTTTAGCCTAGAGAAGAGGAGGCTGAGAGGAGACTTCATTGCTCTCTACAACTCCCTGAGAGGAGGTTGTGGAGAGGAGGGAGCTGGGCTCTTCTCCCAAGAGACAGGGGACAGGACGAGAGGGAATGGCCTCAAGCTCCACCAGGGGAGATTTAGGCTAGAGAATAGGAGGAAATTTTTCATGGAAAGGGTCATTGGGCATTGGAATAGACTGTCCAGGGAGGTGATTGATTCACCTTCCCTGGAGGGGTTTAAGGGACGGGTGGACGAGGTGCCGTTGGACATGGTTTAGTGTTTTTTAGGAATGGTTGGACTCGATGATCCGATGGGTCTCTTCCAACCTGGTTGTTCTATGATTCTATGAAAATCATGGCTGATGTGCTGAGCAAGCCAAAACCTAAGCAAACCACAAGCGAGGCCCCCCCCGACTCGCTGCCAACTCTAAAACAAGTAAATAACTTCAAAAACTATAAATAAGATTTCACTGTGGTCATGTAGTCTGATTGCCAAATCACTACAAATTACTTTGTGCCTTGCATTTTCCTTCTTTTAATTATAAACCAGATAAAATTTTACGAAAGAATTGCTGTTTTCTTCGTGGTGACTTGGACTACGTAAAGAAAAACCTCAAAGAGAGAAAGCAAGATCGTAGAATCATAGAATCACCAGGTTCGAAGAGACCCACAACATCATGGAGTCCAACCATTCCTAAGATGTGCTCTTGGGGAACAAATGAACAAAAGACCAACACTGCTGCCCCTCAAAAATAAACAAAACACAGAAAAGCAACAGTAAACTTCACAAAAGCCGCAAAAAAAATCCCCAAACAAACAAATAAATAAGGAAATAAAAAATCCAGGCTGACAGCAGGATGTAACCACTTCTTTCCAACATACATGAGGCAATGATGAGGAAAGTACTAAAAAGTCAGAGGGAAATTATCAGGCCAGATGGCTGGTGAAACAGTGACAAAATGACAGCCAAATGGGAATAAAAATGAGCAAGAGACTAAAGGAAGAGCGTGCAAGACATTACGAATTCAATCATAAAGATTCAGATCAAATGAAAAAAATACTTTTGGAGGATACAGAAGCCAGAAAAAAACTTGAACGGGGAAAGAGGCAAGAGAGGTGACGCCGCAACAGATGTTTCCCTGTGGCAAATTCATGAAAAGCCACAGGAGTTTGGTGAAAAGCTGCTAAATCTACATCTCGCTCTCATCATTGGGATGTGATTTTAAGGTTTGTTTTGTTAGGGTTTGTTTGTTTGATTTGGTTTGGTTTTGGAGTTCTTTTCATTTTTTTTTAAGAGGGATCAAGAGCTCCTAGAGACAAAAACTCATGAAAACTTTCGGGCATAGTAATGGTGATAATAATCATAAACGTCATTCCACCCTCTACAATGACTTCAAAGTATCATACAAACCTTAATTAACCCTTACATGTCTCTGTTACAGATATTTCTTCCTTATACAATTCCCTCTCAGCATTAAGATCACCAGAAGTGACATAATATGAAAATACCAAGGGCAGCAAGATGATTGCTATTAATTTTATCTTAAAATAATATAGTTTAGGAGATAAATGCAATAATTTGCTCTTTAAAATTCTACCTGTGAATGCCTGTCTTTTTGAGCAAGCTACCATGATTACTTTCCTGCTTTTTATATCACTGAAGAGTGTGTAATCACCGATTTTCCTTTTTTTCCACCGAGAAATTAGGTTTTACTCTGATACCAATTAAACTATCTGAAAAAAAAAAATATCAAAACATCAGTCACTATTCACAGATTTGACTTCAACATTCAGACAGTTTCCTTAAGAGACACCTCAGGATGTGACTGAATGTAGCAAGGAGGCATTTGAGTGCCGTGTTCTCCCATCAGGGGGGGAAATCCAACATTTCAGTGCAGAGCATGACCTGAATCATAGAATCATAGAACAACCAGGTTGGAAGAGACCCATCGGATCATCGAGTCCAACCATTCCTATCAAACACTAAACCATGTCCTTCAGGACCTCATCTACCCATCCCTTAAACCCCTCCAGGGAAGGGGAATCAACCCCCTCCCTGGGCAGCCTATTCCAATGCCCAATGACCCTCTCAGTGAAAAACTTCCTCCTCATCTCTAGCCTAAATCTCCCCTGATGGAGCTTGAGGCCATTCCCTCTCGTCCTGTCCCCTGTCCCTTTGGGAGAAGAGCCCAGCTCCCTCCTCTCCACAACCTCCTTTCAGGTAGTTGTAGAGAGCAATGAGGTCTCTCCTCAGCCTCCTCTTCTCCAGAATAAACACCCCCAGCTCTCTCAGCCGTTCCTCATAGGGTCTGTTCTCCAGCCCCTTCACCAGCTTCGTTGCTCTTCTCTGGACTCTCTCCAGAGCCTCAACATCCTTCTTGTGCTGAGGGGCTCACAACTGAACACAGGATTCACGGAGCGGCCTCACCAGTGCTGAGTCCAGAGGGAGAATCACCTCCCTGGCCCTGCTGGTCACACCATTTCTGATCCAAGCCAAGATGCCATTGGCCTTCTTGGCCACCTGGGCACACTACTGGCTCATGGTCAGTCACTGTCAACCAACACCCTCAGGTCCCTCTCCTCCTGGCAGTTTTCCAGCCAGACTTCTCCCAGTCTGTAGCTCTGCATAGGGTTGTTGTGCCCCAAGTGCAGGACCCGGCATTGCATCCTGCTTATTTTTGTGGTTTTTTTTTTTTTTTTTTCTGATTAGTCCAAGTACATCCTTCTTTGCACTTTTGAAATAAATTCCCAGATCATCCCTACTTTCCCTACCTTCATTCCCAGTCTAGAGCAGCTTCAGAGCACATGACCCAAACACTTTCTATATGAAATCAAGGAATAAAATAAATTTCAAAATCACCCCTCGTGCACTCCATGTTCTACCTGCATTCTCCATAGAGAAATGGAATAGAACTAGTGCCAAGGATGAGCTGGGAATGAGGATAATGAGGCTGCCACGTCCTCTGCACCACTTCTCCAAATCAACCTGTTAGTTATTGTCTTGTAGTTTGCTTTGCTGCTGCAGAAAAACCTGGAGATAACCTAGTTCAATTCTCTGATTCAGTCGTACTACACTAGAATGTCTTGTTGAAACTATAAGCCTACAACATATCAAAAATGTAATTATAAATTCAATTATTCCAAAATTAAAGCAGTAGACAAAAATCTCACTGCTTACAGCTATTACAGAGAACACTTGTACCACGTCTTAGAGAGGAAAAAATGGGGTTTGATCTGAGAATGTGTGTTTTGATTTTCCAGTTGCATAAGGCATGGACTCCAATATGATTCTTACATCATTTAGGGCCACAAAATAGAAATATCCCGTTTCTAGGAGCAAGGTGACCATAGTTCTTACTCTTAGGTTTATAATATCTAGAGTTGACAGGGCTATGTCTATCACACATCCTTTCAGTTTAGTCACATTATTTAAAACATGATAATTCTTTGTATATTTCTTCAAAAAAAGAAAGAGGGATTCTGTCCATTTCAAGGTTGGAAGAAATTATAGACAGAAATTATAGATAGAAATTATAGACAGAAATTATAGATAGAAATTATAGACAGAAATTACAGATAGAAATTATAGAAATTAAAGATATTAGTTACTCTTCTCAGAGTCTAAGATCAGTAGAAGACACTTACACAGTGTAAGAAACAGCAACATTAGTGATGATGACGCGAGTGATTCAGTGAATTGATTCTTCCTTTCTCCTTGTGAACAGGTGGTTGATTTTTCTTTTTTTACCGGATGTGTCCAGTTTTAGAGCATATTTGAGAAGTCTCATCATTATTCTTAAGTGCACTTACTGCCTGCTCCCCTGAGAGGTGGTGAATGTATAAATCAGCATTCTCCTTAACCCCTTTTATGTTCAATACACAACTGTGTTTAAAAAAATTAAATAATAATAAAGCTAAAGATGAAATACTGCACTGGGCTACATCAAGAGGTGCTGAGGAACATGGTTTAGTGTTTGATGGGAATGGTTGGACTTGATGATCCAGTGAGTCTCTTCCAAACTGCTTGTTCTATGATTCTATGATACTATGAAGAAGTTCTTTGGAGAATGATTTGTCAGACGTAGAAACAATTAGGGGAGAAATAACAGGAATGCTCATCTAATAAGAAAAAAAATACAAAATGAGACTCCATGTTGCCTTTCAATAGCTGCCGAACTGAAACCGAAGAAGCAGTTTCAACCTAGAGATGCATCCTGGGCAAAATGCTTTAATATAAATCACGTTGTGTCTAGGGGACTCTTTTAGACAAATGGAAAATTTAACAAAGAAAGATAATCTGCCAAAAAGAAGCAGTTTTGCAGCTTAAATGATGCCTTTTCAGGAGATAGGTGAGCAAAATAGGAACCAAACTGATTTTTGAGAGTGAAAGAAAGAAAGAAAATGTTTCTAGTGTTGGTCCTAGTGAGTAAATGAGAAGGGCTGGAAAGGAGCCAGAGGAGACTGAGGACTGGCAAGCAGTAAGAATAGGAATGACTTCCCATGGAACGTCGCAACAGGAGCCGGGAAGATCATAGTCCCCTCAGATCTTGGCAAATTTACATCTTCCAGAAAGTCAGCTGGATTTAACAGCACGGCGGCATCCGGCACGGCTGGGGGCAACACAAAGAAATTTGGAGCTGGTGTTCCTCTCCTGCCGAGTTTTACGTCTCCAGTTGAGAGGCAGCAGGCAGCCCCAGCAGAGCACCTTGATGTGAGCACTCGTTTCATGTCAAAGTAGGGAATAAACTGTTGGAGAACTGCGGCAACAGGGAGGGAGAGAGAGCTGGAGGTTTTCCGCAAGAAGATCACCAGCTGCACACATAAAAAGTTCTGCTGGGAAAACACAGGACGAACATTCCAAGGACTTTTATGGGGACACAGTAACAACGCAATGAGGAAAGAATGGGCAAAACAAATAGATAATGTACCCTCATAGTCATTACAGGAGAGTTGAGATGCTGCTGTTTTGTATATCTTTAAATTCTTCACGCTTCTTCAGGGATTTAAATACCCATAAACAAAGATAGAGTTCACTTTACATAACGTTCTCTGTTCTAGAATCAGCTCAAATTAATCATGGATAAGTCACTATTAGTCTAAAGCACATACTGTATAAAGAAATCATAAAATCATAGAACAACCAGGTTGGAAGAGACCCACTGGATTATCGAGTCCAACCACTCCCATCAAAATACTCTGGATTGCTTTCAGGTTTTTAATTGAATTGTTTTAACAAAGTACTTTCCACTTATGATAAACCTCACTTAAGTAGTAAGACCCTTTAGAGTTTCTCAAGGGAACTGTATAACAATAATGCATTGAAATAGCAATATATTTTTTTCACTTAATGCCACATCCTGTCAAACAAACAAATTAACTCAGAAAATGCGCAAAATCCCATTTCTCCGTTATCTCATTTTCTTATCACCGTATGAGAAATATAGTAATTCCTTCTCCTGCCCAAGATGAAGAATCATATATGCATATTTTATCTGAACTATTCATTTTTAAAATCTTTTCAGTTTGGCAGAAATTATTTTGGGACATACTCTGTCATTGCCATTGGCAGCTGACTTTATCTCCTTGTTGAAATAAAAAGGTGTGGGTTTTACTCCCTCTTCTAGGAAACACTGAGGGAAAGTGAAGAGAAATAAATATCAGAAATGAACAGAGAAAAGTATTTGCTGACGATTAGTTAAGACACAAAGAAGTGTTCCAAATGCAGGACATTTTAGTCAATCAATACAATTTAATATCATTGTAAAACCTCTTCAGGTAAAATCCCGCAGTTGATAGCAGTATCAGTTAATATGATGTAAAATAGGAATGATTCTTGTCTGCTTTTCACTGAGATTCTAAATTAAATAAGCAATATTGGACGTGGTTTAGTGTTTGATGGGAATGGTTGGACTTGATGGTCCGATGGGTCTCTTCCAACCTGGTGATTCTATTATTCTATGATTAATATCACATTTCAAGATCCTTCATCACAGAAATGATATTCCTGAAAATCAGAAAGCTGGATGAAACCTGAATCATAATATATATATATATATGATAACCTTCACGTGTGTGTGTATATATATATATATATATATATATATATATATATGTGACAAATATATAATAAAAGGAGATGCTAATCTATTTATTTTAGTTATTCTCTGCATTGCATATTAATTTAGTCTATTTAACAAAGGTCATATATCAACTCTATTTAATTGTTGCAGTAATCTACATCATCACCCTTTCCTTTTCTTTTTATGCATCCGTGGGTTATTTTTAATTATATTAATTATTCAAGATTTTATTTTGAATCCGGCTTCCCTTTCTGCGCTTATAGACTCATTGCTGCATAATTTCATCCAAACGCCAGTGGCCGCACTGCTAATATATCATGGTACCTTTCTTGGAAGTGCTCAGAGCCATAAATTAGCTCTAATTTCCACTGCATTCTCTAATTGGAAATTATTGATGAGCTGAAGATTTAAAAACAGAGAGATAAGTTTTCTGAGAGTGACAAATGCTTAGAAAGTCTTCACTATTTTGAGGGTAGCTCAGTGCAAAACGTGAGTTGCGTTTCGAGGGCATAAGGCTCTTTATGTTCTGCAATGATGAATTCCCTGATACTGTACCTGAAAGAGAGGTCTGTCTATACCACCTACATTTTTTAAGTGCATTAATCTGAATACAATCAAAACTAGTTTGCCTTGAACCCAAATATAAATGCATCAAACCAGTGGAACCAACAACCGCATCTCAGTGCCTCCTAACACTGA
Source organism: Coccyzus lansbergi (assembly GCA_033558105.1). Lineage (NCBI taxonomy): Eukaryota > Metazoa > Chordata > Aves > Cuculiformes > Coccyzidae > Coccyzus > Coccyzus lansbergi. The sequence goes on along the minus strand of JAUMJK010000409.1, from coordinate 599,163 downwards.
GACAGCAGAACCAGACACAATGAATGAGCACCTAATGAAAATATGGGAGTATCCTGACCACCGAGGAGGCTAAGGATGGGTGTAGAGGAAAGGAGAAGGCATCTGAAGGTAAGAAACAAGACAAACAAGCTGCAAGATAAAGAACAAGACGAACAGAAGGGAACGGCTAATAAGCAGGACATCCTGCCAAGTGCCCTAGAAGGATGAATGGGAAAATCAAAGGTGTGCAGCTGCGCTTCTGAGGTGGAAGGTTCTTCTCCCCCTGTGCTCGTTGCTTGGGAGACTGCTCCTTGAATCCTGTGTCCAGTTGTGGGCCCCTCAGCACAAGAAGGATGTTGAGGCTCTGGAGCGAGTCCAGAGAAGAGCCACTGGTGAAGGGTCTGGAGAAGAAAAGGACCATCTGAGAGAGCTGGGGGTGTTTATCCTGGAGAATAGGAGGCTGAGGGAAGACCTCATTGCTCTCTGCAACTGCCTGAGAGGAGGTTGTGGAGAGGAGGGAGCTGGACTCTTCTCCCAAGGGACAGGGGACAGGACGAGAGGGAATGGCCTCAAGCTCTGCCAGGGGAAGTTAGACTGAATATCACAAAAAAAAAATCATCAAAAGGGTTATTAGGCAGTGGCAGAGGCTGCCCAGGGAGGGGGTTGAGTCACCTTCCCTGGAGGGGTCTAAGGTGCGTGTGGACGAGGTGCTGAGGGACATGGGTTAGTGTTTGATAGGAATGGTTGGACTCAGTGATCCAATGGGTCTCTTCCAACCTGGTGATTCTATGAGTCTATGATTCAATGATAAGCAGTGTTTGGTGAGGAAAGGGAGAGTGAGAAGACTAAAACACCAACCACGACTGAGGAAGAATGGAGAAGACAGGAGTCTCTTCTTATTTCACCGAAGGGCTCTACAGCCTCCTCGCCCTGACCTTAGTACCTCCTGAGCATCAAGGACCATGGTGACCATCGTCACCTCTACAGCACAATCCCAAGAACACTGCGCACTCATTGCTGACTTCAGACACAACTGTTAGGGAGTAACAGTTTTCGCGTGAGTAATGAGTACACAATCGTAATGATTATTAATGTTAGAAGCAAACCATTAGCATGCAATGTGTTGCTAATGAAGGAATTAATCTATTATACTTTTGTTCTTGAAACTTGAAACTGGCTTGATTTATCAGGCTCCTAAATACTCCCATCGCAGCAACCTCTAAACCTCTAATGAAATACATGTGCATATATTCAGTTGTTAACAATATAAAAACCTTAGTAATATATTCATGTTTCTGCTGTCACCAGAAGAAACATAAAAAACATTAAAGTTACAGACCCTCTGAAACACTCATAGAATCATAGAACAACCAGGTTGGAAGAGACCCACTGGATCATCGAGTCCAACCATTCCTATCAAACACAAATAGTGTTCTTGTCTTCTAAAGAGAAACAATTTTCTCTAAGGTTTATCCAAACCAATAAGAAAATTGATAAAGCTTGGCAAGTTTGTGTTTTTTTCAGAATCACAGAAGTAAAATATTTCATGTGATTTGAAAGGTAACTCTTAAGTCCTTTAGGCTAGAGATTCGGAGGAAGTTTTTCATGGAAAGGGTCATTGGGCATTGGAATAGGCTGCCCAGGGAGATGGTTGATTCCCCTTCCATGGAGGGGTTTAAGGGACGGGTAGATGAGGTCCTGAGGGACATGGGTTAGTGTTTTATAGGACTGGTTGGACTCGATGATCCGATGGGTCTCTTCCAACCAGGTTGTTCTATGATTTTATGATTCTTCTTAGTCGGTTTAACAGGGGAAAATCATATGTCCTATTGCTGCTGCTGAATGTTTTTAATATGAGTGACTTTTAAGTATGAGATTCTTGTAGTGCTCTGCTAATTTGCTAATTTGGAAAACAAAATCTGCAAATGTAAAAACATCTTCAAATTTCTGTCTGGTAACTCTACCTATAGAATCATAGAATCAAAGAACAACTAGGTTGGAAGAGACCCATCGGATCATCGAGTCCAACCATTCCTATCAAACACTAACCCATGTCCTTCAGGACCTCATCTACTCGTCCCTTAAACGCCTCCAGGGAAAGTGAATCAACCCCCTCCCTGGGCAGCCTATTCCAATGCCCAATGACCCTCTGTGTGAAAAACATCCTCCTAATCTCTAGCCTATATCTCCCCTGATGGAGCTTGAGGCCATTCCGTACAGGTATCCCAATGATCATAGAATCATAGAATCACCAGGTTGGAAGAGACCCACCAGATCATTGAGTCCAACCACTCCTATCAAACACTAACCCATTTCCCTCAGCACCTTGTCCACCCGTCTCTTAAACCTCTCCAGGGAAGGTGACTCAACCCCCTCCCTGGGCAGCCTCTCCCAGTGCCCAATGACCCTTTCTGTGAAATATTTCTTCCTGATGTCTTTAGAATTTTTTTAAGTGAGCTCATCATGAATTGCATAGTGGATTTCAGGCATTCTTGGGAGAACAAAAATAATGGAGAGCAATTTTTTTTCTAGCTTTGTAACCACTAAATGCCTCGTGAAGTTCAAAATTAAAAATTTACTTTTTGCCTGACGTGCGGCGATCAATTACCGTGATGCCGGGGAAAACAACAACAAGACAAAGTTCTAAAGGAATAATGCATTCCTCCTTCCTTTTTCTCAGTTTTCAGCAGTAATCCAGTGTGCTTTTCCGAAAGGATGGAGACTGGAGGAAGCTCTATTGATCCATCTCCTTCTCCCACCCTGAAATGAATAATGCCTACAGCAAACCCACTTCAAAGAGACGCATTGATTTGAAGACAATTTGAATTGAGAGAGAGAGTGTGTGTGTATAGGGCAGAATTCTTCTGCAGTAACTGAGATATTATATAGTAGAATCATAGAATCATAGAACAACCAGGTTGGAAGAGACCCATCGGATCATCAAGTCCAACCATTCCTATCAAACACTAACCCATGTCCCTCAGCACCTCATCTACTCATCCCTTAAATACCTCCTGGGAAGGTGACTCTACCCCCTCCCTGGGCAGCCTATTCCAATGCCCAATGACCCTCTGTGTGAAAAAAACTTCCTCCTAATCTCTAACCTAAATCTCCCCTGGCGGAGCTTGAGGCCATTCCCTCTTGTCCTGTCCCCTGTCCCTTGGGAATATAATTTCCCTCTTCTCAAAGACACCTTTTCATTGTGTGAGTAGGAAGCATCACAGCAAAGGAGAGCAAGGCTCATTGAGTACACTGAATATATTTAAGGGGAATGATGATGTTTAACAAAAGGGTGACGCCTCCTTAGTCATGGATTCTTGTTAAATCATAAAATTCTGAAGGGAGATTTAGGTTGGATATTAGGAAAAAAAATTTCCCAGAAAGGGTCATGGGGCAGTGGCAGAGGCTGCTCAGGGAGGGGGTTGATTCACCTTCCCTGGAGGCGTTTAAGGGACGGGTGGATGAGGTGCTGAGGGACATGGGTTAGTGTTTGATGGGAATGGTTGGACTCGACGATCCGATGGGTCTCTTCCAACCTGGTGGTTCTATGATTCTATGATTCTCTCACTCCTAGTACCTATCTGATAATATTCTAGTGATCCTTTACCTGTTCCCGCAGGTTATTTAGCTCAGTAGCCTGTTATTTCTTTGCTCTCACCCTGAAGTAATCTTATATAATAAGAAAAATTCATTTGTTCTGTTGACTAGAGGTAGTCTTAGGATTAACACATTTCCTGCTTTTGCTTATATTCTGATAACATCCCCAAAGCCTCTACATCCATCTACATTCGGACATGGTTTAGTGTTCGATAGGAATGGTTGGACTCGGTGATCTGATGGGTCTCTTCCAACCTGGTTGTTCTATGATTCTATGATCCTATTTAAACAGAACGTCTCCTAGAGGCTGTTGCCCAAGTTTCTCTTTTCTCATTTTTCCCTTTGATTTTCTCTCAAGTTCCAGGAGAGGTTTGACACAGACCAGCAGTAGACACCAAGGGGCTGGAGAAGGTGGGAAGGACGAGTTTCAGAACCAAAGCAATTAAAAAGTGTGAAAATGTTTATGATAAAGCAGTTTTGAAGCCTCTGGTGATAAAGAACAATTAACTATGCGAGTACTCTTGGCTTTCTGTATTCTGTCATGGGATTTCCCAAACACACCTGGCAAAAACACTACTTGACCTCTTCAAGGTTTACTTTAATAAATAATTTTCTGTTCTCGTATTCCTACCTTCAATCTGAGACTTGCATTACAGACTTCCTTGAGTGACTGGTGACTGTTGTGTGTAAATATTATGATCAACAGAAGCAGAAAAACAGTGGTCGAAAGAAATACGCTTTCTGAGGGAAATCACTTCTGACCTGGGTATGAGTGGAGAAAATAAAATAAACATGGTTTTGGTTTGTTTTTTTTTTTTTTTTTTTTTCATTAATATCATATGTGTTGTAAAAGACTTGTGATTTCCTTCCCTGCAGGTGTTTAAGGCACTGGTGGGTGAGGTCCTGAGCGACTTGGTTTAGTTGTTTGATTAGAATGGTTGGACTCAATGATTCAATGAGTCTCTTCCAACCTGGTTGTTCTATGATTCTATGATTACCAAGAAGGTATAGAAAATGCCTTTGGACACCACATCCTGTTTCTGCAGTTTCCACAGGAAGATTTTATCACTTTTGAAATTGTCAGAAATGCTTCTAAGAAAAGAAGATATTTGAGGAGCTATGGACTTAACACAGGACTAGAAACATAAAAGCAGATTTTGCACTGAACTTGTTCCGAAGTGTTTAAAATTAGTGATTTTAAGATGAATATACAAGCCCCAAATACCCAATAGAGCTGTTTATAGTAGCTGTAAATATCATTCTAAAGATAGTCCTAGAAATGAAAAGATGGAACAGTGGAGCAGCCTCCCCAGAGAAGCAGGTACAGCACAAGCCTGACAATATTCCAGAAGCATTTAGATGACAACCTCAGACGCATTTTAGTGTTGGGGTTGTCCTGTGCAGGGATTGTTGGTTACAATGATCCTCGTGGGTCCCTTTCAACTCAGGGTGTTCTGTGATTCTATGATTCAGGATGTGCCACTTGTTTCTAACCTGAGTGTTATCAAAATTTGCCACCAGCCCTAAGCACTGACAGCAAATTGCAGGCTTATGCTTATATTTAGGGGCTCAAACCTTCAGTTTTTGGACTTTCATCACTGCTAAACACATACATATTCATTCCAATATTGCTGCCTGAGAGCACTCACCATTTAGGTTTTTTTTTTCTAAGCACTGATTAAAGTTATATTTAAACTTTGACCACTGCACATATCTGCTCATCTCCACTTTTCTGATCAGAGCTCCACAATAAACATTGTTATGTAACAATTAATATCTAAAACTTCCATCCGATTTCCCACAGATGATCTTTTTGTGTTTGGATTTAGTAGAAATGAAAACACACACTGCTCAGCTTCTTTACTTCAGCATTTCCTATTTATAACTCGTATAATCTGGAAGAGGGTTTTTTCGAGCCCAACTTTTATTAATACAACTATACGGACTAGATAAAAATTTCCATAGTTACATCTTATTCCTTTAATTTTACTTTGGTGTTTGCGTGAACATATACAATGAGTCAGAGTTATCGTGAGTCAGTTTAACTACTCTGCTTCTCTAAAATGGATTGTTCCTTATATTTTGTTCGTTATTGTAGTTTGTGAAATATAATTAGAGCAAAACAAAATTTGTAGTTGCTAAACATAAGGGAGGATCTCTGTTTCTTTCCATAGCAATAATTCTGATTAAATGTAATCGCAATTTTATAATTCTAAGACATTTAAAGGCTCTTCAAAAAAAGGGGAGCAGTGAAATAAAAAGATTGAGAATAAAGTGTGTCGTTTTATCAACTATTTGAAGTGTCATCCAAATTTTGCAGGTAACAAGATGCAAATTTGAGTAGCGTGTTCTGCGCTATTAAAATAATAATCTATAGAAAATATATCCAGCTAAAAGAAATAATTAAAAATTTGCTTCAGATTTCTGAAACAGTCTCATCATCTCCTATTTCTTCTAGTGAACTGCTGAGATACCTGTATGTACTTTTATGTTTTGTTGCTTTTATGCAGTCGAAGCTGCAAATTGCTTTGATGTAAAGCTCCATTAGGGTAGGGAATGGTTTGAGTTGAGATATTTACTTTCATTTTATTTCTTATTCTTAAAAACAGAGTGGAAGTTATGACTTTGTGCACCCAAACCAGATTTCACCTTATTCTTACACATTCTACTATTTAAAGTGAGTAGAAAATACAATCAAGTTAGATGTTTAAACTCCCTATCATGGAGCTGAGCACTCAGGTTTCTTAGGTATCGTCTCACAGAGATGATCATTGAATCATAGAACAACCAGGTTGGAAGAGACCCGTTGGATCATCGAGTCCAACCACTCCTGAACTGTGGAACTTTTCATTTGTTTCACTCAGTACTCATACCAGTAACTTTCTGGTGCTAACACTTCTAGAGTGGTTTGAGCTTCCCACAAGTAGCTTTTAGTACATTTGTTTCCTTGTTGTTCGAACTCTGAGGGAGGCAAGAATAGGACAACTCAGTGTTATGTCAACACACCTCCTGTTTCAAGTGATAGAGAATTATTTTGAAAGGTTTGCTCTGTTAAGAACCTTTAGCTCTTACTGGACTTCTTTAGTTTACTACCAATTACAAAATCTTGTATAATATCTGTAGGACAAGATGACATCATCCGTTCATGATGTTAATTGTTCTGAATTGCACAGACACACTCTCCTTACAAAAAAAAAAAAAAAAGCCAAAGTACCACAAAGATTGTTAAAATTTGACTTTGGATAATGAGAACCAAGTAATCTTAAGGAACTTCGTGTGTTTCTAACATTCCTCAATGACAATGCCATTTCCCACTTTAAAAAATCCAGATTAAATAATCATATAAACTACCAATAAATCCCATTATCCACCCTTCCGGTTTTCTCTGATAAACTTCTTATCGATTAAACAGTTTCTGCATTTTTCAAAATTCATTAACAACGTTAAAATTGATCGTATTGCGATCACGCAAAACGATGTTGCTGCGTTCATGTAAACACCAGAAACAAATCTCTCTCTGATTAAGTTTTTTTCAATGTAGTTTTAACCTGGTTGACTTACAGACTATTGAACTGCTTCAATTTGCTTTTATGAGGGTTTGCTCTTGTCTGGCAGTATTGCTTTTTGTTAGGCCAATGTACATTTTCTGACACAGCGAAGGCATTTATTGACTGCAGATAAAGAGTAAAATGTTGATTAATTGCACAGTTAATTGAGCCGCCACAGTTTGTCATAATTTTGAGATGTTGGTATGTACTTTTCATAATTAATGTGGAAATACTCCCAATAGCCTCGAAGATGGCTTGATCAATATTTTAATTACACACTTCTGAGAGTGGAGAAATACTTCAGATCTTTCTCTGCTTTGCAACATACTAATTCATTTATATCGTTGAAAGAAAATAATACGATTCCTTTCCTTTATTCCAAAGAGGATCTGGAAACCTCAGAACTGGAGACACTGTTCTTAGAATCATAGAACAACCAGGTTGGAAGAGACCCATCGGATCATCAAGTCCCACCATTCTTAATTTTATAAGGAAGTAAAACTGTACTTCTTGTGCAGTGAAATTGTGTCTAATCTTTCAAAATAATTTCTTTTCTATACTGAAATGCATTCTGACTTTGCTTCTGTCAGGAGTGTGGAGAATTATGACTCATGTCTACGTGAAAAACACAGACCATTTCTCCTACAAAGGAGAAACATATAGTTTGGTATTTAAGGTTTGTCAGAAAAAAAATAATATAGAACTTAGTTGTGCAGAAAAAGGGCTTTGAGATGACAAGTGCAAAACTAGACCTTATAATTCTAAACTTTCAGCTACCCACTGCTCTTTGTAACAGAAATGCTGAGCAAATATAAAATCAGTATCCTTGGCTTTCATTTTTAGTGCTTTCATAATTTTTGCCAGTGCGTGGCCTGAAGATCCTTCCTACTTTAAGAATATCTTTATATTAACTGTCTTTAACCTAGCTATTTCTATAGAATCATAGAATCACCAGGTTGGAAGAGACCCATCAGATCATCAAGTCCAACCATCCCTATCAAACACTAACCCATGTCCCTCAGCACCTCATCCACCCGTCCCTTAAACACCTCCAGGGAAGGGGAATCAACCCCCTCCCTGGGCAGCCTATTCCAATGCCCAGTGACCCTTTCTGGGAAAAACTTCCTTCTAATCTCCAGCCTAAATCTCCCCTGGAGGAGCTTGAGGCCATTCCCTCTCGTCCTGTCCCCTGTCACTTGGGAGAAGATCCCAGCTCCCTCCTCTCCACAACCTCCTTTCAGGTAGTTGGAGAGAGTAATGAGATCTTCTCTCAGCCTCCTCTTCTCCAGGATAAACCCCCCCAACTCTCTCAGCCGCTCCTCATAGGGCCTGTTCTCCAGCCCCTTCACCAGCTTCGTTGCTCTTCTCTGGACTCTCTCCAGAGCCTCAACATCCTTCTTGTGCTGAGGGGCCCACAACTGAACACAAGATTCAAGGAGCAGCCTCACCAGTGTCGAGTCCAGAGGGAGAAGAACCTCCCTGGCCCTGCTGGTCACACCGTTTCTGATCCAAGCCAAGATGCCATTGGCCTTCTTGGCCACCTGGGCACACTTTTGGCTCATGGTCAGTCGCTGTCGACCAACACCCCCAGGTCCTTCTCCTCCAGGCACTTTCCAGCCAGACTTGTGCCCCAAGTGCAGGACCCTTGGAATAGACTGCCCAGGGAGGGGGTTGATTCCCCTTCCCTGGAGGGGTTTAAGGGACGGGTGGACGAGGTGCTGAGGGACATGGTTTAGTGTTTGACAGGAATGATTGGACTCAGTGATCCGATGGGTCTCTTCCAACCTGGTGATTCTATGATTCTATGATTTTAAACTGAACAAAAGGCCAACAAAACTCTTTTGCTGCAGATTTATTTCTTAACTATCGTCCCCTCACAGAGTGTATTAAAATTGTCTGGTGGCTCTAGTCACACTCATGGACTCAAGCTTTCATTACATCAAAATGTAAAAAGGTTACAAAAATCATCCTTTCCCCAGGTGAAAGTCTAGGAGGAGACTCAACTCTTCCCATTTGTCCATAATGAAGAGTCAGTCTGCGTGAATTCTCTCAAATTGGAATTTTGTTTTCCATCTGTAGGGAAATGCAATAATCTGCCTACTGGATAAAGCAAGTGATATTTGAAAATGCTCCGGGAAGCTTTATAGCAATGCATCATCTACTGCAAATCTCCATCTGATGATATTAGTTCGTAGCACATTTCGGGGCTGAAACAAATGTCATGGAAGAAAAGATCATTGGTTTAACACTGCGCAGAGCACACAGTCTGCTGAATGACTGTAAATCAGGATTAAGAAAACAGTGTTTCTTGGTTCATTTATACAAAGCAATGTTATTTCTCCATTAATAGCCAACATCCCGACCGGTGCCAGAGAAAGCTGCACTTCAAACACATTCATCGTATTTTTATTTTCAGTCATCTCTGAATCCTCCTCTCAGCTGTGAAGTTTATCATTAAGAGAAAACCCAGTTTTCAGAGCAGTTCTAGTTTAAGAAATCAGAGCTCCACCTTTGAATATATTTTTTTAATTTCAGCAATTTTTATAACATGATTATTACACTTAAACAATATAAATATGGGGCTTACATACCCCTTTTTATTTTCTTAACTGCATTATTTGTACAATAAGTGGCTTTTCCATACAGTGGTGACATCATTAAGCAGCTAAATTTCTTAAGTTACTTTGCCATATAGAAGCTTTCACACAACAGTAAGAGTGGTCTTTATTTTGTGGTTTCTTTTACAGTTTCAAAAGCTAAATTTGAAGAATCTTCTTCACTTTGTTGATGTAACTATGACACAGAGTATTCCGCGGCAAGATAATTAAGGCTTTTATAAAATATTAAACCAAACCAACTGAACCCTGCCTGGCCCCAAAGAATTATGATCTTCCATTTACTTGTATTTAATCTACAGCTCAAATTATCTTCCATTTGTTTTCAGCCTCTATGAAGTTCAAGGCACATTTTCTTGTATTCCTCTTCAAATGATGAAGGTTTTGTTTCATCCACATCAGCGATTACCTTGAATCCCTAGTCAGAGTGAAGTCTCTTTGGTTTATTTGTCACCTCCTTTCCCACGTCATCTGTTTTCCCATTTCTTTTTTTCCATGATCCTTTCAAGGTATATGGGAAATGCCTAAAAAGCATGAATGTTATGCTGAAGTGTGAGTCCAAGTGAAGAATATGCAAAAAAAGTTAATATCACAGATGTCCAAAAATACACAGGCAGAAATAATGCTTGTGTGGACAGGAACATTGTTGAATTTTGTGTCCTTTTCTTCCCTTTCGGTTGTTATTTATTCAGAAACTGTGAATCCTTCTATGGCATCAGAGGGGATGCAAAGAAATTTAATATTAACATTTCTCAAAATACTTTATGTAACTTTTAGACATGGAAACAACATACAAAACTTTCAGGAATCCTAAACATGGATTAATGTTTCCCTATGTATGACTCCAACTATTTGCTTTTATTTAAAACTGAACGAATGAGGGACGTGGTTTAGTGTTTGATAGGAATGGTTGGACTCGATGATCCGATGCGTCTCCTCCAACCTGGTGATTCTATGATTCTATGAAAACCAGAAAGGACAGTAAAATGAACACAGATTGAGACCATTCATTAAGAGTTACTGAGATGATAGAGTTTTCATCTCTGCTGCTGTGATTTTAGTGGTGCCCAGTGGGGTGACTGCAGGAAAGAGGCTCCTTGTAAACACTCCCCAGGCCCTTTGCACTCTGAAATAGTTCCTTGCTCCTCTCAGACAGAGCACACTCAGTCAGAACCAGGCAAGGAGCCTTTCCAGTGTTTAAGGTGTGGGTGGATGAGGTGCTGAGGGACATGGTTTAGTGTTTGATAGGAATGGTTGGACTCGATGATCCGGTGGGTCTCTTCCAACCTGGTGATTTTATGATTCTGTGATTCTATGAAACCAACAGAAATAACTAATCTTAAGATTGAGTTTCCTGGTTCTGCTTAATTTGTAGGCAGTGGAGATTTGGAGAGCCTTTTGTGACTGAGGAAGGACCAGAGTCCAGTCTCAAATATGGGATAGATTTACCATGTAGTTACCTTTACCCGTTTTTTGTTTTTCTCCTAGTGAATCTTGCCTTGCAGGCAGGCACCAATCCCATATCAAGCATTGCATCTATCACATCACTAGGAAAAGGTGAGAATGTTTCTCCTGAGGGACATGGTTTAGTGTTTGATAGGAATGGTTGGACTCGATGATCCTTTGGGTCTCTTCCAACCTGGTTGTTCTATGAGTCTATGATTCTATGAATGAGACCTGGGGGACAGCAGAGCGTGCGAAGCCAGTGGAAAGGTTAACAGCATTCACTCAGAAAAGGGAGAAATTTGTTCTTATTTGCAGGTGAAGCAAGAATTTTCTATTTGTTTCTTGTCTTTTTAGTGCCTGTTAGTGACTATGGTGCACTCCGTTACCATCATCCTCAAGTTCACAGCTGCATATGAATTTTGAAAGATGTTTTGTCTGAAACGGTTAAAATGAGGCCTCCCTATCTTTTTTTTTTTTAATGCTAGGCATGTACCTCCTAATGAAAATTACAAGACTTCTTAGCATGATAAATAATACACGACAAGGTGTGTGTTACTGTGAGATAATGTGCCTTTCAGAGGCACAGGGACATATGCCTTGCAGTGCCTTAGTGCAATTATAAAATGGCTCAGAGGGAGAATTTTTTAAAAGAAGATTCGCGTGTTCGTAGCTGTTCAGAAGAGAAACATGACTAATTTGTTACTCTAATGATTACTGACAGATTTAGAAGGGGAAATACAATACTGCTTTAATAGCCTGATAATTTTCTTACTTTCCTGACATAAGTATCACATTTATTGTTCTGTGGGACTGGACTCCTGCCAAGGGCTCTGTTATGACAGCCTCAAACAGCACTAGAGCTGGTATTAGCAAGCTGCAGTGAAATGTTTCCTACCAGCAAAAAAATATTGAATAAATTGATTCCGAATTTATTCCAATTGGGCCGTCACAGTTTGATTATTGTGTATTTATCACCCTTGACTTGTTTCCAGTATGAATGTTCATCCATGTTATAGGACGTCCTATTATGCATTTCTTTGCATCATTTTTAAAACCAAAAGATATGATCGGGTGGGTCTCTTCCAACCTGGTTGTTCTATGATTCTGTGATTCTGTGATTCATTGATTCTATGATTCTATGATTCTGTGATTCTATGTTTCTATGATTCATTGATTCTATGATTCTGTGATTCTATGATTCTGTGATTTTATGATTCCATGATTCTTTATCAGTGTCCATGTTTCTTACTTCTTTCAAAATAACTAAGAATCAGCCTATGAGACAATTTACACAAATAAAATTGATCATTCCTTTTTCTTTGTATTTATTCTGAGATGCTAGCATCTGCAGTTTACCATAGGTAACCTTTTTTTCTTGGGTTTTCTGCTAATCAAAGGAAGGAGAGCAGGGGATGAATATATTTTTTTTGTAATATATTTTCTGACTGTCTTAAAAATTTCAAGTTAAGTAATCCATTTGAATATAATGGAATTTTTTTTTCTTCTAAAAACATGTGTTTGAATCAAAATGAAAATGCAATTCTCTAGGGCTGCAAGATCGATGAAATTTAAGCACTATTTACTATATCACAGAATCACAGAATTGCCAGGTTGGAAGAGACCCGTCGGATCATCGAGTCCAACCATTCCCATCAAACACTAAACCATGTCCAGGTTATAAGGTTATATATATCCATATAAGGATGGATCTCTAGATGATGCTGTATTTACACTTGTGATACAGCTTTGATACGAACAGTTGGACTCGATGATCCGGTGGGTCTCTTCCAACCTGGTTGTTCTATGATTCTGTGATTCAAGGCTGTACCACTGTGCTCCATACACTCTGTGACTGGCTTGGTGGGTGGTGCAGGAGCTCCTCAGGTTGTATCTGTGTGGTTGGCCCTGGGTTGGTTTTAGACACTCTGCTAATGGGGTTCTCATACTTCTTCACAACCAGCTTGCTTCTTATTATTACAGGACCACTGCAGGTGGCGATTTAGGACAGTCCCTGAGATTTCCCAGGAGGTTCCTGTTTCATAGGCAACTAAATAATGTGATTTATGCGCTTCTGAGCACTGTTTAACATCTGGGGTGGAGAACCCCAGCAACTTTATTATAGTTCAATCTTATTTTATATAGGAGATGCTTTGAAGATAGTGTAAAATAGTACATAACAAATGTATTATGACAGGACGAGAGGGAATGGCCTCAAGCTCCACCAGGGAAGGGTCAGGCTAGACATTAGGAAAAAATTCTGCACAGAAAGGATGATTGGGCAGTGGCAGAGGCTGCCCAGGGAGGAGGTTGATTCACCTTCCCTGGAGATGTTTAAGAGACGGGTGGATGAGGTGCTGAGGGACATGGGTTAGTGTTTGATAGGAATGGTTGGACTCGATGATCTGGTGGGTCTCTTCCAACCTGGTTATTCTATGTTTCTATGATTCTGTTTGAGAAACTGGATTTCTCACATGTGCTTATATGTTTTTTACCAGCCTGTGAATGTCTGTAGTACGTAAGTAGGTAATATTCAGGACACCGATCAGCACAAATTGGAGGTCTATTTTTCTCTAATTCAGATCCCAGTACAATCTTTGATTTATTAGATAATACTTAGCATAAATGCACTCACTAAACTGATTGATAAACAGGATGTTATTAATCTAGGCCTGAAGCAACAGTTCGTTTCACATTTTAAATTATGTCTACAAGAGTAAAACCCAATCGTGATAAATATGATAGAGAAAGAATAAAGGCCATGCAAAGCTCACCCAGTGTACTTAGATATAAACCAGAGCACTTCAAACCAGTGAGTTTTATGCACCATCACAAATCATCCTCGCAGCGAACAAAATTCTAAGCTTGCAAAAGCAGTTTAACAACTTGATCTATGTACCTCTACTAAATTATACACATAGAAGTCAGCTTTCAAATCTTATTAGAGAATGCTCTTATATCAATAAGAGCTCCTCCATCAGATTATTTTAGATTATTTTAGATTGTTTTATTATTATAGACAGATTATTTTCCTAGGAAGGGCAAGACAGACCCTCGGTTGAGCCTCTGCAGCCCTGAGCAGGAGGGGCAGGTGAGAGGGAGGGTAGGCAGGTGAGAGGGAGGGTGGGCAGGTGCCCCCCTGCAGCCTGGATGCTGCAAATAGACAAATAGACACACCTGATTTCCCTACTTCCACTTATTTTACTCACTTGAACTTTTAGGCAGCAGAATATCCCCAGTGACTTTCCTCCCCACCTCGGGGGTGAGTTTAGTGATTGCTGCAAAGGGAATCGTGTAGTGGCAGCTCTTGGGGGTTATTGGCGTTAAGTGTAAAGGAGGAGATTGCAGAAAGAAATCTCTAAGCAAGGTGCTTCTTCAGGGTTGCTTTCCTGTTCTCCTTATGTGAGGTCTTTGTCATCATGTGTTTGACAGGAATGGTTGGACTCGATGATGCGATGGGCCCCTTCCAACCTGGTTGTTCTATGATTCTATGATTCAATATAAATAGTGTGACTTTTTACACTCAAGCTACTACGTTCTGTGCACTACTAACTACTAGTCTTATAGACTTTGTATGAATCAGAATTGAAATTCTGCTAGTTTAAGATGACTGAACCATTATATTCGATTTCTATATTATTCAGAGCACAATAATAGTTATAGCATAGCAATGCTATAAAAGAATAAACAATAAGTGAATATTTTGGTTTTAAAACAGCAAAATTTTCAGTTGTAAGCTTACTGTTGAGTTTGCCCTGTAGGTTCTTTGCAGCTTGGTCAAAGTACGTAAAAAATTTTCTTAGGTCAAAATACTTTGCCAAAGCCTAATCAGAAACCACTTGGTGTTTAAGTGCATGAAGAGCAATCCCAACGAGGAGTTACAAGATTTTCTGATCATTTTCTTGAATGATTTTTTATGATTCCTTTTTGTTAGCACCTACGTGACTCCCTGCTACTCAACTCTGCCAAACAACACAAAGTCTTCTGACAAAATATTTCAGTTGCTGACTGATCACGTAGGTGCCGTAAGCTTCCCATCGTGGGTTTTATTTTTTTCCGGCGAGATTACTATGAAAAAATTGTTAATTTATCTCATCACAGAGCTGGCATTGCAATGGAACTGAAAAAAATTGATAGCTCCTTAGAACCGAATCCTGTGAAGAGCTTTGAAAACATGTGAAAATGTAAGCCATATGATTTTAATTAGTCACAAGTTTTATCCCTTTATTTAGAGGGATAATCATATTAACAGAATTTATAAGTAGCTTAATTGATTTTCGGGAAACACTCCATTTCCAAAACATTGTGTCTGAAAAATTAATCTGAAAGTACAGCAAAAAAATGCTTTCAAAAGTTATATCACATCCTAGAGCTGGCGTATGAGTCACATACCACTCAAGTTTTGTGTTAATTGCAAGCAGGCTCATTTAGAATTTGTAATCAAAGTAGACAACACATATTCCAGATATATGATTGTAGATGGACTTAAGGGCAAACAAAGCTAAAAGTTCTCTAATGCTGGATTTTGCATCAAGAAACATATGTAAAATATCAAATCTTGTTGTGGGTGAATTTTATAGACAAAGCTTAGAATTTATTGCTAGTTCAACTCATGTCTTAATAATTTACAGGCCTAAATTATCCAATTAATATAGAAATGGCTCATAATTGACGTAGCTAAATGCTATACAAAAAATTCCTAGTCTGTCCCCCTTTTCTCTAGTGTTTTGTCCAACTTGCCGTTGTTCCCAGTTCAAGGCTGGTGGCTTCAGTCTTTCTCAGGATAAAAGAGGGGAGGATTCAGGAAGCGTCTTTTCTGGGAAGAGCGTGATGGTTATATCAGCACCACCTTCCTTCCCAACACTGGCTCTGCTTGTGGCTTTTTCTGGTGGTTTTTTTTTTCTTTCCACAGTCTGCGTCTTTCTCATTGGTTCCCAGATAAACTTTTATAATTACCAAGCTGATCAGCTTACGTGAGCAGGTGACTTTGTAATCTAAGAAACTAAAAGACAAGTTCAAAGCAGTTGCCACAGGTTCCCTTGTGGCAATAAGCTCTGTCTCTTGCATTTTCTCCAGACTCTTCAATTCTTTCATAGAATCATAGAACAACCAAACAAGAAGTCTCAAATATTTAAGTAAATACAGCTGCATGATTCAGTAAGTATTATTTAAATGCTTTTTTATGACAGTTGAATATCAGAGAAGTTATTGCAGATTGTCAAAGAAAAGGAGTAGTGTGAAACTAAACCTTTAAATCAAACAATACAGACAGTTAATCTTATGAAAACCTTAGAATCATAGAATCACCAGGTTGGAAGAGACCCATCGGGTCATCGAGTCCAACCATTCCTATCAAACACTAAACCGTGTCCCTCAACACCTCATCTACCTGTGCCTTAAACACCTCCAGGGAAGGTGAATCAACCACTTCCCTGTGCAGCCTATTCCAATGCCCAATGATTCTTTCTGGGAAGAATTTTTTTCCTAATGTCCAGCCTGAATCTCCCCTGGTGGAGCTTGAGGCCATTTCCACTTGTCCTGTCCCTTGGGAGAAGAGCCCAGCTCCCTCCTCTCCACAACCTCTTCAGAAAGATCTTTCCATTGGGTTAATCAATTCAATTATAAAATCATTCCATTATGGGTTAATACAAAAGAATACAGGGCTACAAACAAATTAACAATTCATAAGTTTTCAGGAAAATAAATTCCAGTGTTGCACATACGACAGAGAAGAACCACTTATTAGACCACTGTGCAATCAAGGGTTAAATGTGGGGTTTTAGTATTTTTTTGGTATTTTGTGTTTTGGGGTTTTAAATTTGTTAGGCACTTTCTATGTGTAAAGAACTCCAATGTAGACAACTGTGCAATCAATGGTTAAATCTGTGATTTTAATATGTTTTTTGGTATTTTGTGGTTTGGGGTTTTAAATTCGTTAGGCGCCTTCTATGCGTAAAGAACTCCACTGTGTTGGACAACATACTGTAGCTTTTCGTGAATTTTCACAGCCTCACACATACATTTTTTGCTGCATAGATAAGGTCATAGGGAAGCGTCTCATTCTATAACATGAGATTATCTCAAAACTAACAGTTCCTGAGGAGGAGCAGTTTTGCATAATGTTTTGTATTTTGTTGAACTGCCCTAAAGGAGGGAGTGTGGTGTCTCACTTCTGCTTTCTATAGATTAAAACAGATTTTTCTCCAAATTCACAAAGTCCTTTAGAGACAAGCTGATCACTCACCTGCATTTCTGTGCTTTTGAAAATCATGTACATATGATTATGCTGAGGGACATGGGTTAGTGTTTGATAGGAATGGTTGGACTCAATGATCCAGTGGGTCTCTTCCAACCTGATTATTCTGTGATTCTGTGATGATGGTCCTGTTTGTACAATTATATTACAGTCATGCTTTAAAAGGCTTGTAAAGTAACATCAGAATTTTTGCTTAAAATATGTTTCCAGTTTCATGCTCTAAATAATCTCTTCTGTCTGTTCTACGATAAAAGAATTGCCACTTCTAAAATCCCTGGTACTCGCCTTCCATCAAGCCCTTTCTATTAGTGAGCCCCTTTGTGAGGTAGGAAAAGTTTAGTTATCAGATTCTTTTTTTTCACCACTACTTCTAAGAGACACACACAGTAGTGTTTTCACCACTACTTCTAAGAGACTGGAACATTTTAGAAGAATGTAAATTATTATTTACGTTGTCTGACATCCCAACCCCTGAATACATTTCATTTTCACGAGACACAAACTGTCCTCCTGGGCAGCGAGAATCCCAAGTCAGTTTTTTCAGTGACAAAAAACAAACCAGATCTGTCTTATGATGGGAGTGGTTGGACTCGATGATCCGATGGGTCTCTTCCAACCTGGTTGTTCTATGATTCTATGATTCTATGATTATTTTATGCTATCTTGGAATATAGCTCAAAAATTTTACATTGGATTGAATATTACATTGATATCAGAAGCGTCCGTTAGTACTTGCATGTTCAATTACTAATTTTCATTTAGATAACAGAGAAGTTCACGTATTTCACCACATGTAGTAGAGTAAAAATAAAAATTTTAATGGTAATGAAATGTTCAAGGGAGGCTCGTACTTCAGTCCTGAGGCTTTTGTCTCTCTTCACCCTACAGTTTAAAATATCTCTGTGCTACCTGGGTTGCTTACTCCAGCCTGTCTTTCTGCAGTAGCTAGAGGTATAACTGTAAAGACGTTAGAAATAACAGATTCCCGTCCTTTCCAAGGTAAAAAAGGACATTATTTTTTTTTTCTTTTTTTGCATAAAGGCCCAGTGAGGCTACTTACACATACATATCTCCAAAACTGAGAAATCACTATTCCCCAAATAGTCACATGCACCAATACTTCCAGCGGATTATTTATTTCAACCCTGAGGTGAATTCTTATCATTATTTGATAGACCCAGTAGTAGCTGAGAAAATATGAGAATGGTCTCTGTGACCGGAAGAAGACATTTAGCTGATCTACATTCCCAGTAATTCTCTTATATTCATAAATTTACAGTCGCTCTCAGAAACGTTCAGTGAAGCATGTTCGGCTCCTGCAACCTGAACAGTGACTAGAAAACACAATGATCTTCGATCTAAAAATAGAGCTTCGGAGCGTTTTGCACTGTGCTGAGTGCTAGTACAGGGCAGATATCAGAGTGATTTAAACTTCAATTTTCTCTCCTACGGCTCAGAAAACTCTTCCCCTCCCTTCAATTTTCTTCCAAGACAATATAAGATGTACAAGAGTTTTTGTGGAAATGAGAGGCTCGTGGCTGACGCTTTGACTATAAGAATTAATTAGCATTTCCCCAGCAGTGTCAGTGGCAGCCCCTGGAGGAGCTCAGCGGAGATAATGAACATCAAGATTAACAATACGCAGTACAAACACTAGTCTATTATTACACCTCGATGACGTGAAAACAAAAAACTCACAAAGTAATGAAAAGATGTTGTGTGAGAGCAGACTTCTCTGGGCTATAAACCAGACTAGGGGAGTACAGTTTGTTCACACGGAGATACAGCACTGATGATTTTATCTGGACATGGTTTAGTGTTTGATAGGAATGGTTGGACTCGATGATCCAGTGGGTCTCTTCCAACCTGGTTGTTCTATGATTCTATGATCTGGTAGGTGATGTTGCAGGGGAAATTTTTCAAAGAGCATGACTGGAAAGACATAATCCATAACCATAAATATTTCTCAGTCATGTCAGGATATTGACCAGCCTTTCGCTTTTTTTTTTTTTTGTGACTGGGAACCTTTGGCACAGACACCGATTGGGACTGACATGAAAAGCAAAGTGCTTACAAGGCTTTTTAAAAGTCATTTCGTACCAGTTGCAAGGGGAAGATTTCTCCCTGACTACTGCTTCTGAAACCACCGACTAACGTGGGTAAAACTGCCAGGAGGAGAGGGACCTGGGGGTGTTGGTCGACAGCCGACTGACCATGAGCCAGCAGTGTGCCCAGGTGGCCAAGAAGGCCAATGGCATCCTGGCTTGGATCAGAAATGGTGTGACCAGCAGGGCCAGGGAGGTGATTCTCCCTCTGGACTCAGCACTGGGGAGGCTGCTCCTGGAATCCTGTGTTCAGTTGTGGGCCCCTCAGCACAAGAAGGATGTTGAGGCTCTGGAGAGAGTCCAGAGAAGAGCAATAAGGCTGGTGAAGGGGCTGGAGAACAGGCCCTATGAGGAGCGTCTGAGAGAACTGGGGGTGTTTATCCTGGAGAAGAGGAGGTTGAGAGGAGACCTCATTACTCTCTACAACTACCTGAAAGGAGGTTGTGGAGAGGAGGGAGCTGGGCTCTTCTCCCAAGGGACAGGAGACAGGATGAGAGGGAATGGCCTCAAGCTCCACCAGGGGAGGTTCAGGCTGGACATTAGGAGGAAGTTTTTCACACAGAGGGTGATTGGGCATTGGAACAGGCTGCCCATGGAGGTGGTTGATTCCCCTTCCCTGGAGGTGTTTAAGGGATGGATGGATGAGGTGCTGAGGGACATGGGTTACTGTTTGATAGGAATGGTTGGACTCGATGATCCGATGGGTCTCTTCCAACCTGGTGATTCTATGATATGGGAGGTGCTCCAGCCCTCTGATCATCTTTGTGGCCCTTCTCTGGACTCCCTCTAGCAGATCCCTGTGCTCCCTCTGCTCTGGACTCCAGAATTGAATGCAGGACTCCAGGTGAGTTCTCATGAGAATCATTTATAGGAGGAGAATCACTCTTCTTTGGATGCAGCCCGGGATAGCTGTCAGTCTGCTGAAGTATGGAAAGTGATGATGTGAGATATCCAAATTAATATCACAAATCGCAGGTAACATATCCATCTTTCCTCCTTTCTGTCATCTCACTGGGTGGTGGCTACGTTTCCAAGTCAGTCAAAACACTTGCTTCAAACAGGATTTTTTAAATTAACCTACTTCAGTTTACCCACAGCCTGATTAAACAGATAATTAAAAGCTACAGATGCATAGCAGCACTAAATTACTGCAGCTTGAGTGCATTTGTGAGAAAGATTATTAGTCTGTCAGGTACTGGCACAAGGACCAGAGTGGATACAGTGATGAAGACTTACTGAGGTTTGATATTTTGCTGTCATTAACATATTTTTTTCCAAATTCTTTTTTATTTTAATTAACTTAAGGAACAGTAGGAAACCAGGAGTGCTTGTCAAGCTGGTATGAAGTTAGTAGGGCTTTGAATTTGGGTCTTTCCTCACCAATCTGTAACAAGTTAAAAAAAAAAAAAAAAATGTGTATTTCTATATTCACAGTTCTGCCTCTGCAGCTGAATAATTCTATTTAGCTCTACAGGAAACTGACTTCTCTTCAAAAATTTCCCACACTCTGCAGACACTTGTTAAGAAATAATGACAGAAAATGGCCTTTATTACTGGAGTTCAAAGACAAGATTCAAAGCAGAGATAAAGTAGGTGACTCCCAATTTTCGGTTTGTGTGATGTTAGCCTCCAGGAAAAGGCTGTAATTGGGATCCACAGGATTCTGCATTCTGCAAAACAGTCGCAGGGAACCTTTGGCACAGACACAGATTGGGACTGACATGAAAAAGCAAAGTGCTTACAAGGCTTTTTAAAATTCATTTCAGTACCAGTTGCAAGGAGAAGATTTTTCCCTGACGACTGCTTCTGAAACCACTGACTAACTTGGGTAAAACTGCCAGGAGGAGAGGGACCTGGGGGTGTTGGTCGACAGCGACTGAACATGAGGCAGCAGTGTGCCCAGGTGGCCAAGAAGGCCAATGGCATCTTGGCTTGTATCAGAAATGGTGTGACCAGCAGGGCCAGGGAGGTGATTCTCCCTCTGGACTCAGCACTGGTGAGACTGCTCCTTGAATCCTGTGTTCAGTTGTGGGTCCCTCAGCACAAGAAGGATGTTGAGGCTCTGGAGTGAGTCCAGAGAAGAACAAAGAGGCTGGTGAAGGGGCTGGAGAACAGGCCCTATGAGGAGCGTCTGAGAGAGCTGGGGGTGTTGAGGCTGGAGAAGAGGAGGCTGAGAGGAGACCTCATTGCTCTCTACAACTACCTGAAAGGAGGTTGTGGAGAGGAGGGAGCTGGGCTCTTCTCCCAAGGGACAGGGGACAGGACAAGAGGGAATGGCCTCAAGCTCCACCAGGGGAGATTTAGACTAGAGATTAGGAGGAAGTTTTTCCTGGAAAGGGTCATTGGGCATTGGAATAGGCTGCCCAGGGAGGTGGTTGATTCACTTTCCCTGGAGGTGTTTAAGGGACGGGTGGATGAGGTCCTGAGGGACATGGTTTAGTGTTTAATGGGAATGGTTGGACTAGAAGATCCGATGGGTCTCTTCCAACCTGGTTGTTCTATGATTCTATGATTTATTCTTTGGATTTCTGAAATCCTCAAGCCAATTGTTTGGTTGCCTGGTTTAGCTTAGATTGACTTGTTTTAGCTAAGTCCTTCTCTGCCTGTTGTTGAAAAAACTTGTCAAGAGGAGGAAATACAGAAATGTAAATCTTGAAATGATTGAATGAACCACCTAAAAGTTTGAAATATGGACCTAGACAGCACTTTTAAGTAACCCTTGAGGGTAGCTAGGACTGAACATTAGGAAAAAAAATTTCGTGGAAAGGGTGATTTGCCACTGTCAGAGGCTGCCCAGGGAGGGGGTTGAGTAACCTTCCCTAGAGGGGTTTGAGGGGCGGGTGGATGAGATGCTGAGGGACATGGGTTAGTGTTTAATAGGAATGGTTGGACTCGATGATCCTGTGGGTCTCTTCCAACCTGGTGAATCTATGATTCTATGACTGGGGGAGGTGACTCTGTCACTCTAGGTTTAACTACAAGTCTCAGACTTGGGGCTGAGAAAAAGAAGAAAAGAATCCCACAGCTCCTCTCTGTCCCCTCACAAAAACCCTCCCATGCCTGTAACAATAACCCAAAGCAGGTCCAAACCAAGGAGGAACAAAACCTCATGATGAGCATCATCCGCTCCTGAGAAGGTGCTGATGACTAGGGACAATAGCCCAAAACAGAACCAAAACAAGGAGGAACAAAACCTCATGATGAGCATCATCCACTTCTCAGAAGGTGCTGATGACTAGGGACAATCCTGCCTTTCATTCTTGAATAAGAGATAAATCATTGTTTGAAAGACGTGGAAGGGTAAACATCTCACTGAAGAAAAGGAGAGAGGAGGAATTTTTTCCCTGTAGCCATTTTAACTGTGTTATGTATACTGAGGCTTTTTGTGATGCTTGACACTGAGACAGGATTGGAGGTAAAGAGGGTAATGGCCTCTTCTCCCAAGGGACAGGGGACAGGAGGAGAGGGAAAGGCCTCAAGCTCCACCAGGGGAGGGTCAGGCTCAACATAAGGAAAAAAAATTTCACAGAAAGGATCATTGGGCAGTGGCAGAGGCTGCCCAGGGAGGGGGTTGAGTCACCTTCCCTGGAGGGGTTTAAGGTGCAGGTGGATGAGGTGCTGAGGGGCATGGGTTAGAGATTGGTGGGAATGGTCGGACTCAATGATCCACTGGGTCTCTTCCAACCTGGTTGTTCTCTGATTCTATGACTCTGTATTGGCCTTTATTAACATTACACTTCCAGCTGCTCTTTCCTGCTCTACCAGAGAATTTTGCAACTCTGCAAAACATTGTTCCTTAATGCAGAATGAAGAGGTCAGCTTTAACTTCAGCAACTGAGCCTCAAAGAGAACTGTGCCGCTGCCTGTGGCATTTCCATTCGCTGGGATGAAGAATGCTGCCTCACCAACAGTCTACTTTAAATTACATTTTACCTGCTGCGCAGACCCGTGTAATTCTGCAGTGAAATATGTTTTCATTTGGACGTTGTCAGTTTCTCAAAAGTGAGATTACCAGGCATTGTTCCAAAGGAAATCAATGCGTAATATTTTGTTAGAAGACATTAGGAGGCAAGAAAAAAAAAAACAAACCCAAGTAGGATTTGTAAGCAAGTCTTCATGAAGATGTCAGAGACAGGGCAGCTCCAGGTTGGTTTATTGATGCTGTTATTTATGTGCTTAATGTAAAAAATTCAACGTACGTCAATAAAAGGAGAACACTTACCTGTGTAATCTAATAGAATCATAGAATCACCAGGTTGGAGGAGACCCACTGGATCATCGAGTCCAACCGTTCCTATCAAATGGTAAGGAAGATGTTCATCCGCAGCTCTGAGTTTCGACAGAAACTCCTTAACGCTGGAGGTTTAACCCGTAAATACTGGACTGATCTATTTTTTTTTTTTTTTGCAGTAAAATAATAAAAGGGGATATGTCAGATGAAACAAGGACCTCAATGCTTCAAATATAATAATACTTCAAAGGCAACGCATGAAATAAAAGATGTTTAATTATCATTTTAAAATTCCACTGCCTACATCTTGCAAACCTGATGTGAGAGAGTTATTAATCTCATCTCTTTCATGGTGGATTTTGTTGTATTTCTGTAGGTGCAAGCATGGAAATTTGCACCGAGGAGCTTGGATCCTAAATGTAACATTATAAGTGTTAATTAACCTTAAATCTATCATTTCACTCAGATAATCAGAGCAGTATATCTATATCTATATATCTATATCAATATCTTCATCTATCTATATCTATATATCTATATCTATATCTATATCAATATCTTCATCTATATCTATATCAATATCTTCATCTATATCTATATCAATATCTTCATCTATATCTATATCTATATCTATATCTATATCTATATCTATATCTATATCTATATCTATATCTATATCTATATCTATATCTATATCTATATCTTCATCTATATCTATATCTAATCTATATCTTCATCTATATCTATATCTATATCTATATCTATATCTATATCTATATCTATATCTATATCTATATCTATATCTATATCTATATCTATATCTATATATCTATATCTATATCTATATCTATATCTATATATTTTGAGTCATGTGAATACATCATTTTAACGCATTAATTAACAAAACTTGTTCTCCAAGTACTGAAAGTTTAGTGACAGAACAGCAACAACTTAATTATGATGAATACATTTATTTCAACATTTTTTTTTCTGGTTCCCCTCTGTAGCCCAGATTGCTGAGTATAAAAGCTTTTACAGGTAGATTAAAAAAAAAAATGAATTAAAAAAAAATGTAATAGATATTACAATAAACCAAGATCAGGCATGTTTAGTGTAAATATCGTGTCTCAAAGGAATTAGCAAGTTATTCCTGCTTCACACTTATGGTTGGACTCGGTGATCCAATGGGTCTCTTCCAACCTGGTTGTTCTATGATTCTATGATTCTATGATCTACTCTTCTTTTCTTTCCTGTTAAGTAATGGTCAACAGTGATTTAAACTTCAACATCTTCTAAATGTTTCAGCGACGTGAAAAATAAAAAAAAAAAAGGCACATAACTGGGATTAAAACATAATATCAACTTCCAGTCCTGTATTTTGTTTTTAATAGATCCATCATCAATTAATAGGGACATATGTTAGATGAATTCTATGAGCAAATCCATCTCCTCTGATCTGAATCCATCCATCTACATTGCTAAAAGGCCATGAAATAGCTTCTTTGATATTTTATTATCACTGAGTTGTAAAATTTAGCAGCAGAGCCAACAGCAGCTGAAATTTCTCTCTTTAGGGAAAAAGGACAATATGCAAGATTTAAAACCCAAGTGACAAGAAATTCAAAAGCAGAAAGTGGAGGCTTCGAAAGGAACTTTGTCAGTAAAAACCATTAGTGAAACATGCCAAAAATCAAAAAGCTTGCCTTTCAACAAAATACCCCTTTGATAGTTTTCAGATTCCAAGTGCTCATTTCTCCTTCTGAAAGAGACTTAGGCTTAATGCAAATTTGTTCCGTGCTCTCTGCTTTAACTGAACAAAACCGTCAAGAAGAGCATTTCAATTTAGACTCGTTCGCCGCATCACCCGTCGCTTGCGTAGAATAAATGCTGAGGATGTCAGGACTGTCACCAACAAATCTTCTTGTTGTTCACGGAAAATGAGTATTTAGAAAAGCAATAAAGGTAATTTTAAGGAACCAGGAAATAATAAACGCGCAATAACTTCTGATATTTTGCTAGATTGTTTTGATGCTTGAAGGCAAGAAAATGCCTTCACAGAAAGTGTCCTTGGGCAGTGGCAGAGGCTGCCCGGGGAGGTGGTTGATTCCCCTTCCCTGGAGGTGTTTAAGGGACAGGTGGACGAGGTGCTGAGGGACATGATTTAGTGTTTGATGGGAATGGTTGGACTCGATGATCCGATGGGTCTTTTCCAACCTGGTAATTCTATGACTCTATAATTATTGATCTCTATAATGACAGTTAAGTAAAAAAACTACCTATATGTTGTCATTCAATTCTAGTCTCATTCATAGAATCATAGAATCATCAGGTTGGAAGAGACCCATCGGATCATCGAGTCCAACCATTCCTATCACACCCTTTACAGGTAAACAGAGTAATAAAAATTTGTGTAGTTATACTATAAAAAAAAAAACTGTCTCACAACTGATTTAACATGGATAAATGAACAAGAGAAGGAAAGGGAGAAGAAAAGCAACCAAGCAAGCAAGAACATAGTGTTTTCTTGTTGCTTGACATTCACGCCTTTTGTGCAAATCCAGATTAAGTCTCTTGTATTAATTAAACCTTTGAGCCATGTAAACAAAAGCAGAGATATTGGTTAAAATGTTTACAGAAATGTGGCCTACAAAATATATCAACTATTTCTGACATATCTAAATTGCATTCTCTGTAAGCAGCTGCCTCTGGCCCAGCTCAGTAAAACAATAAAAGATGTGCTTAATCCAGCTGAAGGAAACTCATATGCATAAAATTAATAATTCATATACTCTACACAAAAGATTTCTTTTTTTCTCCAGCTTGTCTAAAGGAAAATGGTGTTATGGAAAGGTGACTTCTATGACCTCTAATATAAGGTTTCATAATACATATTTTTCACAGAGAAGGGTCATTGGGCAGTGGCAGAGGCTGCCCAGGGAGGGGCTTGAGTCACTTTCCCTGGAGGTGTTTAAGGGACAAGTGGATGAGGTGCTGAGGGACATGGGTTAGTGTTTGATAGGAATGGTTGGACATCTCCCTTGGGAGAAGAGCCCAGCTCCCTCCTCTCCACAACCTCCTTTCAGGGAGTTGCAGAGAGCAATGAGGTCTCCTCTCAGCCTCCTCTTCTCCAGGATAAACACCCCCAGCTCTCTCAGCCGCTCCTCTTCTTCTCCAGCCCCTTCCCCAGCTTTGTCGCTCTTGTCTGTTGAATGATCTCTACTCTTTTCTCACAAGACACATACAATTGAGGTTTTGACAACTCACAGTCATTCTGTCCTGTAGTTGTGCTTTTGGGAAAGGTGAAGTCCTGCTCGTATTTTATTTTCTCTGCTTACTTTCTGGATTTCATGCGGAATCAACAGCCTTTTTTTTCTTCCTGCTCTGCCACAAAGTTTTCTGGGTCTTGTTGGACAAGTTGCTGTAGTGATGGGTGAAGATACCCAAGACATTAACAACCCAAACTCTCAAGGTTCCCAGTTTGGTCCACAAGGTCCACCCAGACCACAGCTGGCAGGACATAGCTTTTCCCCCCACCAAGGATTCAGAAGCTAGGAACCAAGAAAAAACCCGTAGAAATGTCTAAAGTACATGCATCTGTTCAGAAAGAGCTCAAAGTACTGAGGATAGGAATGGTTGGACTAGAAGATCCGATGGGTCCCTTCCAACCTGGTTGTTCTGTGATTCTGTGATTCTAGCATTTCACAGAGCCCTTAACTTTAAAATATCAGGAAGAATGACACAGTTTTATGTGTTAAAATATTTTTACCTCTTCATTGCATTTTGCAGTTTTTTTGTAACTAGAGACAGAGGCGCACAAGTTCTTATGTTAACTCTGTTTCAAATAAGTTTTGCTTTTTTCCCACTGGTATTTCAAGACATTTAAAGACATTTTTTTTCCCAAGTGATTTCATATGGATAATATTTACTTCAGACATTGTTACTGTTTTGCAATTTCTGTGAATTTATTTCTCAGGGTCCGAAAATAACATCCCCTCCTTGACTGTTTTCAAAAAAAGTACTACTAGCAGTACCGATTTTACTTTTGTGATATCGATTTATTAATAAAATGCATTTCCTTATGCATTTCATAGAATCATAGAATCATAGATTCGTAGAATCGTAGAATCGTAGAATTGTAGAATCGTAGAATTGTAGAATTGTAGAATCGTAGAATCGTAGAATCATAAATCATAGAATCGCAAGGGTTGGAAAGGACCTCAAAGACCATCCAGTTCTTTAAGTCTTTATGAATTATTTCCTTATAATTTGTGAAACAAACTGTCGGTTATGTGGGGTTTTTTTTCATATAACACTGATGAACTCATCAGCTGAATTATATTTTCTAAATGGACTGTTCCATTCAATTTATACAATTTTCTCATTTACCAATATTCCCAAAACCTTGAAAGTTCTTAAATTTTATGTTAACCTGGGGAAAAGTCACCTCAGACAAATCACAACAAGGAAAACAAAGACAAAGTCTGAGTAGTGCATCATTTTCTAACACTTCATAAGAATGTGGTGATGAAGACCAGAGAAGAGTAAGACTTTTTAGAGCCTCAATAAATAATATAATTCCTTTCACCCCTCATTAAGTCAAATATATATTACTACAGGAAATAGTGCAGATTTTCAGGCATTAGAATACTTTTCAATTTGACATTTACAAGTGAGAGTTGATATTATTCAGACTTCAGCTTTGTCTTTTCTTGCTCATGTAACTCATAGCCACACACTTTAATTTCAATGGACGTTTGAGTTGTCTCAGGGGGTGTTTCTTTTTATTTATTGTATTTTTAATAATGTCAGTCTCTGGGTGTTTTATTCTTTGAAGTTAAGAACGAGGCTTTCTAGCTAGCGAGGAGATACGCAAGTCACTACAAATTTAACTTTGTTCCCAAAATGATATATTCTGTCTGTCAAACACAATAAAAATATCTCAATAACTTCGTAAAGGAAAAAAAAAAAAAAAGACCAACAGTGCAATATGTGCCTGTCTTAGGGACGAAGAAAATGCAGATGTCGGAGCCAAAGATAAGTCAAAAGGGCCATCACATGTCTGACCCTTTACACAGACCAAACAAACTCACTGTCTAACCTAATTCACAAACCTTCATCTCTTCCTCTGGGTTATTTTTCATACTGAGATATCCACTGCAGTAACTCACGCTTATTTCATTTTGGGATAAACCAGAGCTTCACAGGATTTTGCAGATTTTACACAAAGAATATTTACACAATATTTTGTCTCTGTTATTTAATTATTGTTATTTAATATATTGTTATTTAATTATTCTGCTTTTTTACTCAAATTCTCATTTGGCTCCAACTCTTATCACTACAGAGATTTTTAAAGTTGTGATTAAAATGTTGACTAAACCTTAAGATGACATAGAACACTCTGCATTTCATAGTTGCTGGATGGTTACCTGGTTTAACTGCCCTTTCTTTACAGATTATCTATGACCTAATGAAGCCCCTAGCATGATGTTCATAGAAACTTCATAGAAGTTGATATACTTTTGTTATGCAAATTGTTTAAAATGTTTATTTTAAACTAAAAAAAAAAAATCAATTTTAGCGATGACCTCAATATTTATGACAATACTACTGGTTCTTCTGCTCTGTTTCTTATTCGAACAAAAATCTCCAGAGTACCAACTAAACCCTGTAGAGCTGTGCTGGTGAATAACCAAGCGAAGACTGCACTCATCCACTAGTCACCGTTGATAATTCTTCCCTGAAGAGTATGCAAATAATCCCATCGACGTGGAATTCAAATCCATAGCTCTTTCCATCTTATTGTCTGTGGTAAATATGTCTCCATCATTTTTTGGGGCACATTTAGTGCTTAATTTCTTTTGCCATGAATTATTCATAGAATCATAGAACAACCAGGTTGGAAGAGACCCATCGGATCATTGAGTCCAATCATTCCTATCAAACACTAACCCATGACCCTCAGGACCTTGTCCACCCGTCACTTAAACCCCTCCAGGGAAGGTGAATCAACCACCTCCCTGGGCAGCCTATTCCAATGCCCAATGACCCTTTCTGTGAAGAATTTTTTCCTGATGTCCAGCCTGACCCTCCCATAGAGGAGCTTGAGGCCATTCCCTCTTGTCCTGTCCCCTGTCCCTTGGGAGAAGAGCCCAGCTCCCTCCTCTCCACAACCTCCTTTCAGGGAGTTGTAGAGGGCAATGAGGTCTCCTCTCAGCCTCCTCTTCTACAGTATAAACACCCCCAGCTCTCTCAGCCATTCCTCTTCTTCTCCAGCCCCTTCCCCAGCTTCATGGCTCTTCTCTGGACTCTCTCCAGAGCCTCAACATCCTTCTTGTGCTGATTCGTTTACTTTCACCGCAGTCCCACCACCATAAAGCTCTTTCACAATAATCTTCCAATGATCTCCAGATCTTTCAGTTCTGCAGAACCACCCACGCTCCGAGTAAAGATTCACTACACCATCTCCCTCCTCTGATTTTATCACTGTGCTATTTTTTACTGCATATTTTCTCATTTCACAGAGATAGAAGGTTCCAAAAGCGAAGTGCTACCGTCGGCTTTGCAAACTTTCTGATTTATAGTTCCTACTAGACTTGAAGTGGATGAAAACTCAGTCCAAAGGAAGAGTTATCGCCACATTCTATGATTCTATGATTCTATGATTCTATGATTCTATGACTTATTTTGTCAAAAAAAAAGTCCTTAAACATTTCATAAGAAGTTTACCTGCTTTCAGATGAAATTAAATATACTTCTGCGTATTCATAGAATCATAGAACAACCAGGTTGGAAGAGACCCACTGAGTCATCGAGTCCAACCATTCCCATCATACCCTAAACTGTGCCTAAACAACATCCAGGTATGAATTGTGTCTAGATATGTAGCAAGAAATCTGAGATGCAAGGTATGTGGTTTAATTAGCTGAAGTTTTATCCAGTTTCTGTGGGGACTGTGCTGAAGTAAAGTCTAAACCACTGCTCCTTTTGATGAGAGACCTTGTTAAAAACCTTTTGAAAATCCAGGTAGACTTCTTCGTTGTCATTCGGAGAAGCTTGCTGAGAGCTTGCTGAGGGCTCTTTCAATTTTTCCAGTCTTGCCAGAGAAGCCTTTTTTTCCTACTTAATCAGACGACGCTGTTCATTTCTCATTACAAAGCGGGAGTAGTAGCAGTGATTTTGAATATCTGAGATAATCAGATATTCAGAAGGTAATTACGAACTTGACTGTTTGCTGTGATTTACATGTCTTCTGGCTCTGGCTCCACCGAGGTTCCGCTCCAAGATGCTGCAGGGATGTGACTGCAGAGCACAAAAGCACATTTCAGAGCCAAGGATGCAGATAGAGGCTCTTCCCTGGGTTTCGCTTTAATTTCTCAAATTCCATCCATCTCGTATCGATAGTGACTGGAAAGATAATGTGCTTTGCTGACATTTTTTTTCCTTCTTCCAGTTTTTTCTTCTAATTTTAGGAGTCTCCAGTTGTTAGTCTTGAAAAATCATCATAACTAGACACTAAGCTTAATTCTCCATTTTTTTTACACATTAAATGCATGAAATATATTTTATGCAACAACTACCCAAATGATCCTTTGATAAAATATTTATTAAGGCACAGACCTTTCTCATTACTCCAAATCGCTTTTGTAATTGGATTCAGAAAGTATTCATTTTGCAATAAGTGTAGGATTAGATGGAACCTGAAAAGAGAAAACTGATTTTTAAAAACCTGCCCAGATTGCAATGAACGCATGTAGCATCCTCAGTGTCATTCGCTATCTCACGAATGAATTTCTCCCTCTCAGGTAAGGATCAAATGTAAAATAAAATCTTCTTGTATTTCAATTTTTAAATCGTAAACAATAAGGAAAGAGATACCCCCAGACTCTGTAACTTAAGAACAGAAGTGTAAATAAGCGAAGAGGAGGCTGAGGGGAGACCTCATTACTCTCTACAACTACCTGAAAGGAGGTTGTGGAGAGGAGGGAGCTGGGCTCTTCTCCCAAGGGACAGAAATGGAGGGAATGGCCTCAAGCTCTGCCAGGGGAGATTTAGGCTGGAGATTAGGAGGAAGTTTTTACGGGAAGGGTCATTGGGCATTGGAATAGGCTGCCCAGGGAGGGGGTTGATTCCCCTTCCCTGGAGGTATTTAAGGTGTTGGGTGGACGAGGTCCTGAGGGACATGGTTTAGTGTTTGATAGGAATGGTTGGACTCGATGATCCGATGGGTCACTTCCAACCTGGTTGTTCTATGATTGTATGATTTTCTCAGCGTAGTGGGAATTTCACCACTGATTTTAAAAGAGATGAGATTTCCCCCCTGATGCTTAACACCCTTAAACAGTGGATATATAGATGGTTAGTACAGCAAGATTACACTGAAAATATACATATTAAACAAATTATTGACTGTTACCTCGTGAACTGTGCAGATATTAATATCTATCATGATATAGAATCATAGAATCATAGAATCACCAGGTTAGAAGAGACCCATCGGATCATTGAGTCCAACCATTCCTATCAAACACTAACCCATGTCCCTCAGCACCTCATCCACCCGTCTCTTAAACCCCTCCAGGGAAGGAGAATCAAGTACCCACGAGATATCTGTTCTCAGTTAGCATATTGCCTCCTATTAGCAAGGAAAAGATGGAGAGATTTTGAGACCTTTGATTAAAGAAATGTGGAAAGCAGTTTTGCAGTAGAAAAATCTGACACTGGTCCAATTCGCAGTGAGCAGCTCTCTGAATTAGCACCAATGCAGAAACAAATTCTTAGTCACTTTTTTTTTTTTTCCTCCTGGAAGAAAAGCAAAGTACAAGCGGAACCATATGGACTTGCTTAATGAGAAATTATGGTGTATAATACGCTTCTCTGATTTTCTGTTGCTTATGTGATCGTTTTTTTAAAAAAATCTAATGAATCATAAAAATATATCTGACACTCTCGCCTCCTGCATGATGGACGAGACCGGAAGCAGAGCTCCAGCCTTCCCTAGGGTTGCACCTTCTCTGAAGAACACATTTAGTGATCAAACACAGAAAAAGAATTGAAAGGTACGTAAGGAAATTTTTGGTTTGTGCAGGTAACACAGTGCATGGCAGGAAAAGTAATCCTTTTGTTAGCATCAGCGTGACAATAAACACATAACACTCCGGGAAGGGTTATATGTTGGTGCTTTATTGGGGGGGGGCGCCCCAGGGATCAGGGAATAGTTTCGCAAATCTAATCCCCCAACACTGTTATAACTCGACCGATATTTATTCTCCTGAGGTTTCGCAATCTTATGTATTTTCAA
This sequence comes from Coccyzus lansbergi, assembly GCA_033558105.1. NCBI lineage: Eukaryota > Metazoa > Chordata > Aves > Cuculiformes > Coccyzidae > Coccyzus > Coccyzus lansbergi. Next base: position 566,088 of record JAUMJK010000409.1, on the reverse strand, counting down.
CAGGTTACATCATTGTCCAATGCATATGTATGTTTCCATGACCTCATCAGCAAGTTTTTTATCAGCTCTTACTGCGCTTGCTGCCTCCTTCTGGTGGCCGTGAAGAGGAAGGTTCCCTCATCATCCTCAGAGGCAAAAATAATTTTTTATTGTGAACTTTTTACCTTTCTTCTTTTGGGCAAATGTCCAACGTGAATTTACTGTCGCTTTCCTTCTATCTCTACTTTAATTAGCTGTAGTTTGGTAGACTCCATTCTTATCTTACTATTTGAGTGATTTACGGCCTCCTGTTTTAATGAAGGGCTTTTAGTGTTACCTTGTTAGCATTCCTAAGTAACAAACACTTTTCCCTACACCACTGGGTTTTAAGATTTCTTGTAACTTTTAAAACTACTACATTCATTTAAATCATTTCTTTTCTTGATTTGCAACTAATTCAAACTACTGCATATAATAAAGTTTTAGATTCTTGCTCCAACACTTTCATATTTTCATGCTCTGCCTTCTCCCAGTTGCTTCCAAGCAACGGGTTGAAAGAAATATATTTTAAACAAGGTTGGGAATGTTTATGCTATTCTGCCATCACAGGGCAGTTATGAAGAAATTAAAGGGACATTTTCAGCATCTCTCCTTTCCCCTTTTCCCTGGGCAGTGGCAGGACAGCCTCTATTGCCTCTTCACTTGCTGTCACCTACCCACAGCCTGTAAAACCTCTGAAGACAATGAAAGCTTTTAAGAGTAAGTGGCAGTCCTTTCACTTACCATTTACTGCTGCTTCAGTAAGGAGCTCATGGCTATTTGTTCAAGTTAACAGACAAAAAAAACCCCAACATACATCAACATTACTGAACTTTTAAAATTACTTTAGCTTGAATTCTTGAATTCTGTTAACACAGCTCTGAATGGGAAGCAAGCACTTCAATGCTTTGATCTTGGGTCTTATGTGATGCAAATATAGGAGGTTCTCTCAGCTGGAGATTAGTCTAGAGATTAGAGGAAAAGGGAAGTCGAATTACAGGTTGTGGAACTAACTTGGTGAAAGTAGAACCAGTTCCAAGCTTTGATTTCCTCTATGATTTTAAGTAAGTGAAATATCAAAAAAAAATTAAAAAAATTAAAGGCATAAAGCCACTTATCTCTTTGTAGATTTGAGTAAAGAAGGAAACTGGTTGTGTTCTACATCTCTACCTCACGGGAGTAGCTGCTTATGATTAAACAGAGTATGAGGGAATGACAGCTTTATGTACATTGATGGGAAGCACAAAAGGAGGCAAAAAATAGTAAGAGATTGCGCTGCTCCTTTGTCTAACTTAGCTTAACATGTTTTCTTTCTGCAGCACCTTCATTAATTTTATTCACACAACAGCCTAAGGTGGAAATTCTGAGCCTCTGTGCCAACCGCAACAGCTCAAAGGCTGCTCCAGCCAATTTCTGCAATGATAAAATGAAACTGGAAGCTTAATAAAGATCTCAGTTTTTATTAATACAGATAATTTAAAATTATTCCGTCCTAACTCTCTTCATCAAGCTTTTTGTAGTTAACAATCAGCTATTTGAAGTGCAACAAAACCAGTTGTTCAAAGAAAGGCCGTGAAGGACGGGAGAGGAGTCTGTGGGTTTGGGTTCAAGATCAAATCAGGATGCGGTTTGAAATTCAGTGATAAAATATGGTTTGAAATTCTGTGCAGGTCCTGAGGGGCATGGGTTAGTGTTTGATAGGAATGGTTGGACTCGATGATCCGATGGGTCTCTTCCAACCTGGTTGTTCTATGATTCTATGAGTCACTCTCTCCTATGATTCTATGAGTCAGTCTCTCCTTAGCTCTATCAACATCACTGAGACTAATTTTATTTTTTGAAAATGGACTGGGTTTTTTTTCTAAAGAGAGGGCAAACCAAAGTTCTGCTAAATAGTGTGAGTAAAAGTACAAAAATCTTCTGATCCATCAGGAGCATATTCCATGGGGAAAAATCAGAAATTTAAGTGTTGCCAACTTGCACCTAAGATACAACTAACATAAGAAGGTTTGCAAAGCAAAATGACTTGGATGCATAATTCAATCACTCAAAATAATATCCAATCACCCTCCAAACCCACATATATTTATATTCCTATCATGATGTTTTCTATCTATTGTTTATGCTCCTGATGGTTGGACTCGATGATCCGATGGGTCTCTTCCAACCTGGTTATTCTATGATTCTATGAAAAATAGTTGGTAGATTCCCTTCATGTTCACAGCGCAAATTAAACCACCACTGTTCAATTGTTTTCCTTTTTTATTGCTCCCATCTCATTTTTTCTTTAATGCAAGTATGAAGTCTGGCTGGAAAGCTGCCAGGAGGAGAGGGACCTGAGGGTGTTGGTCGACAGCGACTGACCATGAGCCAGCAGTGTGCCCAGGTGGCCAAGAAGGCCAATGACATCTTGGCTTGTATCAGAAATGGTGTGACCAGCAGGGCCAGGGAGGTTCTTCTCCCTCTGGACTCAGCACTGGTGAGACTGCTCCTTGAATCCTGTGTTCAGTTGTGGGCCCCTCAGCACAAGAAGGATGTTGAGGCTCTGGAGCAAGTGCAGAGAAGAGCAACGAAGCTGGTGAATTGACTTTAGACCTTATGAGGAGCGGCTGAGAGAGCTGGGGGTGTTTATCCTGGAGAAAAGGAGGCTGAGAGGAGACCTCATTGCTCTGTGTAACTCCCTGAGAGGAGGTTGTGGAGAGGAGGGAGCTGGGCTCTTCTCCCAAGGGACAGGGGACAGGACGAGAGGGAATGGCCTCAAGCTCCACTAGGGGAGATTTAGGCTAGAGATTAGGAGGAAGTTTATTCATGGAAAGGGTCATTGGGCATTGGAATAGGCTGCCCAGGGAGGTGGTTGATTCACCTTCCCTGGAGGTGTTTAAGGTGTGGGTGGACGAGGTGCTGAGGGACATGGGTTAGTGTTTGATAGGAATGGTTGGACTAGATGATCCGATGGGTCCCTTCCAACCTGGTTGTTCTATGATTCTATGGTTCTATGATTCTATTACAATAGAATAATACAACCTTACGTAGCATCTTTTATATTACTACTTTTCCTTAAAGCTCTGGATCACACAAGCTGGGAAAAAAAAAAAAAGACAGGAATCAAAATCACATCAAAAATATGCTGCTTTTTAGATATTGAACAATCAGCAGCAGTTCCTAATTTTCAGCTTTGGGTAGATGAGGTCCTTAGGGACATGGATTAGTGTTCGATAGGAGTGGTTGGACTCGATAATCTGGTGGGTCTCTTCCAACCTGGTTGTTCTATGATTCTATGATTAGCAAAACACCAGAGTCAAATTCACTCCCAGTGCAGACAGTGTGGATGGAAGGAGGAATTTGCCCTTCTCATTTAAAGAAAAGGATTTAGTCTCTGTAGAAATGAAAGGCATGTCTCTCATTGCCCATAGTTTGCATTTAATAGGAATGGTTGGACTCGATGATCGGATGGGTCTCTTCCAACCTGGTTGCTCTTTGATTCTGTGATGCTATGATTCATTCTTACAGTCAAAAATTAAGTGAAACACATGTAGAATAAAAAAAATAAAACGACCCTTTCAACATGGCTTTTAAAAAAACTTATTTAAAATTAATCGTGATGAGGATGTGGAAATAATGATGTAGAACCTACAGCAGTGAGGAAAACTTAAAAAAAAAAAAAAAAAAAAACAAAACCAAAAATCAGTGGCACCTTTTGCAAACAGATTTGTATATCACAAACACAGAAATCTAACTGCTTGTTGGGTTCCCATTCATCAAGGGAGTTTTGCTCCTGGCTTAGCTGAGGTGTCATTTCCATCCAAATTAAAGAACTGGGAAGTTTACTTTCTGAGCCTTGGGCTACTCTACATGTGTTCTAATGTCCCTTCTGCCTAATTCTCCTATCAGTCTTAGTCACCGTAGAATAAGAAACCCTGGAAGAAGGGAGACAGAAGCACACAGCCAACAGCAAGAAAATTGCATTTTGTTTAGATTACAAAACTGTATTAAATAGGAATGTCACAAGACCCTTTAATCTGCCTGGTGGGGTTTTCTTTTTTCCCCCTTTTTTTGTTTTTTTTGTCTCTTTCTGCTCAGCCTTCATGAGTCTACATTAAGGACTTGTAAAAGGGTTGATTTATTTGTTTGTCTGTTGTGTCTTAAACACCCATCTTGAGGTCAACCTGTGGGTTGCTTGGGGCTTGCAGCAGTTTGGTATCTTGCTGCCTTCCCTCTGGTGAGGGAAGGGAGTGGGGTTTGTGCTTCTTTCTGCTTCTTTCTGCTTCTTTGTGCTTTGTGCCTAGGCTAAAACTGCTGAATCCCTTTGACGTGGGTGTGGAAGCAAGAGTTCCCCGGACTAGAATCACGAGGTTGGAAGAGACCCATTGGATCATCGAGTCCAACCATTCCTATCAAACACTAAACCATGTCCCTCAGCACCTCATCTACCCATCCCTTAAAATCCACTCATGCCTTAAAGACTAGATATTAATTCTCTAGGAATTTAAGCAGTGGATGTTCCGACCAGTATCCTTTGAACTGCAAGCGATCCCTGAAACTCACAGACCCAATTCCAAAATCTGTCTCTGTGTGGTTCTTAAGCTATTAGGGGTCTGAACGTGGTCTATAAATAACCCATGGCAAGAAAAAAGTCACTTGCACATGCCTTCTACCTCGGAGTTTCAGTTTTCTGCTGAAAACTTCACAGGATCCGTATGAGTAGTGAATTATTTTCCTGTTATATTCCCTCTTTCCTTGCACCGTGAACTCCCCTTCACCCCTTTCCCTTCCCTTTAGAACAACAGATAGAATCATATTATAGATATTATTATCATAGAATCATAGAACAACCAGGTTGGAAGAGACCCATCGGATCATCCAGTCTGACCATTCCTATCAAACACTAACCCATGTCCCTCAGCACCTCGTCCACTCGTCCCTTAAACACCTCCAGGGAAGGGGAATCAACCACCTCCCTGGGCAGCCTATTCCAATGCCCAATGACCCTTTCCGTGAAAGGAAATTATCTTATATTATCTTATTATCTTATATATTATAATATTATAGATATAGATATTGAAATAGAGACACACACAAAGTAGAGGAAGATGCTCACCTGCTAGAAAAGTAATAAAGAATAATGCAACACATTAAATTAAAAGTTTAAACCTTGCATGTGTGTGTTAGTAAACAGTCTCCAGCAGAATTCAAGCTTGATAAATCTCATTATCGGAGAAATACTGAGTAGACCTATTTCAAAGTGTTAATCAGAGCTCTCCTTTCGACTTCAAAGGATTTTTTAGTCAAACCATCTGAGAAAACAGTCTTTGATAATTTGCTTCCTCCACTACATTAAATTCCTGTGGAATTTATAAAAATAATTACCCTCTAGTGTTTGATAGGAGTGGTTGGATTCGATCATCCGATCGGTCTCTTCCAACCTGGTTGTTCTATGATTCTATGATTCTAAACTCTAGAACAGTGGCACAGAAAGAAATTTTATAGGCCTTTTCCAAAGTTCTACAAAAAGAATATAATTTACCAGTACATCCTTTTAGGGTAATCATTTGAAAATGTATTTTTTTTTCAAATTCTGTTGGAGTTTTCCAAAATAAAATCAGCATTAGATCTCAAGAGTTCATGACTAACCAGGCAATAATCCTTCATTTTACTCTCCAGACCATGTTTCTTGCATAACTAACCTTCCTGTCATTTCTGGCAACTGACTGAGGAAAACTGAAGGTTAAAGAGTCCTCAGTGAGATCAAGGATCCCAAATGCATGTTTTAGTAAATGGCATGAGAGATTCTCTCTGGCATTTCACCACTTACCGAGCCCTGCGTGTGGAGTGAAATTCTACAGGAACTTAAACACTTTCCTATTATTTACTTTCACTGACAGGATGAATTCAGGAGTGAACTGCAAAGTAGTCATGTTCAGTTAATGGGAAAAAAAAAAAAAGAATTCTAAAGTGTTAATACATATCTTCCAGTCTTATATAAACTGTTGCCTCCTGTGCTCTCCTGTTTTGATTTAATTTAGGCATCTTTTTGGGAGAGTTTCTTTTTTCTCTGTTCAGCACTGGGACATTTCTAAGGAGAACGATCTTGTCCTTCCTTCATCCTCAAAGTGTCTGTAATAACTTCACTCAAACCTCTTTCCTTGGTTTGTGCTTCTTTCTTTAAGAGGCATCACCCAGAGACTTAGATCCATGTGCATCAACTTCTCGTGAACCTAACACATCTTAAATTGCATTAGACTAAAATCTGTGGGAAATAACCGATCTGATAACTGAAATAACTTCCTTAATCTCTCAGTATTTTATTGCCTGAGATTGTGATTGAGTGTCAATTACTGCAAAGCCTGAAATAACTGACATTGCAATCAAGATTTTCTTTCAACCTTCCTCCAGCACCCTGGGCCCTACCCAGTAGGCTGGGGGCAGAGTAGAATAATAGAATCATAGAATCACCAGGTTGGAAGAGACTCACCAGATCATCGAGTCCAACCATTCCCATCAAACACTAACCCATTTCCCTCAGCACCTTGTCCAACCGCACCTTAAACTCCTCCAGGGAAGGTGACTCAACCCCCTTCCTGGGCAGCCTCTGACACTGCCCAATCACCCTTTCCATGAAAAGTTTTTTTCCTAATGTCCAGCCTGAACCTCCCCTGGTGGAGCTTGAGGCTGTGAGTAGAGATCGTGATCTGCCGATGGGAAATAGGGAATGAATTCCTCTTTTTGCTTTCTCTGCACATGCAGCTTTTTTTCACAGAAAGGGTCATTAGGCCTTGGAACAGGCTGCCCAGGGAGGGGGTTGAGTCACCTTCCCTGGAGGTGTGTAATGGAGGAGGTGCTGAGGGACATGGGTTAGTTTTGCTTGGTTTTGAACGTTTAACGCAACTACTGATTTGCCTGAATTAAAACCACTTAATTTGATGCCACACACAGGAGACTCTCTTTTTGGACTTATTTTCTTTCACAAAGTTCCAGGACTGGACAAAGTCCAGTTTTGGACTTATTTTCTTTCACAAAGTCCCTGAGAACTTCTTTTGAAACTATTCTCCTCATTCACAGCCTCATTGTAAGCTTGATATTAGATGCACACAGGTCTGTGCCTTCCAGCTTACACTGAAATATTGTGCCAAGAAGTTAAACAGCCCATTTTGATGGGAAGGTTGTGACAGTCCATTCTAAGAATTTCCACCAGATTTTATTTTTTTCTTCACCTGAAATCTTATTTTGATGTGTTTCCTATGTTGCAACCTGGTAGTATTTCACTAGCTGATGTCCTGTCTCTCTTCTATTACTGTCAAGGAAATAGTTGCTGACAAAAATTTTCTTGTAATGACTGAAAAAGTGTCATGCAAATTGTCCTAAATATTTACTAACACTGACATAAAATTGACTTGCTCAGCCTCAGTAAAATTATCGGCTATAATTTAAAAATCCGTCATATTTTACCTAGAAATGTGATTATGTGACAACAACTTGGTATAAATATTTAATCTCTCAAAAGTGGAGTCAGTGCAAGAGACGTGTATCAAAAACACAAACCGAACCGGACATTTTGCTTTTGAGCTTTCTTTAGAAATGATTTTTTCGCATAGATAATTATCACACCACCGAGCACACAGTAAGCAAGGATTTCATCTTATCTCAACTTTTGTAAAGAAAGGAAGGACTTGTTCAAGGTCATAGGATATATCTCCTCCTTGCCTGTTTTCCACAGTAGTAATTGTACTAATAATTTTCCATAGTAATCATGACAGGCTTGATCTATCACTGTTTCATGCCCTAAAGAGGAGGCATAGAGGGAAATTAGGTGCATTCAGATTCCATTGCAAACAATTATTCAGGATAATCAGCACCTACTAGAGCACTGGGTAGAGTCTTAACTTCCTTTTCTGTCTGCTTCACCACAGGACTTCTTAAAATCATGCAGTGTTTCATTGTAAAAATTTAAGCTGATAGTTAATTGTCTTCATTTTTATCGTAAATATTAACATGAGTATCACAGAGTGGACTGAAAAAGACCTCACGCTTCGTAAGGCGATTGTAAGCATTTAAATTAAACTAGAGGAAGGTGATGGCCTCTTCTTCCTAGTGACAGGGGATACAACGAGAGGGAATGGCCTCAAGCTCCACCAGGGGAGGGTCAGGCTGGACATTAGGAAAAAATTTTCATGGAAAGGGTCATTGGGCATTGGAACAGGCTGTCCAGGGAGGGGGTTGAGTCACCTTCCCTGGAGGGGAAAATTTAGACACTCAAAATTTAGACACTGACCATGGCTGAGTAGCTGCATTAAACCTAATTGGGATTTTACTGTTGATTTTGATTTCATTTACACTTCCTATAGCAGGAACACATGACAGGGCAACTTCTAGGCGTGTGAAACTGAGAAATAAGTTGAAAACACACGACCAGTGGATGGTTTCCCATGCTGTGTCTTGGGCATTAGGGCTCTTTTTGACTTATTTTCACAGTCTAACTTTCTTAGAATGGGCTGCATCGTTTCCTTTCTGCTCTTGTTTGTTTTGGTTTGGTCTCTTTATTTTACACATCCACATGGCTGATGAATAGTCCCGACTTTGAAACCACTTCTAGTGTTCGAAATTTTTACTTCCTGGACAGAAACAAACAAATAGAATCATAGAATCATAGAACAACCAGGTTGGAAGAGACCCATCGGATCATCAAATCCAACCATTCCTATAACGTCAACATTATAAACAAATAAACAAATATATTATAAACAAATAAATATATTATAAACAAATAAATGACAACACTATAAACCCAACTGTCTAAAAACTGTTTTATCATTTCATTCATTCTTTTTTTCGGTTCTCAGTCCTTGTGTTTCTTAGCTTTATCCTTATTTCATTATTTAAAGCAAAAATGAGGAGGTTTTATCGCTGTCACTAGTACTGGCTGCAGGTTCGAATCGTGACTGACGCACTTGGATTATTTCCACAGTATTTGGTACATAAAACATATTAGAAAGTTGGATGGTGTTGGATGAAGAGAATAGGATACTGGACAGGCAGATAGATTAAATGATGAGAAAATCTCAGAAGATTAGGAGGTTCAGCTCAACTGATCCAGAGCCTGTCTTCTAACTTGTGCTGTTTACATTCACATTACTCCTTTCTGGGTAAGCTGTACCTTAAAATAAACATTCCTTTTCACTGAGTCAAGGATAGAAATGAGGAGCCAACCCTCTTTTTGACTGGTACTATTTATAGAGTTCTAGTTGTACCAGTTGCGCTGGTGAATACCTCTTCTCCCATTTTCTAATTTTTCTTTCCTTGATCTCATCCACTTAACTGTTTATAGCAACAATTCAAGTGCTTAGACCAATTCTCAAAGAAAAACCTCTTTTAAAAACTGAAGTGTCTTTCTGGAAAAACCTCTTACGTGTACGATTAGCTTTACATTAGGGGCTAGAGGAAAGCTTGTAAATACTAAAAGCTGAACTCATCCAGCTGTGAAAATTCTTGCAGTGGATGCTTGCAAGAAACTAGGGATAAGAGTAATGAGTGGGCATATACAGTCTAATAAAAAGCCCAAGTGAATTATATCTCTAGTGGCACAGTGAGGAAATCCAAGCCAGGAACTGTCCACATGCAGTATTTAAACTCCACACATTGTTCTGATAATTACTGACGTCTGAGCACTTATTCTATAGACAAAGCAATTTACTAATTAAATTTGCATCTGATGTATGGATGACAGATGGTGACCTATAGGGCACAAGCAGTGTCCTGCCCAAGGAGCTAATTTAATTTTGGAAGTGATGTCAAGCCTGTGGCCACCGATTTGAGCCAAAGCAGTGGTCACCAGGCCCATGCTGACTGTGTGGATGTTAAGTGGACAGTTACCAGCTCCAGCCAGAAGCAGTTGATGCATGAAGTCATATATCCAGGAGGTATCTAGGAGGAAACGAGTGGTCCTGGTGTTTCAGGCCATTACTTCGACATGATAAGACGTTTCCCCCATGCTGCCTACTGCTGTTTTATGCTGGCGCGTGGCACACACTGTGACTCTGCATCGTGTGCAGTAGAAACTCTACTTATGCCACTAATTAACCTCTACCCCCTGCGAAACACACAGTTTACACTTGGCTGATGGGAAGAAGTGAAATCCACACAGCATCGAAAAGCAAATCCTTCAGTTCTGCAGATGTACCACACATATAATGCAAACTATATCATTAACTCACCTCCTTGTGTGTCTTGTCTGTAGATCTCGGTCCAGAGGAGGTCACTATCCTAGTCTGCATAGAGAGAAAAACAGAGTGTCCATGAAGAGCTGGTGAAGGGGCTGGAGAACAGACCTTATGAGGAGCACCTGAGAGAGCTGGGGGTGTTTAGCCTGGAGAAGAGGAGGCTGAAGGGAGGCCTCATTGCTCTCTCCAACTACCTGAAAGGAGGTTGTGGAGAGGAGGGAACTGGGCTCTTCTCCCAAGGGACAGGGGACAGGACAAGAGGGAATGGCCTCAAGCTCCACCAGGGGAGATTTAAGCTAGAGATTAGGAGGAAGTTTTTCACTGAAAGGGTCATTGGGCATTGGAATAGGTTGCCCAGGGAGGTGGTTGATTCAGCTTCCCTGGAGGTGTTTAAGGGATGGGTAGACGAGGTGCTGAGGGACATGGTTTAGTGTTTTTTAGGAATGGTTGGACTCGATGATCCGGTGGGTCTCTTCCAAACTGGTGATTCTATGATTCTATGATTCTATGAAATGTATGCTTGACAACCAGAGGTCGGGATGTCCTGGAGGAAAAGAAATCAATCAAAGAATGATGGGACTATATTTTACTTCACCAAAGTATTCCTAATATAACAAATAACATCCTGGCTTGGATCAGAAATGGTGTGACCAGCAGGGCCAGGGAGGTTATTCTCCCTCTGGACTCAGCACTGGTGAGACTGCTCATCGCATCCTGTGTTGAGTTGTGGGCCCCTCAGCACAAGAAGGATGTTGAGGCTCTGGAGAGAGTCCAGAGAAGAGCAACGAGGCTGGTGAAGGGGCTGGAGAACAGGCCTGATGAGGAGTGGCTGAGAGAGCTGGGGGTGTTTATCCTGGAGAAGAGGAGGCTGAAGGGAGACCTCATTGTTCTCTACAACTACATGAAAGGAGGTTGTGGAAAGGGGGGAGCTGGGCTCTTCTCCCATGGGACAGGGGACAGGACAAGAGGAAATGGCCTCAAGCTCCACCAGGGGAGGTTTAGGTTGGAGATTAGGAAAAAGTTTTTGACAGAAAGGGTCATTGGTCACTGGCAGAGACTGCCCAGGGAGGTGGTTGATTCACCTTCCCTGGAGGTGTTTAAGGGGCGGGTGGACGAGGTGCTGAGGGACATGGTTTAGTGTTTGATGGGAATGGTTGGACTCCATGATCCGATGGGTCTCTTCCAACCTGGTTGTTCTATGATTCTACGATTCTATTCCATTTTTTTCATTAAAGGGCCCCATGTAATCTTTCCCTGTAATTTGAATCAGGAAATGATAATTGGAAAGGACAGATTTCTTTAAGGAATAATGTTACAGAATTTCAACTCAATTATGAGATGACACTGCATTCGCAGATTCAGTCCAGTGTGTATGTAAGACGGAACTGACCATCTGCTGTATTATTCATACATATGTCTGCACAGATAAAAGATGTTCAGAACTATTTAAAGTATTAATCTGTTAAATAATGAAGATGTGTCTGTGCTCATTGCACTGTGAGTATTAGTTTACTTAGACATTTGTATTGGAGATGTATATTGTAAAGAATTCTGGCAAAATATTAGTGGAATATTTTCATTTTAAGTTAAATAAGCTTAACCACATCTCCTATACCTTTCCCCCAGGCTTCTGAGTTTTCTTGTGCTGGATATCATTCTATTAATAACATCAACACAATCTGCTGTCACATTGCAGGTAACTACTTTTCAAACTGCAAAATAATCTCTTTTCTAGATCAAAACCTCCTCCTCTGCAGCAGTGGCACAAACATTTTTTCTGATAACTGTCTCAACGTTGTAATTTGTGTGGATCTCTAGGTGCAAAGAAACAATTTCTCCTGGAGTTTTATTTTGCCAGTTAGTTCGTTAGTGTCCCTGTAACTTTCATGGTGGATAATTTACACCTTATCTGTTTGGTGAGGGTGTGTGGCTGGGAGAGGGGAAACACAAGATTAAATAGCTGGAGAAATAAGGGTCATAGCATATAAATGTAAAGGTTTTTGTTCTATTTTTAGTCTCTGGATCCTCCAAGCCCGTGATTTTACTTTTTTTTTTTACACTTTACTTTCTGAATGTTGCTCAGGTGACCTCCATCCCATGGGGAGAAAGTGCTTATCAGAGTAGAACACGCAGGAGGAATTATGTGGGAGCAGCATCTCGGAGCCAGTGGAAAATGACTTAATGGAAAATGACTTACTCTGCAGGTTGCTCTAACACACCAAGATCCAGCACTAGGGTCAGTAAGAGCCTGCGAAGACACCCCGAGAATAACCTTGATTAGGAAAATCAGGGAAAACCTATCCAGATCAAAGAAGGAAAATCACAAGAACAATTTCCATATTGCTACGAACCGTGAATAAATGTAGTTTTATGCTTGTGAAATTGATTTGGATAAACACTGACTTTTCCTTGAAAAAACATGGTAGAGGTGGTAGAGCTTAATGTTATCAATAGAGAAATAGAATCATAGAATCATAGAACAACCAGGTTGGAAGAGACCCATCGGATCATCGAGTCCAACCACTCCTATCAAATACTTCAAATACTATCAAAATACTTCGCTTCCTTATTCCTTGTGGGAAACGAAAGTGCATAAAAGCAAATCAAACATCTTCCGAAAACAATAATAATTTTAAAATTACCTTTTTCTTGAGTAAAATTAATTCAACAAAATCTCCAGAGGAGCTGCAGTAGAAAACTTTCTTTAATAAGACGTGTGACATTTCTAATAGAAGTGAACAGTACACACAGTTACTTTGATTTATCTTTTATCCCTCCTGCTGTACTACGTGAACACTTTTCCAGATTTCACAGAATAATTCTTCCATTAAACACATGGAAATGGAGAACTGTAATTAACTATATTTCATCTGAGCATGAGCCACTTTGCCAATGTTAAAAATTAAATTTTTGTGTCGTACTTATTTTCATCCTCTGAGTCTCCATCTTATTTCCATCTTATATGGAAATAAAGGAAATCTGCATTAAGAATAGTAGATTTCTTTGGGGAATGATTTATTCCTTGGGGAATACATTAAGGAAATAACATTTACTTTAACAAAGTAACTGACTTTCCCTTCTGTATATTTCTTACAATCATCAAATATAAAATAAAGTTATCTTAGTTCTGAGTTCAGCATTTAAAATGGTACTTCTGTTCAGCTACAGTGCATTTTTTACATTTGACTGTGTTTTCTTTTAAATTAGATTTGTAACACTACTTATTCCTTCAATAACTTTATTTGAATTCAGTGATTTCACATCAAAGTAGATTTCTATCCGAATACAATTACATAAAGAATATATTTTTCCATAACCTACTAGGTGGATTGGTTGGACTCGATGATCCGGTGGGTCTCTTCCAACCTGGTGATTCTGTGATTCTATGATTCGGTGTATGAACATGTATAATATTCACAATTTCATGAAACTTCAGAAATGGAATAGTTGAAGATAGAATTTCAATAAGATTCTCTACTTGCATTGGCCACCTTGGGCTTGTTTCTATCACATCCAAGAGGGAAATTTTTAAAACTTGGGAGTGTTTGGATTTACTCAACTAAGTTTAAAAGAAGTTTAAGATTTCTTGGTCAATTTAATATGAAATTACTTACAAAAATAGTTTTATAAATACTTTCCCATAGCAGTGCATCCAGTAAATGTCTGTTATCGTGTTTAGCTCTTGGAACTCTTTGTGAAAAACAAAGGAGAGATAATGATAATGGGAACGAGTAACAGAAGGAATTTATTTTCTTTTTTATAAAATCATACAATCATAGAATCACCAGGTTGGAAGAGACCCACTGGATCATCGAGTCCAACCATTCCTATCAAACACTAAACCATGTCCCTCAGGACCTTGTCCACCCGTCCCTTAAACCCCTCCAGGGAAGGTGAATCAACCCCCTCCGTGGGCAGCCTGGTCCAGTGCCCAATGACCCTTTCTGGGAATTTTTTTTTTTCCTAATGTCCATCCTGACCCTCCCCTGGTGGAGCTTGAGGCCATTCCCTCTCGTGCTGTCACTTGGGAGAAGAGTCCAGCTCCCTCCTCTCCACAACCTCCTTTCAGGTAGTTGTAGAGAGCAATGAGGTCTCCCCTCAGCCTCCTCTTCTCCAGGATAAACACATTTCCATGTGTATAATATGTGGCTATTTCAACTAATATTCTGGAATTCTCTGCTTCAGCAATTCTGGCACTGTGATTAGCAGGGAGCTCAGAGTATTGTTTGTTGTGTTTTCAGATGCTGACATGAACAGTCTCAGCTCTATTATTATAATAATGGTTGGACTCTATGATATGATGGGTCTCTTCCAACCTGGTTGTTCTATGATTCTATGATTCTGTAAATATAATATTTGGGGCTCTGCAAACCTGCCCTTTGAAATCAATGCCAACATCATTCTGCATTCCAACAGCAAATAGATTTTTAAAACCACACGAACGTGTCTTTAGCAAGAAATTTATTTAGAAATATATATAAATTCCGTGAGGTTTTTGAGTAACAAAGTGCACACAAAGAGAAGCCGGTTTTGCCACCTCATGGATTATAACAATCACTGGCTCTCTGTGCTCTGTAGTGCCTTAGGGCTCTTTCTTCAAGCAACTAGTTTATGCCATTGCCGACTGGAAATGCTTAATTCTTTTTATAATGATTGACAAGCTGTGGATTTTATTCTGCAGAACGTGCTATAAAATCCTATGCTGTGCAATGCAACAGGGAAAATCGATGCTATTAGCATTTTATGTATATATATATATTTAGGGAAAAAAATGCCCATGAAAAAAGATTAAAAAAGGGGCTTATTCTCCCTTTTATTGCTGTCAATCCTATGCTGGATCAATGGATGTCAACACTTTCAAATCAATGCTGGCATGAAATTTGACAGGAAATATGTTTCAAAAGTTGCGTCTTCAAAATAAGAGCCTAAGCAGTGAGGAAGTTTTATCCAGTTTATCATCTTGTGCATCTAAACTAACAGCAGAGGGAAAATTTCCCACCAAATCAAAAAATTGAGTTTGATCTCAACACATAAGCTTAGGTGTGCATCAGGGTTAAAAAAAAAAAAAAAAACAAAAAAAAAACCCAGAACTGTTTTCTAGAAAAACAAATGTGTCTTGTATATATGTAATTGGGATTGTGAATGAGGATTTAAGACTCACTGAAGAAAACCTGGAGGTTTTCAGAGATAAGCAAAAGAAGACAAAATGTAATTTGCATTCAGCAATTCTTAAGATAGATTATAAGATTCAGATCATATGTTGCTTCTCAACTTGACATTCAAGCGTGTGGAAAAGTAGAAACTGGATTTTATTTGGGATTATCACAGAATCACCAGGTTGGAAGAGACCCATCGGATCATCGAGTCCAATCATTCCCATCAAACACTAAACCATGTCCCTCAGGACCTTGTCCACCCATTCCTTAAACACCCCCAGGGAAGTGCTCAGTGAGATCATGAAATAAGGTAAAATATAGAAAAGAGTGAAAAGGAGGACCAAGCTATACATTGTTTTCAGGAGAACCAGGATAGCACTATAAGAGTGAGGCTCTATACTCCATTGCTTGTGGTTCTCACTTAGCCAGAAGAAATAGATCTGTTGGTTCAAATGTAAAATTGAGTTCTTAAACAGGATTTCCCACTTCATCAGATAGGTGGGTAAAATATGCATTTACTGCCCTTCCCCTATTCTGGTTGAGGTCTTATGAGAGCAGAATAGAGAGAGGAGAACTACTTTCCTCAACCTGCTGGTCACAGTTGTTTTGATGCAGAGCAGGATGCGGTTGGCTTTCTGGGCTGCAAGCTTCAATTGGCAGCTCATAGAATCATAGAGCCACCTCTGGAAACATTCAAGGTCAGGCTGGATGGGGCTCTGAGCAACGTGATCTGGATGAAGATGTCTCTGTTTATTGCAGGGAGGTTGGAGTAGGTGACATTTACTGGTTATTTCCATCAGAAGTCATTCTATGATTCTGTGATTCTATGAGTCTGTGATTTTATGATTCTGTTATTCTGTGATTCTATGATTTTATGATTCTGTGAGTCTGTGATTCTGTGAGTCTATGATTCTGTTATTCTGTGATTCTATGATTTTATGATTCTGTGAGTCTGTGATTCTGTGAGTCTATGATTCTGTTATTCTGTGATTCTGTGATTCTTTGATTCTATGATTCTGTGATCCTGTGATTCTATGATTCTATGACATCTTCTGCTTGATGTTCATAGTCCTGAGTACTTCACGTTCCAGACACACCAGTACGACATTTTTCTCATCCTTGAAATTTTAAAATATTCACCTTCGTAATTTTCTACTTACTCAATATGAATCAATTGAAATGATATTAATTCGTACCACCTCATGCGAATGTATCATCGGAAAAAATTATCCAGTTAGAAGATCAGATACCATAAAACTTCAATATTTTCATTTTATACAAAGACTTCAGCAAAAAAAAAAAAAAAAAAAATATATATATATATATATATTTCTCTCGTACCGGATTAAACAGACTAACGTTTAAGATATGAGTCAGATTAGGCTTCAGATTAGGCATCTTCAGCACAAGCATCTATCCTGCCTACAGCAGCAAAACGATTTATCACATAGATCATATCACTAGTGGCACATCCTTCTCAGAATTTTATCGAACATCTCTAACTGAGAAGCTTATAACTTGGCCAAAAGCGTTTCCTCTAAGATGAAACTTGGCATAAAAGTCAAGAAGAGGACTAAAAGCCTCATTTTCACACGTTTTTCTAAGAATGAGCTTCATCAGCCGTAATACACTAGAATGTTAAGAATTTCCCGATCATCACCTTAAAACTTTATCTCATATAATTGCTGAAATTCATATCTGCAGTTAGAGGGTAGGATTTCTTACACAGTGATGAAGTTAAGAGACATGAAGGGAATTTTCCAAACCAGAACTCCAGGACTTGAAGAAGAAGCTGGGAGAATCTGAAATGTGGAGCTTTGCTTAAGTTGGTTTTTTTCATCCTTAGGCCATATGAATCCCGTTGATCAGTGTTCAAAAGGCAACCTGGCAGGTTTGAGAACATATTAAGAAGTCATCCTACATTTGCTTACTCTGATTATGTGGATGAGCCACCAACTCATAGCAAAATTTATATGCCTCAAAGACAGATATTTTCTTTTTTCACGGCAAGAAAATAGAAATGGGCAGTGAAATAGAAATGGGAGGTGGTTGATTCACCTTCCCTGGAGGTGTTTAAGGGACGGGTGGATGAGGTGCTGAGGAAAATGAGTTAGTGATTAATTGAACAGTTGGACTCAATGATCCGGTGGGTCTCTTCCAACCTGGTTGTTCTACGATTCTGTGAAGTTTGGGGTAGTTTTAAATGAAAACAAGGATTATAGAATTATTTTTCAATCCAAGCTCTTATCAGTGCTAAATAGTGGTAAAAGAGATGTGTTTTAAATCAGTTCGTAGGAGATTAAGAAGAAGCACTCATATTAATTCCCGTGGTGTTCTGCATTGTCAAAACAAACCCCATAACCTTAGAATTTATGACAAGCACGAAGTTATTCTGGATACAGAAATACACTTTGTTCTTCTGGTAGAACTCAAATTACAGTCTGAAGCACAACTAAATTCTTCCTTGTTATGTGCTGCACAGCTCTATAAATTTAGTGGCCGTTAAATCTCTTACAAGGGACCCGGAACACACTCCTTCCCCCTCCCAGCCTGTTGATGGATAACAGCAATGAAAGGGTCGTGATGTAGTTTTGCTTCACTGTGATGGTGGGAAGTGTATTTCAACGCCTTATATTCCTGTCTACTTGTGTTTGCTCAACAAAAAGTGGCTTCTTGGTATAAATCATTCTTATTCCATTGATTTCAATTCAACTTTGACGGTTTACCTTGTGTCCAGCTTATTAATAGTTTAGGTGAAGTGAATTCTGACCTTACTTTGTATTTTGAGCTGATAAAAACCCCATCACTGTTATTTTGTGGTAATTTTAGGTTTGTTTTTTTTCTCTTCCTCTCAGGCCACTCAAGAATTTTCTGCAACATAAAAATTAAAATTAAAGGAGTAACTTGATCTTTCTTCTTGTTAAGGATGTATCATAAATACAGTAAGAAATAATGCAGATTCAAATACGAAAAACCCTAAAAACTGATTCTAGGGGTGGAAGGGGGCAGATGTTTACATTTGGATGTTTTCAGGACACCATAACATGATGCTTTTGCGTGAATACGATTTTTATTTGAAAAAGTACAGAATGAGCAAACCTGAGAGGTTATAAATTACTAACTTAAATTATATATTATAAGTATATATATTATAAATATACATATATTATAAATATATATATTACAAATATATAATATATATATATTATAAATGAGCTCATGCTGCTACTTTCCTCTAAGTATAGTTATTAAATAGATAAACAAACAGTACATCTTTTGTACTATTTGTACAGAATCTTTTCATTACAAAAGAAGAAAGATTGAGATGTGTGTCTTCTGCTTGGGGAAAAGCAGGAATACTAACTCGTAGGTAGATTTTCTGATCACTTTACCTAGTTGAGCAGTGCTTAAGAAACTGTATCAAACCATTAATTTGGTTTATATTAATACATTAGGTGGAGGTAGGATCATAGAATCATAGAATCACCAGGTTGGAAGAGACTCACTGGATCATCAAGTCCAACCAATCTCTAAACCGTGTCCCTCAGCACCTTATCAGTGTCACCTAGGAAATAGTTCCAGCAATTTTAGACAAAAACTCCTGGTCTGAACATTCTTAATATTAATAATTTACCTCTGTGGTGTCAAATTCAAAATCAATAAACAAAATTGTTTCATATGGCATTGGGCAGTCGAACAGAGACTGAAGAACCAGCCAGTTCAATGCAGTAGTTAAAAAAAAAAGAGAGCAACTTATAAATCTATGGAGGTTTGTGCTGTAATGTTGGAAACTCATTAAGTTCAGTCATGTAAATGATCCACAATTACATCACTGAGAAGAGAGATGATACTTGACAAGTTTAGAATCATATCACAGAATCATAGAATCACCAGGTTGGAAGAGACCCCTCAGATCAAATTTTTTTTCTTAAAATATGCTTATGATTAGTAAACTAGCAGCTTACTTTATAGTTTTAGATGCTAATATATTTACGTCTTTTACAACACTGCAACAATATATTTAATTGTTGTGTGGGAATGTGAACTCTTAGGAATGTGAATCATATAATGTTGTTGGTGTCCTTTTTGAACACTGTGAGATGCTGAGGAGCAGTTAGTTGCCTTAATGCAAATCTTGCTTATGAAATAAAAGATCTCTCCTTAGAAATGGTTCTTATCTCAGTCCGTATTTCTAATACACCGAGAGCTAGATTTACATTATTAAATTCGTGGTGATTACATGGATTTGAATAGCAGACCAAGTAGCAATAATGGGAGACATTCTGGTCTGCAAAGGGACGATGCTGTTAAGAGATTGTTCTATTTATTGGTCTAAGGAGTCAGCAAAAGAGTTATTGCTGTAGCATGGGTGACATTAAGGACTTCATCGAAACGATACTGCCTCAGCTGCTAATTTGTGCTGAGGAAGGTAATGAAAATACCGACGGCGGAAAAGTGCTGAAGAATCATAAGCATCTATTCTAATGCAGATGGTATTTAAATTCAGAAAGGGGGGGGAGGAGGAGGGTAGGGGAAAGGCAGCACATTTAGTGCCTTTCAGTAGAATTTGGTGCTCAAAAGGGGGACAAGAGGAAACGGCCTCAAGCTCCACCAGGGGAGGTTTAAGTTGGACGTCAGAAAGAATTTTTTCACAGAAAGGGTCATTGGGCACTGGCAGAGGCTGCCCAGGGAGGGGGTTGATTCACCTTCCCTGGAGGTGTTTAAGGGACGGGTGGACAAGGTGCTGAGGGACATGGTTTAGTGTTTGATAGGAATAGTTGGACTCAATGATCCAGTGGGTCTCTTCCAACCTGGTGATTCTACGATTCTATGATTAAAAACTCAAAAAGGTAACGAATAAACGTAAAGGTAAACGAAAACCTGTCAAATAACGGCTCTAAATGGAATAGGAAGACTGAGTGAAGAAGAATATCAGGTTCTAGTGAGGAAATGCTGCTCTCAACTCATTGCAAGCAGGAAGAAATGCAAGGAAACCATCCTATAGCACTCACCTGGAAGCTTTTATATTGCCTGTAGAGAGAACAGGCAGAGACATTGTTCAAAACAAGTCCCCTTTAGCAGTGTCATTTTAACTAAGAGGAAAATGTTCTGTTAACTTATTTTTTTCTAACTAGATTTACAACAAATATAGGACACAATGAACACCTGCTATAAAAATTACTGAGCCAGCAGCATGTAGTTTAGCTCTTCGAACTGACAAATTTAAAAAAAAAAAGGTCTATATGGTATATCATCCTTCCAAAGTAGGAAAATAAGACTATGTGAATGAGCCCTGCATTTGTTGAGAGTTCACAGGGACTCATATCTGCACTGGTCTGTCTGATCTGAGCAAAAATTGCAGCCACTACATCCACTCAGGTGAAACATACTGAATCACAGAATCATAGAACAACCAGGTTGGAAGAGACCCATCGGATCATCGAGTCCAACCATTCCCATCAAACACTAACACATGTCCCTCAGGACCTCATCCACCCGCCCCTTAAACACCTCCAGGGAAGGTGAATCAACCACCTCCCTGGGCAGCCTATTCCAATGCCCAATGACCCTCTGTGTGAAAAACTTCCTCCTGATCTCTAGCCTAAATCTCCCCTGGCAGAGCTTGAGGCCATTCCCTTTTGTCCTGTCTCCTGTCTCTTGGTAGAAGAGGCCATTACCCTCCTCTCCACAACCTCTTTTCAGGTAGTTGTAGAGAGTAATGAGGTACAGAACAAGTAATGAAGGAACAGAACCAAATAGAGAAACCTCTGGAGCCACTGAACAGAACTAACAGCTTTGGCATCGGCAAGTAAATCTGAATGAATTTAAAAACTGGTATCGTTACCCTGTTGGACTGGTAAGATTCTCTGCAGATTCTGTCTGGGGCTGATGCTAATGTAGAAATGAATTACAGAACTTGTAAAGCTGCAGAGTATTTATTATGTGTTCAGAAAGGTAATTATCATCAGGAAAAAAGTGTGGGAGAAAAATGCTGAGGACAGAGCTGTCAATAAGGACTTTATTAATGGAAAGCAGGCTAAGATGTTAAATACTCTCTAAAGCTTAATTTCCTTATTTTTGTTTTCATTTGAAGCTCTTTATTTTGTGTCTGTATGAGCTGGAATATTGTCTGATAAGTTTCCTGTTTCATTGCTCAAAGTTCTGCACACAAACTACAAGAGAAAAGCCATTGGATCATCAAATTATTTTTTAAAGAGTTGTTATGGTGTTAAGCATCAAGACATTTGTTATTTTGCTAAAAAAATGGGAAAATGTAAACCGTCAGTCCCATAAATAAGAAGTGCTGAAGTATAATACCTGTGCTAGGGATTGCAATGAAAGTTCATTGAGCTCAATTTCAATTTAATGAAACCGTCTTCAGTGACAGGAGCATTTAGGTTGAATCAAGGGCAGAAAAAGGGGTAGAATCAAGCCCAAGCGACTGGAAGTACTCAGAGAAATCCTGCATTATAGGTGACATTTCTCAGGTATTTAAAAGAAATAATACTCGGACCTACAATTTTTTTTTTCTTTTCCTCAGCCAAAAGTGCATGTGAAATTGCTGAGGGTGACATTTGTAGGATAAGTGCGGTTGGCAGTGAATTTCCGAAAATTGTGTTTCATTAAAGTTTAATGAGCCCTGTGCAGGAAGACTGTAAATACTGCTCTGTGCTAATGTGTCACTGGAACAATTGTCATGTGACAGACGGCTCAGAGATAACGATGCCCAGGGATAACATTTCTTTCCATCTTATTTTTTTTTTAAAAAAAAAAATCATTGTGGGAGAGATAAAGCACACCCACTCTGTCCTTCTGCCCCCGTTTCAGCACGAGCTTTCATGATGACAAGAAGAAACCACATTTATACATTTGTCAAATCTCCTTATCTTGGTGATGACCTCCAATCCTTGCATCAGTGATTGAGCAGTTTTTATATGCTGAGTATCAATGTGGCTTATGCTTAATATCACTCTATGCATTGAATTGGGGACAGGACAAGAGGGAATGGCCTCAAGCTCCATCAGGGGAGATTTAAGCTAGAGATTGGGAGGAAGTTTTTCACGGAAAGGGTCATTGGGCATTGGAATAGGCTGCCCAGGGAGGTGGTTGATTCATCTTCCCTGGAGGTGTCCAAGGCACAGGTAGATGAGGTGCTGAGGGACATGGGTTAGTGTTTGATGGGAATGGTTTGATGGGAAACCTGAGATGTACAGGGAAAAGGAAGGAGGGATCTATTTAAGTGCATAGAATCATAGAATCATCATAGAATCATAGAATCACCAGGTTGGGAGAGACCCTTCGGATCATCGAGTCCAACCATATGTGCTTAGGATGTGTCCAGGTACTATAGAGTTTGCACATTTATTCTGCTCAACTCCTGTAACGTGGAGATGTAGCAGCACTTGTGATCCAGCAGCCTCCTCATGTGGGACAAGGGTCTAGACCACACGTGACTTAGAAATTACCTTTCATTCTTACTGCTTCGATTTTAATTTGATCTTTTTCCTGGATGAAAACAAGACATTTTAATATCTTATATAGAAAAAAAGTATCCATACCTGGCAGTTATTATAATATATATTTTACAGAAGAAACCAGAATTTCCTCATTCATGTGGCTTAAAACTTTCAGATCTTACTGAAAAGAAGCCTTTAAAACAAATAAAATATTAATGCTTAATAAGAGGTAAGAAAACAGTGAAAATTGCAAAGTTCCATTTTAAAAAATATGAAGTGTTAAAAACCAAATTGCTATTAAATATTCATGGTTAAATTATTAAAATCATTATTAAACCCCCAAAAGTCCAAGTCATCAGTTCACAGGCTCCGTGTAACGTAACTTCAACCACCATAATATTTTTATAAAAGCTCCTGTGGAGTCAGCTCATGCACCTGATGCAAGACAAGGGTCTGGCTGGTCTCAAGTCACCTGCTGTCTGATTTATAGGAATTTCCAACCAGGCTCACGTCCTGCTGCTGAGAACAACACAGTTATGACCTGGAGGTAACAGAGAATCCATATTTCTTCCCTGAGTCGTTTCACATGCAGCAGCGTATGGAGCGTCAATGAATCCCATTTATCCGCTCGGGTCTCCTGACAGCTGCTTCCGCTTTCGGTTAATCTCTGTTGCTTCTGAAATAAGTGCAATGAGCCATTAGACCACAGACTGACAACACTTTGTTTTCTCAAAGCGAAGCAAGAGAGCAGCAGGGAGGTTTCCTTTTGCATCTAACTCTCTGACTGCATCGTAACAAAAGCCTACGAAGCAAGTTCCAAAAATACACACACAACTCCCAGCACAGCTTTCTATCAAATCCTGAAGTATCATCCAGTTCAATTAATGTTATTATCCAGTATTATCCAGTTCAATTAACGGTTGGACTTGATGATCCAGTGGGTCTCTTCCAACCTGGTTATTCTATGATTCTATGACAGGGGAGTTTAGAATTCATTACAGGATATTTATTTTCCTTTTCTTTTGTATCTGATCACCTTCATGAAACAAAGGTGAACCTCTGAGTCAATCAAAGAGGGAGTGCTCACCTGAGTGCTCAAGATGATGTTTTTCAGACCTTCAGGGACAGTTTTAGCAAAAGGAGGAGCTTTATTGTGCACTGAAGTGGCCTAAGTTTATTGCATGGGAAGTCTCTCTGATGGTTTTCATAGAATCATAGAATCACCAGGTTGGAAGAGACCCACCGGATCATCGAGTCCAACCATTCCTATCAAACACTAACCCCTGTCCTTCAGCACCTCGTCATCACCTCAACCCATCCCTAAAGCTAGAGTTTAGGAGGAAGTTTTTCATGGAAAGGGTCATTGGGCACTGGCAGAG
Organism: Coccyzus lansbergi; assembly: GCA_033558105.1. NCBI lineage: Eukaryota > Metazoa > Chordata > Aves > Cuculiformes > Coccyzidae > Coccyzus > Coccyzus lansbergi. Next base: position 541,864 of record JAUMJK010000409.1, on the reverse strand, counting down.
GCTGCCCAGGGAGGTGGTTGATTCACCTTCCCTGGAGAGGTTTAAGGGACGGGTGGACGAGGTGCTGAGGGACTCGGTTTAGTGTTTGATAGGAATGGTTGGACTCGATGATCTGATGGGTCTGTTCCAACCTGCTTGTTCTATGATTCTACGGTTCTATCTCGACTGTAATATATGATTTTCTTAACTAATTCCCTTGATCACTCTATGTTAAAAGTCAGGTGAGGAAGCACTGCTGCTACCAATAACCATTTATCCAAGTATTATACCTTAGAGGTAGTCAGACACGGTCTAGGAAGCTATTCATGTCCTGAGGGACATGGTTTAGTGTTTGATAGGAATGGTTGGACTCGACGATCCGATGGGTCTCTTCCAACCTGGTTGTTCTATGATTCTATCTGAGCTTTATTTTTTAACGTATGGAATATGCAAAACACCTTGAAAGGAAGATGGAAAAAAATCGTGAAAGTTATAAGCTCAGAGTATGAATTGTCTGTTTTTCCGAAAGGCCAACAATTCTCTGATCAGTGTGTCAACAATCTGACTGGAGTCCCAGAGTCATTGATGATTCTGTTGGGATGAAAGGTAATATTGGTGGGAGCAGGATAATAAAGAACCAAATTTCTTGGTCGCATTGGTAGTCAGTTTCGGAATGGATGAAAGGAATGGAAATCATAGGATCATCAGGTTGGAAGAGACCAACCAGATCATTGAGTCCAACTATTCCCACCAATCTCTAACCCATGTCCCTCAGTACATCGTCCACCTGCACCTTAAACACCTCCAGGGAAGGTGAGTCAACCATGTCCCTGGGTAGTCCGTTCAAGTGCCTAATTGACCTTTATGTGATAAATTTTTTCCTTATTTAGAGCCTGAACCTCCTTCATGTTTCATTTCATAGAATCATAGAATCCTAGAACAACCAGGTTGGAAGAGACCCATCAGATCATCGAGTCCAACCATGTAAACCAATATACTTGGAAAAATCATGCCTGCTTCAACCTTCTGTGTAACAGATTTTCCCCCTGGATGATCTCCTCTAGGCACTGCGGGTTTAAGAAACAACAATGATTTCCGTGGAGTATTTTTGGAGTATTTTTAAAATCCAAATAACAACTTCAATACGACTGCCTTACATGGCCAAGGAAGAACTCTCTTCAGTTCTCGTTGCCAAACCTGTGTCAGTGGAAGGAAGTTGCACTAAAAGGCTGTCGCTGCCCTTGCCAGGTCTAAATAAAGTTGATGACATGACTGTATCTGCCCTTGTGCTCAAATAGAGTGGAGCTGGTAGACTAAGAAAATAAAAACTCCTACGTGAGCAAGTAGAGGTGGGTTTTATAATTCTTTTTATCTGAGATGAGGCAAAGGGGAGAGAGATTTTAAACTGCAGATGCTTAAGCAGCAGCTTTTTTGACAAGGGACCAATTGCAGGATTACAAGGTAGAGTAACATGATTTGCACAGAGATAAAAAGGACAAAGAGTGGGAAGATTTAGGAAACAACTGAGTTAAATTGCAGGACACCTACTCTACCTTTATTCCTGAGATTACTAAAGCCAAAAATTTGTTGGGGTTTTTTTTTAAAAAAAGCTTATATCTTCTTTACGAAAGACATAAATACACTCTTCAGATGATGCCTTGAATGCTCCTGGACTTGTCAGAAACATTCTCACATTTATCGTGTGTAATGTCACCAGGGTCTTTGACAGGAATTTTTGGTGAGAAAAACTTACACCTGTGACCTTGACGCAGCGTTAACCTTTCTGTTTGATCATTTTTCTTCCCTTTGCGGCAGATTTTAAAAGCGTAGAGTGAGAGTTTCTGATGCAGTCAGTCATCTTTTCTTGCTGAGATTTCAGTGGCCTTTGACAGGCGAGTGACTCATTTTACAAAACCCGTCACCACTTCTCTGAGTCCTCGTTCCTTTTCTTACAGTCATCGAGTTCTACTGTGCAGGAGATGAATCAGCTTCACATATTCTGCTAAGATCACAACAAAATTGATGCCTTAATGTGCACATATCAATAAAATTACTCTATTTAGCACATTATAGCTGAGCCTACCTGAGCATTAGGTGTGACCAGCAGGTCCAGGGAGGTTCTTCTCCCTCTGGACTCAGCACTGGTGAGCCTGCTCCTTGAATCCTGTGTTCAGTTGTGGGCCTCTCACCACAAGAAGGATGTTGAGGCTCTGGAGTGAGTCCAGAGAAGAGCAACGAAGGTGGTGAAGGGGCTGGAGATCAGGCCTGATGAGGAACGTCTGAGAGAGCTGGGGGTGTTTATCCTGGAGAAGAGGAGGCTGAGGGGAGACCTCATTGCTCTCTACAAGTACCTGGAAGGAGGTTGTGGAGAGGAGGGAGTTGGGCTCTTCTCCCAAGGGTCAGGGGACAGGACGAGAGGGAATGGCCTCAAGCTCCACCAGGGGAGGTTTAGGCTGGAGATTAGGAGGAAGTTTTTCATGGAAAGGGTCATTGGGCATTGGAACAGGCTGCCCAGGGAGGGGGTTGAGTCACCTTCCCTGGAGGTGTTTAAGGTACAGGTGGATGAGGTGCTGGGGGACATGGTTTAGTGTTTTTTAGGAATGGTTGGACTCGATGATCCGATGGGTCTCTTCCAACCTGGTTGTTCTATGATTCTATCATTCTATGATTACACAACCCATTTCGCCTTGTCCAGTGGTCTTCAGCAAGAAAACGGCTTGTTACCCAATTTGACAATAATGAAGAAATCCAAACAACCTGAAGGATCTCTTAGCATCTTCATATTGACCCAGTGAGCTATTAGACCCGAAGAGACAAAGGTTGATGGGAGGTAGAAGAGCAGAGGACGTCCTCCCAAGGACAAAGTATTGTCATTAGCCTTAAAAGTGGATTTGTAAGATAAAACCAGGGGTGACACAGAAGGAAGGGAGCGAGAAGCAGCAACTTTGGCTCATATCCGAGTCATGGCACCCTTGGGCATTGGAATTGGTTGCCCAGGGAGATGGTTGATTCCCCTTCCCTAGAGGAATTTAAGGGACGGGTAGTTGAGGTCCTGAGGGACATGGTTTAGTGTTTGATAGGAATGGTTGGACTCGATGATCCGATGGGTCTCTTCCAACCTGGTTGTTCTATGATTCTATGAAGCAAGATTTGCTAAGCAGGACACTTTCTTGATGGGGCAATCAACCCCCTGCAATGGAGCAATTACAGCATTTCCAGCAAGATTGTGTAACTGAGCCGATAGTGTCTTGTGTGCAAAAAAATAAAACTGTACAGTGCTTGTGGCAAGTTGTGTCAGTGTTAATTAGCATAACTGCTTAGCCTGGATGCAGAACGGTTTCTAATTACTCTACATGACTCCGGAGAAAAACCAAGGTCCCCTGGGGATTCCTGCACCTTATTTTCTAAGAATGCAAAGCCCTCAACGACCAGTGGGAAAAATGTTGTCACAAATACTTGTGCAAGTTCAATGTTGTCACAAATACTTGTACATGTTCAATGTTGTCACAAATACTTGTGCAAATCCAAAAGCAAATTTCAACCGAACTACATTTTTCAAAAGAGTTGATTAGGAAATTAAAAGTCATATTTGGGATTGCCATCAGGATTAATTCACTGTGGATTTCAGCAGAGCAATATGCTGCTGAATAATTTGCTATTTTTACAGTCTTAACGAGAGACAATTTCAGAGTAAGGGACACACGATCGTGGTAAAACAAACTAGAACTCTAGATCTGGCTGTCTGTGGGGTAGATATTTGTGTGTGTAGCTTGTACTTTAGGATATTTACCTTTTCATGAATGTGATTTATTTGGATATTAAGTTTTCCTTTAGAGACCAATTTTTGCACAAGGCCTGAGCAAACAGGCCCTTTCTTAATTGCTGCTTCTCTCTGTAATATTCTGCTTTCCATTCAGTAAAGTCCCTGTGTGCCTTCAGAAGGCTGAAGATGAAGTAACTCTAGTCTCAAAAATGAATATTTTTGCTGGTATTAGTGGAACCAAGTTGCATGTTTCCAGCCACACTGGTAATAAATTACACTCCCATATCGATTTCTTTAGAGCAGATATATGTGTTGTGCAGGTGAATGGTCTTATTAATATTCATTAAAACCTAAATAGATTTATTTTTAATGTATCTGTTTAGGAAATGAATAATTCATGCAGGTAGAGGAAGCTCAGTGCTGCCGCTTATAGCACAGAGACCTTCGGAGATCTGAGGAGGTGTTTGAACTGAAGGACACACTAAGATGTGCAAAAGCATTTGAAACGTGGAACACTCCTCAGCTTCTCACCATCAAGGGCATTTTTTTTTTTTTTTTTAATACTGAGAATTTCACAGACTCATCACTCTTCTTAAAGCACACGTTCTCAAATGTGCTTTAGCGCATTTGTCCATATAATTTACATATACACACATAGGAACAGTTGGACTTGATCCGGTTGGTCTCTTCCAACCTGGTTGTTGTCAAAAAGTTATCATCAGTGCTCTGCGGGAATCTCTTGGACTGTATGTGTCTAGCTGTGCTGTCTCGCCAAAAAATATCAGGGAGGTTGAAATCCTCTATTGAGAAACAGGAATTCTCATCATGAGGTTACTCTCAGGTGCCTCCAGAAGACATCTCCGACCCCCTCATCCTGTTCAGATCCGAACAGGAGGCACACTCAAAACCCTGTCCCTTAATTCTCATCCATAAGCTTTTTTTTTCTCTCATTCTTCATCCACTGATAGATTCAATAGACAGATTGATAAAAAACTTGATAGATATAAATATAGAATCATAGAATCATAGAACAACCAGGTTGGAAGGGACCCATCGGATCTTCTAGTCCAACCATTCCTATCAAACACTAAACCAAGTCTCTCAAGACCTCATCCACCCGTGCCTTAAACACCTCCAGGGAAGGGGAATCAACCATATAAACACATAATATAAATATATATATAAATAGATATGTGTAGATCTCTATCTCTCTCTCTTTATCTATCTATCTATCTATCTATCTATCTATCTATCTATCTATCTATCTATCTATCTATCTCTAATCAATCTCTCTACCTCTATCTCTATCTATCTCTATCTGTCTGTCTGTCTGTCTGTCTGTCTATCTATCTATCTATCTATCTATCTATCTCTATCTCTAATCAATCTATCTATCTCTATCTCTATCTCTATCTCTACCTCTATCTATCTATATATATTTATCTATATCTCTATCTATCTATCTATCTGTCTGTCTGTCTGTCTATCTATCTATCTATCTCTAATCAATCTATCTCTATATTTCTTTCTATCTCTATCTATCTATATCTGTCTATTTCTATCTCTATCTATCTCTATCTATCTATCAATATAATATAAAACTTGATAGATTTCAGTTTCAGTCATGCGAGTTATCCCACCATGTCCCTGTCACTGCAATGAGATCATAGCCCTGCAGCTGCACACAGGTCTCCAGTTCTTCCTCTTTATTCCCTGTGCTTTAGTGCTCTGGAATTTCAGAGGTAATTTCCTATAAACATAGCTGGGAGGCAGACAGGTTGCTTTGAAAAAGCCCTAAATACTCTCAGTCCCATTAGTTCTGACCCATGGTCCGAACTTGCTGCTGAGATCAGAACTGTTAGTGCACTACGACTATGAAACCTTTAGTTTCTTGTCTTGCCAACTAAAAATAGAGATAAATTATGCATCACCCTATAAAACAAGGGAAACAGACATTTCTGCCTGACCTATTGTTAAAAATGTAGTGAGTCTCACGCTTTCAGCTCACAGAGAGATCCCACAAAATCCAACAACCCTCTCTGCCTCTTACATCTTGTAGAAGCAATTTGCATTCTGTCATGTTCTCTTCACACATGGTGTTCAAAACAATTAAAAGCAAATTGCACCCATTTTGCTCGGTGTAGCAGGCTGAAAATTTCAAAGATAAGAAGTACTTCCCAGCATGAATAAACTGCGAAGTGCTTTTGAAAATAAGGGTTTTAATGATAATTGACATTAAAACTTTTATTTCCTAATGCATTTCACAGTTTGTGCTTGTCGGGAAGTGCATGTTTTCTTTGAAATTTTCTGCTTGCCGCACGGAGCAGAAGAGATACATTTTCTAGGGAAATGAAAACCAGTGAACCTTTTATTTTTGTATCTTGAAGAAAAAAAATTACTATCTAAGGCTCACAAGACGCTCTCCTGACTTTCTCCCCCTGCTTCATTTTCATATTCATCTAGGTAGCTGTAAAACACAGAGAACAAGAGGCTTGTATAGGCTGCAGTGCGTCTTCTTTCAAGTGCCTGAGACAGGAAAATAACTTCCTCGAGCTATAAATCTGGCTTAGATGGCTTGAATAAAACTGCCATTCACCTCCTTTCTTCAGAAAATGGTCAGAGCTGTGATCAACAGTTTACGCTGACAACTGAATAACTGCAAAATCTTATGCGACACGTCTTGTATATACTTGAGAATACTTGGAGGGGATTGGGAGGGTGATGTCCGAAGGGGTCAGGGTGTAAAAATAAACTGAGCTGCACAGGCAAAAACACTTTTAGAATCATAGAATCATAGAATCACCAGGTTGGAAGAGACCCACCGGCACAACAAGGCACATACTTAATGTCTTCTCTGCACAACCAGGCTTGATAGTCCAAGTCAGACTTAAAGTCCCATCATCAACAAAGATAAATATTTTTATGGCACAAAAACAGATGGAGGAGAGACAGACAATTATTTGTTTTCTTGAGCAACACACTCTGTGATCGTAATGAACTCAGCAAATACTTTGTGAATGAAAATGTGGAAACAGCCATTTCTATTTATAGAATCATAGAATCGTTACAGTTGGAAAAGACCTCGAAGGTCATCAAGTCCAACCATCAACACAAAGCCACTGTGCCTACTAAACCTACTTTTTCAGTAAAAAAACTTTTCCACTACCCAATCTATCCTAATGCAACTTGAGGCCATGCTAAATGATAGCAAGAGATATCTCACAAAACACTGTCTACGTTTTGGAAAACGAATTCCACTCATAATGTGAATGGATATTATTTAGGATAAGCCATGTATAAGACCTGCTGTAGACAAGTGGAGAGAAAATTTGTTTTAGACTTGACAGAAACTAACGCTAAAGCTGCAACTCCATGAATCTTTTCTAGCCTAATCCCTTCTTCACCGGAGAAGACCTAATCACCTTCTTCACCTTCTTCACCATTTCTCAGTAAGTTAAATACAAACATGGTAAGAGACATCCCTTTTCCTCAATAAGTTAGAGCCCTGTTAAAATGAACAGGTGTTCACTTCTGACACCTGAAAGAAAAAACCAGGTAAAATAACCTGTGGGACATATGGGTGTTGAGACAATAGAGCAAAATCTTGTTGAAGATTATGAAAACTTTAAAAATGACCTTGTCAGAGGTGTGGAGGTCAACTGGTTTTGTGCTCCACGAGAGCAAAAATAACAGTAAAACATATTTACCAGGTCAAAGACACATCTGCATCCTCCTCCCTTTCCATCCTCTTATTACGTATTAACAAAAAAGAAGGTAAGAGAAAACCAATCATATCTTTATTCTGTACTTTTCTACACTGCTTCAGTTATAAGTAAGGACTGAATCTTGATTTATTGGATGAAGTGTAAGAGGTTTTTCTACTAGTTTTTGATTTAGCCCCAAGTATAGTTTTCTCATAGGTAGGTGCCTCAAGTCTGTTATTCATATTCGTTTTCATAATCATATAATATTCATATCCATTCATATTCACATTATAGTTCAAAGTACTGAGATTCTTGGAGGCTTTCCCTCCGTTGTGTTACACGTTAAAGATTTTATTAGTAATGTTCAGGCCTATTGACACCACAGCTGAGAAATTTATTATCTTTGGGCTTTTTCAGTGAATTTCAAGATTGAAAAAAGTAGCTTGCAACACGTAGTCGATAAGTAAACATTTTCCTATGACATATAAGGAAAGTAATTATATTGGTTATCTATTTTTTACAGAATGGGGGAAAAATTACTATTTTATCTCCTGTGCTTATGGATATGTGACACAGATTTTGATTGAATGTAGTCATAGCTAAAGGATCTTTCCAAGAGGTAATTACGTCCGTTTTTCCAAGAGGTAATTAAGTTCATTCCCTTGCAGTGAACAGTGTTGACTATATCTAAATCATTCCTGTAAACATCTTTCTAGTCTTTTCCTCAAATATGAGTGACTGGAGTTTCGGGACTGGACTAGGCACCATTTACTGGAGTTTTTTGCTATCTTCATCTAAACCAGAGACCAATTGTGTTCGCTACACAAGTCTCTGCAGGTGATGATACTGCACAGAACTGGCAATAATTTTAAGAACTTCTACATATGGACATTATTTTTATCCATTATGAAGTGCAGTTTGTATTTAACTATTATTAGTAACCAAGATACAAAGCCTGAAAAACAGGATTCCAAGGGAGATGGCAGAATATTGGACAAAACTAGTATCATAGAATCATAGAACAACCAGGTAAGAAGAGACCCACCGGATCATCGAGTCCAACCATTCCTATCAAACACTAAACCATGTCTCTCAGGACCTCGTCCACCCATCCCTTAAACCCTTCCAGGGAAGGGGAATCAACCACCTCCCTGGGCAGCCTATTCCAATGCCCAATCACCCTTTCCGTGAAAAACTTCCTCCTAATCTCTAGCCTAACTCTCCCCTGGTGGAGCTTGAGGCCATTCCCTCTTGTCCTGTCCCCTGTCCCTTGGGAGAAGAGCCCAGTTCCCTCCTCTCTACAACCTCCCTTCAGGTAGTTGTAGAGAGCAATGAGGTCTCCTCTCAACCTCTTCTTCTCCAGGATAAACACCCCCAGCTCTCTCAGCTGCTCCTCATCAGGCCTGTTCTCCAACCCCTTCACCAACTTCGTCGCTCTTCTCTGGACTGGATGATGTGCATTGTTCATCAGGAATTGCTTAAAGTACCCAATACTCTAGCAACAGATAAATAGTTTATTTCTGGTGCCCACACAGAACCATCAAAGTTTAGATGAATTATGAAAAGAAATTGGCTGGAGCACAATTGCTGCTTTTTGCTGACCCGATATTTCTCTTCATGCTTACTGGGTGCACACAGACATGAATCAAACCACAAATAAGCTGTTTTTCTCTCTACCTGGACACAGGGAACTGCCCCTACAGCTCATTTTATTCTTCCTCGGTACGAAATGATTGATGGATTTCTCCCAGCTCACACGACTCCCTGCTGCCCCAGATCCATCTCCGCTCCTTGCGCTCCGTGCAGTCCTTGCATCATTGACTTTCTGCCAGCCACTTGGCTGCCAGTGCCTCAGCTGACATTTAATGATCTTTAGACGCAGTAATGTCACATTTATCACTCTTTATTGGTTGTGACAGACCTAAATTCACATGCAAACACGAAATGCAGACTGAATCCCATCCAAACCATGATACGGGTTTGAGTGGCATTCGTCAGTTCATGTTGAAAAAGACGTGAAGATTGACCTGCTTCCTATTTATAATTTCAAACACAATTTTCTTAGACCCACTCTGAAATATTCTTCCTTGTGGTTTTTGGAGAAACCTCATTCAGTTTTCAAAATCGTATTTATTTTATGTTTGAGTGTTACCAGCTTTTCAGTATTCATAGATTTTAAGTTGCTCGAATTAATCCAATCCCAAGCTTTACATGAAACCTCCCAGGAGCACATTGATCTCTACGACGATTCTACCTTCAGCTGCTACACAAGGAAGAGCTTCTCCCTTCTGAATTTCAGCCCTACAAGCCTGACACAGATACTTTCATTGCAAGTGCCAAAGAGTAAGACAGATTTAATCCGATTTTATCCTTCTTCCTCCCTAGCTAACACCTAAAATTTTCCAGACGCAAATGCTCGCCCAGAGGAAATTAATCTTTCTTTGCATGTGGTCAGGATCAGTGCTCTTTGCTAACACACTGAGCATCACTGCCTAGTTACTAGCATCCTCCTCAAGGAGCAGATGCAGACTTCATGGCTTCAGGTATAAGAATCTATTTCCGTTGTTTAGCAATTAGAGGACAGATAAGGGAATTCAACCCCAGAGAAAAAATCGTATCTGACTTAAATGTCTCTAAACCATAAGTGTGAACCCTTGTGAGTTACTGGCCTGTGACTTGGAGGGCAGATGACTACTATGAGAACACATTTAAGTTCATGCTGATCGGCACTGGGGCATCCTCTAAAGATCTTTCTCACTATCCCCTTTCTCTCAGGGCACGGCATTTTTATAAAAAACCCCCCACATTTGTATTTTGGACATACAAATTCTTCGATCCACTGACCTAAACACTGGAGTTGCTGTTCCATTGCCCAGGTGGCCAAGAAGGCCAATGGCATCCTGGCTTGGATCAGAAACGGTGTGACCAGCAGGGCCAGGGAGGTGATTCTCCCTCTGGACTCAGCACTGGTGAGGTTGCTCCTCGAATCCTGTGTTCAGTTGTGGGCCCCTCAGCACAAGAAGGATGTTGAGGCTCTGGAGCGAGTCCAGAGAAGAGAAACGAGGCTGGTGAGGGGTCTGGAGAACAGACCTTATGAGCAGTGGCTGAGAGAGCTGGGGGTGTTTATCCTGGAGAAGAGGAGGCTGAGAGGAGACCTCATTACTCTCTACAACTCCCTGAGAGGAGGTTGTGGCGATGAGGGAACTGGGCTCTTCTCCCAAGGGACAGGGGACAGGACGAGAGGGAATGGCCTCAAGCTCCACCAGGGGAGATTTAGGCTAGAGATTAGGAGGGAGTTTTTCATGGAAAGGGTCATTTGGCAATGTCAGAGGCTGCGCAGGGAGGTGGTTGATTCACCTTCCCTGGAGGTGTTTAAGGGACGGGTGGACGAGATGCTGAGGGACGTGGGTTAGTGTTTGATGGGAATGGTTGGACTCGATGATCCGGTGGGTTTAATGAGGGGCCGTTTAAGGAGAACTTAAGATAACCTAGAGTATCTCTAGTGTCCTAGAGGCTGCAAATTGTGCATCATTTCCTAAGGAAATGATGTACAATTTCCAGCCTCTAGGATACTAGACTCACTGATGATTTCATGCGTATTTCAGATGATTTTTTCCCCACACACACAACTTAGTATCCCTTAGGCACTAACTGTTTACCATGCTTACACATGCCAGATGTCTAAAGCTTCTCTGCTGGATGTAAACATTTTCTGAAGACAAAACCCAACAGCTCATTACCATACTGTGAACTTTAGTTAAGAGTGAAGTCTTAAAGTCAGGGCAAAGATGAATATATCCTGCTTCCTTCTGGAGAATGAATGTGCATAATTTCCTTCTTCCTATATCATTTCATTTTGCATGTTGGAAGCACCTTCCCTTCTGTGTTGACTCACAGTTGTATATGATTCTGCCAACACTAGAAGCAATTCTTCTGATCATTTCCTGAAAGGGTTTTCCGGGGGAATCTCTATTGTTTTTGCTTTTGCATCTTCTTCTGATGAAAAATGAGTTTGTTTGAGCACTGACTCGAGCTTTGGGAAGAAGTAGCTATCACAGGGAGGCAGGTTTGGTGAACAGGGTGGGCACTCAAGCACAATGATGTTGTTATTAACTAAAAATTGCTTCACAGGCAAAGTGTTATGGGTTGGCAAGTTGTCTTTATCTTAACATGCTGTTTGCTCTTGCACACTGACAATTTCCAACCGAGTGTAAGAAAAAAAAAATCTATATTTGAACATGTGTCCACTCGTACTGAGTGAAGTGATCGAGCTGAGCATTAACTCACTGTGACAGGTTAGAACTTAGAATAGAATCATAGAATAACCAGGATGGAAGAGACCCCCAGGATCATTGAGTCCAACCATTCCCATCAATCACTAATCCATCTCCCTCAGCATCTCATCCACTTGTCCCTTAAACCCTCCAGGGAAGGCGAACATGTTCTATAACCATCCCATGTCTCCCCTTCCACTCTAGGTTTGCAAGTTATAGTATCATCATGGGGTTTTTTTGTTAGGTCCCCTGTGCAGGGGCTTCTGGAGACCTATGAGCCTCTCCCACAGCAGAAAAGTCTGTGCTTCTGCCACTCAAAATGATAAAACACTGGCAGCAGAGAAACACAAGGAATGAGCTACTTAGGCGAGTCCAGAGAAGGGCCACGGAGCTGGTGAAGGGGCTGGAGAACAGGCCCTGTGAGGAGCGGCTGAGAGAGCTGGGGGGGTTTATCCTGGAGAAGAGGAGGCTGAGGGGAGACCTCATTGCTCTCTGCAACTGCCTGAAAGGAGGTTGTGGAGAGGAGGGAGCTGGGCTCTTCTCCCAAGGGACAGGGGACAGGACGAGAAGGAATGGCCTCAAGCTCCACCAGGGGAGATTTAGACTGGAGATTAGGAGGAAGTTTTTCACAGAAAGGGTCATTGGGCAGTGTCTGAGGCTGCCCAGGGAGGGGGTTGATTCACCTTCCCTGGAGGTGTTTAAGGACAGGTAGATGAGGTCCTGAGGGACATGGGTTAGTGTTTGACAGGAATGGTTGGACTCGATGATCCGACGGGTCTCTTCCAACCTGGTTGTTCTATGATTCTATGATAAAATGTAAGTGGTCAGGAGGGTTTTCAACACAAGGACTGACCACAGGTCACTCCAGTTCTAGCTTCAGTTTCCTCTTTTTCTCAGAGACATTGCATGTAAGTAGACATAACCCTCTCCTTTTTTTATTTTTAATTATTTTTACTTTTTTTTTTCTTTTTTAGCTGTAGGAGACATTTCTGCAGCATTTCACAAGTCTATACCTTCTGTGGGAAAAAAAAATCCTTTGCATATTCAAACCTTTAAAATGTCATCTCTTCCTTATGGCATCTAACCAATGTCACCTGCAGAACAGGACACCCAAGGCTCCTGCAAGGGCCAAACTCTCTTGACCAGCTGGACAATGCAGGTAGTGCCATTTATGACAGTTTTGAACAAGGTTCACAACACGTTTGCTTTGGAAATGATGAGACAAGTTCAGTGAAGAAGAGCAGGCAGGTCACAGATTGCAGAGTGACAATGGCAATTCAGCTGGAACAAGCAGTAATCTCTAAGGTGCTTCATTTCCTGCCACTCGAAATGAAGTTCCTTACTCAAAGTAAAATAAACCACAACCTGTTCCCTCCGAGCACAGGACATTGTGTTCCCTGTCCTTCTGAAATGCTGACAGTCACTTTTTCATTCACGAGGTTGTGTGGAGAATGAAAAAGATGCACAGGATTTGTGCAAACATCCTTGTTATTCACAGCTTAGAATCATAGAATCAGAGAATCACCAGGTTGGAAAAGACCCATCGGGTTATCGAGTCCATTTTCAATACTGGGAACAGGGAAAAGGAATCACTGTGAGGTCAAAAACAAACCATGAAGTATGTAAAAAAGGGAAAAAAAACCTATAGTAAGGGGAGATCAGAAAAATAGAAATCTAGACAATAGGATGAAGGAAAATTATAGAATCATAGAATCACCAGGTTGGAAGAGAACCATCAGATCATCGAGTCCAACCATTCCTATCAAAATTATTATGAAGCAGAGAAGTTCGGGTTGATAAGTGATTCGTGAGGAGCTGCTCAGGAGCATGAGAATGAATGAAAACTAGTAAAACAGCAACAAATAAAAGAAGATAATTCTCTGAATTCAGAATATTTCTGTTTCTGAAACCTTTAGAACCACATATTCTGTGGTATATAGTGTTCATTCATGAGTCATTTACTAATATTGGTCTCGCAAATCCTCACGTAGCACAAACCCACATGATGTGGTCACAGCAAAGGGAAAGGTAAGACATCTCTCTGGAAAAGACCCTTTATGACTATAAGTTTTTCATCTAAATATACTTATATGAATTAATAATGGAATATTTTTACACTGGTATTGATTTTAGTCAGTGAGTTATACTTCCAGCGGCTCCAGGAAAGGTTTGTTCAGAAAAAAAGTTTCAGCAACTATTTATATTCCAGAGTTGTCATCCCTCATTGTGTATTGAATCATAGAATCACCAGGTTGGAAGAGACCCATCGGATCATCGAGTCCAACCATTCCTATCAAACAGTAAACCATGTCCCTCAGCATCTCGTCTACCCGTCCCTTAAACCCCTCCAGGGAAGGTGAATCAACCTCCTCCCTGCGCAGCCTCTGACACTGCCCAATGACCCTTTCCCTGAAAAACTTCCTCCTAATCTCTAGCCTAAATCTCCCCTGGTGGAGCTTGAGGCCATTCCCTCTCGTCCTGTCCCCTGTCCCTTGGGAGAAGAGCCCAGCTCCCTCCTCTCTACAACCTCCTCTCTGGGACTTGTAGAGAGCAATGAGGTCTCCCCTCAGCCTCCTCTTCTCCAGGATAAACACCCCCAACTCTCTCAGATGTTCCTCATAAGACCTGTTCTCCAGCCCCTTCACCAGCTTTGTTGCTCTTCTCTGGACTCACTCCAGAACCTCAACATCCTTCTTGTGCTGAGGGGCCCACAACTGAACACAGGATTCAAGGAGCGGCCTCACCAGTGCTGAGTCCAGAGGGAGAATAACCTCCCTGGCCCTGCTGGTCACACCATTTCTGATCCAAACCAAGATGCCATTGGCCTTCTTGGCCACCTGGGCACACTGCTGGCTCATGGTCAGTCAGCTGTCGACCAACACCCCCAGGTCCCTCTCCTCCAGGCAGCTTTCTAGACAGACTTCTCCCAGTCTGGAGCTCTGCAGAGGGTTGTTGTACCCCAAGTGCAGGACCCGGCATTTGACCCTGTTAAACCTCATCCCATTAGTCTCAGCCCATGGATCCAGCCTGTTTAGGTCCCTTTGCAGAGCCTCCCGACCCTCCAGCTGATCCACACTTCTATATATGCTCATAATACACAAAAACTGAAAGAGGTTACTAAATTCTATAGTAAGCATGGATGCTAATGCTTGCCTGCACAGTAGAGGCTTTTTCGAGTGTATATGAAATTCATGCTCTGAACGGTAGCTTAGTGGGAAACAGTCTCAGACGTAAAATCCATCTGCCAAACAACAAGGTTAAAGCAAGGTGAACGGGTGTTAAATGAAAAGACAATATACAATATTTTTTTAAAAGGGATGGTCACTTCTGCCAATGACCCTGAGGGTACTGAAAGGGACCTCCATGCCTATCAAAATCAAGTATCTTTATGAAATAATAAATATATAGCTGCAGTCATAGCTTACTGCTACTCAAACTCCACTCCCAGGTATATTCCAGCTCATATAAATTGCTGCTGAAGGAGCACAGAAAGAAAAACTCAACTGGCAATTTTTTTCTACTCTCTTAGTGCTGATCTTGATCCTGCAAATGATTTATAATAATAACTTTATAGGTGTACTTAGTAACTGCCTCTATGGTGCACTTCCATGAATGAAGATGCTCTTTCAAATCA
Source organism: Coccyzus lansbergi (assembly GCA_033558105.1). Lineage (NCBI taxonomy): Eukaryota > Metazoa > Chordata > Aves > Cuculiformes > Coccyzidae > Coccyzus > Coccyzus lansbergi. Next base: position 526,510 of record JAUMJK010000409.1, on the reverse strand, counting down.
GGCATTTGCAGAATCACTGTCTTAGGTAACGAAATCTTCACAAGCTTGATCTGTTTGGTCTGTTTAGCAAGAAAATAACAATGAATTAAATCACATATTTACTTTTCCTACAATTCAAAAAATTGCTCTGTGCAGGACGGCCTCTTGCACCTTATATTGAACTCTTTCAGAGCCCATTGAATGGGTAAAACTTTAAAAAAACCCTATTTCAAAGCACTTCAAATCAGGAAGAAAAATGAGAAGAAAACCTGACTGTTCAATATCAATATCAATAGCAGCATTTATATCAATATCATCAATATCATCAATATCAATCTTCATTAGAGGAGCAAGGCAGATATCTTGATTTACACCAACCAAGTATAAAATCCTAAGATTCAACGAAATAGTTTAGATTCACATCTTCCATTTCTCACTTTCATCTTTAGAGAACCGGAGACAAAAATGCCCATGAAATCGAACGGTTTAGAATTTGTTAAAGGGCTCGTTCAAGACAAGGAATTAATTTGCCTTAAATGCTAAGAACAACGGGAAGTGATGAGTTATAATTTCTGTGTTTGATTATTTTCAGCTACTGTAGTGGGTAAATTTATATACTATATTTAAATACAATGTAGGCTTCCTTTTCATCGTTCAGCTGGCCTGACTTCTAAACACATGAAAACAATCCTATCGAGCCATATGGATATTTAAATAGTTCTATCTGAAAGCGCAGCTCTAAGCTCCAGCGCTTAATGGGGAAACACTTAGTGGATTAATTGTCCCTGGGGACGGCACAATGGACTTAGTCAGAAATTAAATTATCACTTAGAAAGCAAGCTTGCAATTAGAAAAAAAATAATAAATATATATATATATATATGTATAGGGATCATCAGCGACGAAGACAGTGAGGTTGAGTGCAGCCTCAGCAAGTTTGCAGATGGAAAATTTGTACAAGGCGATGAGGTGAATTTGATAGGAACAGTTGGACTTGATGATCTGGTGGGTCTCTTCCAACCTGGTTGTTCTCTGATTCTATGATTCTATGACGTGTACTACGTACGAGGTTAAAGTTCCTTCTATACTTAAAACTTGGAATGTGGCTTTCTTGAATTTCCTAAGGATCAAACCTCGGTTTAAACTTCTTGTTCACTCTAAACTTCTTGGCTTAAGCCTTTGAGTCCTTGAATCTGGTTGGACCCTTGTAATATCTAGATAAGACCTGTAGTAGGACGTGACCTCGTTTAAGTGGAGGGAGGAGCAGCAGGGGAACCCCAGCGTTGTTTTTCCTGTCTAAAAGCACTTGATGGCACAGGGACCCAATCTGAACTTCAACCGAGACTTTATTTTTCCTTTATTTTTCTCAGGGTTCCTGGAGCACAGAATTACTGTGTTTCTGCAATCCATTCATCTCTACCAACCAGAACCCTCTCCAGAGAGATGCAAACGCGTTGAGATCCTGAAATTAGTTTTCTTGGTGATATTATCTGATGCAAGAACAGGGTAGTTCGATTACCATAACAATGGAGCTGTAAGCTTTGACAGGGAGGGAGACAGAAAAAGGAGGAAACGTGAAGCACATGGCAATTTAAATTCTAATATCTGTCCAAGATTGTTTTAATTTTACTCATCTACTCCCCGAATCAGGAAAAAAAACCCCTATTTTTTAAGCCTTCTGATGTTAAATGGCTCTTTGGGGATATAAACACATCATCTCAGCCACAAATTTCTTTTTACCCTGTATCCATGTTTTACTATGTGAGTTTTATTAGTCTTGGACACGTTACTTTTACCTTAAGAAAATATTCTTATTTTACCCTAATTGGTTTCTCAGCTACAAATAACAAAAGATAAAAATGTAACACTTTCCTGTAACTTGACATATATTTAAAGAACTTTGATGGGAAATTATAAAGCCAGATGGATTACAATTGTTTTTCTTGGGTAACTGTAGTGTTAATAATTGTTGCCTGTGAATGTAAAAATGACGAAGAGCTCACATTTATCTGTAACACACTCGTAGAGAAAGGACCCTCATGAGTCCAGAAGAATATAACTTTAGTGCTGTAATTTCATTAAAACGAGGTCAATATTACATTGTGAAATATTCCACTGCCTCCTGGCTACTTACAACCCAAAGACTCCACTCTGGAGCGATACTAAGGTTCAGCGAGCAGGGAGAAGAGTTGATTTAGATAAAACTGTATTCATTCCCCTCACCAGAGTTTTCTGAGTGATTGCTGACCAGTCACTATATCCAGTTCATTATGAAGCTGGTCAAATTCAGTGGTCATTGTAAAAATGGACTGGATTTTGTATGGAAGAACCAACGTTTATTGAAGGTTTATAACAGTTTCTGAATTATGTGCCAGGGTATTAATTCATGGACATGTAACAAAGATATATACATATCCCAAATTAATTGCTGCTTTGTTTAAAAACATTTCAGATGTGAGTCTGATCCGGAAAAACATTTAAATATATTCACCTCAAGAATCATCGAATCACTGTAAATATTTAACCCACTATGTCTATTATCTTTCTTTCTTTAGAATCATAGAATCATAAAACAACCAGGTTGGAAGAGACCCATTGGATCATCATAGAATCATAGAATAACCAGGTTGGAAAAGACCCATTGGATCGTTGAGTCCAACCATTCCTATCAAACACTAACCCATATCCTTCATTGATAAATGAATAATATCAAAGAGTAAATAAAAAGTACTTGTAAGTGCATTCAGATTTAAAATCTGAGCTGCCCTGGAAAGCTCTGCTACCTGTAGCAGTGATCCCCTGAAATCATGATTCTGATAGGCACAACGTGCTTTATGAACATCGCTGCTTTGTCTCTACCTCCTGCTGCAATGCAGAGATCTGACTGGGCTTCACTATCTAGGTGAGATCCAAGAACAAATGGTAATAGGCGGTACACAAGCACTTTATCTCCTAGATTGAATCCAGATTACACATACACTGAAAATCTTGTTTAAAAAATCACCATGAGATAGGAGACTTGAACTTAGATATCATGACAAAACATTTTTTTGTTTTTTCTGTCAACCATCTCTAGAATGAAGTAATTTATAAGGACTGTGAATGCCCTATATGATTACTTCTGTTGCAAGGCCCTACACCTGGGTTGGGGCAATCCCCAACTTCAATTGGGAGGAAGTTTTTCACGGAAAGGGTCATTGGGCATTGGAATAGGCTGAGTTAGTGTTTGATAGGAATGATAGGATCACAGACACATACAGGTACAGAGGAGATAGAATCATAGAATCATAGAACAACCAGGTTGGAAGAGACCCACTGGATCATCGAGTCCAACCATATATATTTATACAACTGTTTACCAGCTCATAAAGGTTTGATATTTTGCTATTTTCCATTGTAAAGAACACAATGAAGAGGCTGCCAGGGCAGAATTCCAAAGCATTATCATTAGCCCAGGTGGATGTAATTTGCAATTTAACTTGCAAACATGTCTTTTCACTTTGTTCCTTGCTTCTCGAGTAAAATTAATTTTCAGCTTTTTTTTTTTTTCAGGCTCTGAAGTTGTTATATATGGATATTACGAATCATCAGCTGCTTGAAAAATATCAAGTCCTGTTGACATTAAGTAAAGCAAATTTGTTTTAGTTGTCTGCTGTGCCATTTCAGAGATTGATGTAAACTCCGCTCGCAAATTCCACCTGGTTTACATCAAACGAAAACGAAATAACATTTTTGCAGAAGATATTAGTTTCAAATAGGACAAAGTGCTTTCATTAATATGAACGATGACAGCTCAATTAGTGAGGGGGAAAGAGAGCACTATTGGTGAGAAACAGCCTTTGCATTACAAAGAACACATGAACAACTCCAAATTGCAGATGATAAGACATTTAATTCCCAAGAAAATGATGCTCTGATAGAACAGAAGATAAGTTATATATATTCTTCATGCTTCTGAGGCATTTGTGAGAGTCAGTGATGACTGAAACTCAGGTTTGTTTGTTTACCTACTGGGAATGAAGCCTGACTCTGGTCAGATAATCCAGTAGGTACACATTGCGAAGCCACTTTCTTCCTTTTGATAAGTGGATGTTCCGCAATGATCTGCTTTCAAACAGAGCAAACACTTTCCCACTATTCTCAGTCTGCTGTGAAGATTAAGTTATTTTTTCTGTCTTGATATAATGTCATCAGGCTCATACAAAGATTGATAGTATCTTTAGCACTTTGCTGCTCTTTTGTGTTTTTGCATCAATGGCTATTGTCAAGAACAAAGCTTAGAGAAGGTCTTGATAACAGGATAAGCTGCTGCATTGATTTGAATTTGTTGTCAATGACTGTAAACCAGGGAGAGACTCAGCATAATTCTCAGCAAACTCCTTACAAATCTATAAAGGATCATCTTTTCTTTACACTGAAATGAATTCTTGAAAAACACGTCATCTATGGAGTTGTTTATTTAAATATCTGATCTATAAAGGATCCTCTTTTGCTTTACACTGAAATGAATTCTTGAAAAACAGGTCATCTATGGAGTTGTTGTTTATTTAAAAACCTGAACAAGTGCTTCTATGTAGCCATGAGAAACAACCGAAAAAGCATGAAACGGGAGAGAGAATTGGTAAATAACTTTATTTTGGAAAGAATGTGCCAAATCATTCCATATAAGATAAAGAAAAGATATAAGATATGTCCATATAAAATATAAAGAAAAAGTCTCACTACCAGACAGGACAGAACATTTGTTGGAGCAAAGAACTAATTATGAGACCTGTCATAACTGCACATTCTTCATTAGTCTAGTGCTGAGACCACAGTATCCACGAGAAATTCCACACCTCTCATGAAAAGTCCGTATTCCCAAGGCTGCTGGGAATGCAAACTCAGACTTTAAATAGAAATCCTCTAGTGAAAAAGAAACAATATTTTCAGTACACTTTTTATTTGAATTCTCAGTGGGGTATAAAGGTTGCTGTCGCTCTGATGATTCCAAACCTCAAAAAAGTAATTAACAGGAGATCAGTTTATACAAGTGTATTTTTAGGACTGCTAATTATTTTTATTAGCTTACTTGTTACCAAACATATCAGATAAATTTTGTAAAATTTATGTGGCAGTTCTTTTGTTGCTACTACTCTGTATAATCAGAGTATATAATTATATATATATTATAATTAGTATAAACTTTGTTTCTATGAAGGTCCTAAAGTTTTTGTGTCAGTGTTTTTGGAAAATATCAGGCAAATTGCTGAAAATCATGGCCAAGAGGAGAAAGTAATGAAGCCAACCAAAGCAAAATTATCTCTATTTGTATTAGAGTGAGTTAGCTTTTTGCAGTTTATTAATTTTTATTATTTAAATGTATTCAGAAGCTTCCGGTCATATTTACAACTGCTTGCAATCCATCCATCCCTCCATCAATCCTCCATCCATCCCTCCCTCCATCCATCCATGCCTCCATCCATCCATCCATCCCTCCACCCATCCATGTATCCATCCATGCATCCTCCATCCATCCTTCCCTCCATCCTCTGTCCATCCATCTCTCTGTCCCTCCATCCATTTATCCATCCATCCCTCCATCCAACCATGTATCCATCCATCCATCCATCCATCCATCCATCCATCCATCCATCCATTTATCCATCCATCCCTTCATCCAACCATCCATCCGTCCATCTCTCCATCCCTCCATCCAACCATGTATCCATCCATCCATCCATCCATCCATCCTCCCTCTATCTCTCCCTCCATCCCTCCCTCCATCCTCCATCCATCTATCCATCCATCCATGTATCCATGTATCCATCCATCCATCCCTCCCTCCATCCTCCATCCATCCATCTCTCCATCCCTCCATCCATTTATCCATCCATCCATCCATCCATCCATCCATTCAACCTCCCTCTATCCCTCCCTCCATCCTCCATCCATCCATCCATGCATACCTCCATCCATCTCTCCATCCATCCATCCCTCCCTCCCTCCTCTGTCCATCCATCTCTCCATCCCTCCATCCATTTATCCATCCATCCCTCCATCCATCTATCCTCCATCCATCCCTCCATCCTCCGTCCCTCCCTTCCTCCATCCCTCTCTCCCTTCCTCCATCCCTCTCTCCCTCCATCCTCCATCCATCCCTCCATCCATCCTCCATCCATCTCTCCCTCCACCCATCCCTCCTTCCATCATCCATCCATCCTCAATCCATCCATCCATCCATCCATCCATCCCTCCCTCCATCCTCCGTCCATCCATCCATCCATCCAACCATCCATCCATCCATCCATCAATCTCTCCATCCATCCATCCATCCATCCATCCATCCATCCATCCTCCCTCCATCCTCAGTCTTTTAGACTTCTTGCTGGGGAAACAACCAGTGATTTTTTTGGCCTGTCTTTTAATGCAACACATAGGAGCACCAAGTAATTTAATTGTTGATGCCACAAAGTACGTTTCCCTGGAGTTCTTCTACTTTCAGAGAAGGGGAAGTAGAAATGAGGGTAGAAGGGCTTTTTTGAAAAAAAAATTCTTAAGAGTAGGAAAAAGGGAATACTTTCTTTATACTGACAGCACAGGGATAGTTATTTCTGAAGTGCTGACATTTCAGGGCCAGAGCCCAGCGGGTGCTCATCATCACTTTGCCATCCTCCCTGTTCTACTGCAGCTTGTACTGGAAGGACTGGTCTGTGAGTTTCAGCATGATCTTGTTTAAGAACTCAAGAGAATTAAACACTTTATATAATTTTCAAGATTTCACACGTTTTATCTGTTTGAACAGTGGCAAGTAAGAGGTTCGGCAGTTCATTTCCCTTTGAGAGTGTGGGAATATATTTTGTACATTCACTAGATAAAGCATCTAGTTTAAAATTAAGTAATTATCAAAGTTTTCTGATGGTTGAACCTGAAAAGGAAAGAGATTTTTTAAGAAAAGGGGGAATAACAAAAAAGAATTAAAGTGTTATAAACCTGTAGATCTGTATGTTTCAATGAATCTTCAGATAATATTTGTGTTTTAAGGAGAAAGAACAGTATTCGCTTAAGTTTGTATTAACTATTTCAGAATTGACTGAATGTCTCTTCCTGACTCCCTCTAACCTCAGGGATAGTGATTAGTCTAGTGAAAAACATGTATAATTACTACATAAGCTTATGGCTGAAAAGGCAACTTTAAAGATTAGAATGGAGGTTATTGCCTAACATTGACAAACTTAACATTTCTGAGTTGTCTTTTGGGTAATCTACAGATAGGTGAAGTGACAAGGTTCTTGCCTCAGCATCAGCTAAGAAAAATCCTTCTAGGAATTGCATTTTCTTAAATAAGTAATTAAACCCAGAGAGCCAAAGATATCTGCATGAGTAGCTCCACTCAGTTTTGTTGGAAATGACGCAATTAGAGAATTGGATTTGATTATCTACTTGGCCACTCATAGAAATGGGAATGGTTGGACTCGATGATCCAATGGGTCTTTTCCAACCTGGTGATTCTATGATTCTATGAAATGGAAATACTTGGAAATTCCATGAAATGGAAATACTTGGAAATTCTATGAAATGGAAATACTTCTAGGAATCCCCACTACACACATGGTGAGGCTATTTCTTCCTTATAGGGAAAGCCATGTATGCAGGGGGGTAAATAGCAAGGTGGAAAAAAGACTTCTTCAGTTAGTTATTCATTGTAAGAGTTAAACTTGGAGACCTCAGCTTTGATATTTACTTTCCACTGAAAAAAAAAATAAACACTTTGAAAGGAGCTGAGAGCAAACACGCTGCTTCCACACAGAGAGGGAAACGTCTCAAACCACATAACAGGAACAAAGGCTTCATCATCATTTACCTCAGAGAAGTTATTTCAGAACTGCTTTTAAGACGAGATTTGCAGCTTGTTTTCTGTTATGTTTTTTTTTTTTTTCTATCAAGTTGTCCTACTGTTAAGATCAAGTTGCCATGACTACCATGATGTTTAGGCCGTGTGTAAAGTTTATTTTTGAGAATCATCAGTGCTATGAAAATATTTTTCTTCTCGAGGGAGTAGAAGAATAAAAACGCAAATGCCTGAGTTTAGACCTGTTTGGTCTAAGTGGAGGTTGATTTACATTTACATTTTTAATGTAAAGCATGTGAGTGAATTTGGGGACTGAATCATAGAATCATAAAACAACCAGATTGGAAGAGACCCATCGGATCATCAAGTCCAACCATTCCTATCAAACACTAACCCATGTCCAAAGATGTGAAGAGCTAAAGTTTTCTTGTGAGCATCTGTTTTCATTTGTTCAGTTTTATTATTTCTCTTAGCCATGGACTGATTACGTGTGTTAGTTTTCTAAATAAATTTTTTGCTCTTCCCTACTTCAGTTTTAAAAAAATATTTGTGGATCTACAAAAACAGTCCATATCTGACAAAGTTCAGACACCTCCATTGCCTGGAGAAGAGGAGGCTGAAGGGAGACCTCATTACTCTCTCCAACTACCTGAAAGGAGGTTGTGGAGAGGAAGGAACTGGGCTCTTCTCCAAAGTGACAGGGGACAGGACGAGAGGGAATGACCTCAGGCTCCACCAGGGGAGGTTCAGGCTGAACATCAGGAAAAATTTTTCCTAGAAAGGGTCATTGGGCAGTGGCAGAGGCTGCCCAGGGAGGTGGTTGATTCACCTTCCCTGGAGGTGTTTAAGGGACGGGTGGACGAGGTGCTGAGGGACATGGTTTAGTGTTTGATAGGAATGGTTTGCCTCGATGATCCGATGGGTCTCTTCCAACCTGGTGATTCTATGATTCTATGAAAAGAGTAACACAAGTTGAGTGGAATTTCTGATCGTTATCTATTACATAAACCATAGGAATTGTATTTGTCAAAGTAGAGACTAGAACTGCAGAAGCGGCTGAAAAGATGAATTTCCTTCTCAGAATAAGAAAGAATATTTTGGCTCAGATTTCTTCCTTCACAGGTCAGAAATGATCTTTGTCAAATGCTTTTAGCAAATGTCTGTTCCACTAAGAGGATATGATAGAACGGGGAAATGGTTAGTAGGGTTGGTACACTCCAGTACGAGAATTTATGTACTAGAATATCTTGAAAAGTAAATGAATTTCTATTAAATAGAATTTCATCTTTCTTCTGAAAGGAGGTTGTGGAGAGGAGGGAGCTGGGCTCTTCTCCCAAGGGACAGGGGACAGGACAAGAGGGAATGACCTCAAGCTCCACCAGGGGAGATTTAGGCTAGAGATTAGGAGGAAGTTTTTCACAGAGAGGGTCATTGGGCATTGGAACAGGCTGCCCAGGATGGAGGTTGATTCCCCTTCCCTGGAGATGTTTAAGGGACGGGTGGATGAGGTGCTGAGGGACATGGGTTAGTGTTTGATAGGAATGATTGGACTCGATGATCCGAAGGGTCTCTTCCAACCTGGTTATTTTATGATTCTATGAATTGAAAAAGCTCATGGAAGAAAAGTGATTCTAGCCCAGAGATATCAGGACCATCACAGAACCATAGAATCACCAGGCTGGATGAGACCCACCGGATCATCGAGTCTAACCATCCAATAATATCGTCCAACCATAACAATATTGTCTGCACCAATACTCCTACCTGTGAGAAAGTGCTGGCTCCTCTTTCCTTTTCAGTCTAGAAGTCTTTGTGGCCTTAATATAAATCCTTAACATTTTGTAGTGTACACTCCCATTACTTTCATCTTCAAGACTGATATTCTATATTAGTATAAAACCACTAAGGCAAAACATTTTCTTAAGAATAATTTTCTTATAATTGACAGTAAGACCCTTGAGCTAGTGGAAGAATTAGCGCAGCAGCTAAATTTGCACATGTAACCTTTGTACTGCCTGTGAGTGATGGTAAAAATACATACTTCGTTATAGCAGCACAATTTTTAAAAGCTGAATAAATAATTAACATGGCCTGTAATAAGCACACTGTGGAGTGGAGCTCCTGTGCTTTAATTACATATAAGCTCATCTGCAGAATGTGTTGCAACTGCTTATCAATCTGCTTTATAACCAAACTTTCTCCAGTAATGTGCAATTAACCAGTGGCAATAGCGATTGTTGAAAACTGATCAGCCGCTTATAAGCGTAACCTTAATATAAAGTGTGTCCAAGAGAACCTTTGTACCGAAACAGCTGTTTTTAAGAAATAAAATGCAAATGTGTAGTCTTCCCAGCGCTGGAATTAATTAAATGTCAAAAATCTATGTACAAATAGAAGTTCAGATGAAAAATAAAATAAAGGTATACACATTGTTATTACAATACATGTCAAAATAGTATTATATATAATATTAATAATAATATTAATAATAATATTAATAATATATATAATATAAATATTATATATATATATAATACGAATATTATATATATATATAATACAAATAGTATTCTTATTTGTTGCTAGAGTGCTGAGTCACAAAGCCAAAGAATTGCTGTTTCTATAAAAGGGGTTTCATTTGGTCAATATAACATTTTTTTATCAGACAAAGCACATAACATTTTCTGCTTTTTTTTTTCTCTACTGAAATTCAGTCTTACCGGTGTCTTCTAGCATATCAGAGGTGAGTTTAGTGTTTATATTAAATGTTTCCCAGACTGGCAAAATGCGTCTGCCAAACCTCCAGAGAGATAATTTCCTTTAGCAGGGACAAGCCTGTGTCTTTCTTCCAACAGCAAAACCCAGTGCAGCATCAATATTACACTTTGCTTATTGCACGTTACACCCTACGTAGTATTTCTGCTCCTTAAAAATAAGTTTATGTGAGTTCTGAAGGGTAGAATAGGAGGTTTTGTATTTCCACGTGGCACTTTCATACCTGCTACGAAGCTTTTGCAGAGCTGAAGGTGACACGGAGCATGTTGATGCAGGTCTTCTATCTTCCAGATCCGTGTGACGCAAAATCTAGGTCTAGATGGTTTTTAGGAAGAGGACTAGTTTCATTAATCAGTTTTATGCTTTTGATGTTGGAATTATCTTGATAACCTGCACCCTGCAAAGCAGTTGGAATAGTATTTCTGCACCAAGTATTCATTAAATGATGAAGGGTTTCCAAGGAGGTCAGATTACTTCCATGGAAACATTTTCTTTGACCAGGTTTGTCCTTCAGGCTTTGGGGACATGGTTTTTTAGGGACATGGTTTGGTGTTTGATGGGAATGGACTCAATGATCCGTGGGTCTTTTTCAACCTGGTGGTGATTCTATGATTCTATGATTCTATGATTCTATGATTCTTAGCAACCAGGGTGTAAAACCTTTGTCAACTTTCACCTACGAAGAGAATCAAGGCAGCAGCACATGTCTGTAATAACAATAAAATGCATAAAAATGGTCATAATCCCCAGGAGAGAGAAGTGATGAGCTCCATTTAAAAACCTGATGGTCAGTCACCTATGAGAGAAACCTTAAATGTGATCAGCACAGCTGCCTAGATTTCATACCACACCAATTATTTATTTTTTTTTCCGATGCTGTTGCCAGAGCAAATATAAATTCTGAATTTCACACAGGACTGAGTTGTGCAGTATACAAGAGACCAACATCTACTTCTTAGTAAAGAAAGAAACACTACCCACAGAACCTCAAAATATTCTGGCTAATCAAACTGTGTAATGTTTTCTGGTTGGATGGTTCTTAAATAGGATTATTCATTAATTTTACCGAATAAAGCTATCTTGGGGATATTTCATGTTTCATATCCTAGAATCATAGAACAACCAGGTTGGAAGAGACCCATCGGATCATCGAGTCCAACCATTCCCATCGAACATTAAACCATGTCCCTCAGCACCTCATCCACCCATCCCTTAAACCCTCCAGGGAAGGGAAATCATATCAAACAGTAATTTTGATTTTTTTGCCTTTAACTGAAAAATCTACTAATCATACTCTTTAAAATCTAACTAAACCTGACTCCTCAAAATCCACTCGAAATCTAAATGTCAACCTGGGTGATTAACACTAATAAATATTCTGACACAAGACAACTGTTTATTTTAGCCACACAGAATTACAGTTCAGGTTTGTTCTTCCTCTCTTTTAACGGCTCTGCAGGGGACGTCATTATGAAGAGGGAAGCAGAGCTGGGACAGATGCTCCATTAGTTTTAATTCATGGATTTCAGTGGACATCAGCTCGAGCTGATGAATATCTGACAAATTAAAAGAATGCATCCTGAAAAAAGGATTTCCTTCAATAAAGCATCATTTTTCACGGTCTCTGTTTCAATAAGACTGAAATAATGACATGAACTTAAGTTTAATTGTTGTATTTGGTGAGATAAAAATTACTAGCATCACCTAACGATGATGTACTCGATCAGCGTTTGCTTTGGACTCTAAAAATAGTAAAGAAAGGACATCATTGCATTAATTTGTCATTTGTGCTCCTTTAACATGGCATTTCTGTTGAATATACATCACTGGCTCAGTCTTGTTCTCTGTCCTCCTCTCTGTCTCATGCTTTGCTTCCTAAGGCAAAACTTTCTCATATTTGAGTAACCGAACCACCCAATTAAAAATGGGCATCGATGATGCGATGGGTCTCTTCCAACCTGGTTGTTCTACGATTCTATGAAATGTTGTGTGATTTCAGCCCTTTTCACACTGGATGGAAGAGTCAGAGGCATAAAATATGTGCAAAGCTTCCTCCTAACAGCCGCAGAGTCTGATATGAGACTCTCCTACCCACCTTGTGCTTCTTCTCCCATTGTGAGAGTTAGGATACTTATGGTTTTTTTTAAAAAAATGGAAGTTTTAGCCTTAAAATATTTCAAATTATGATGTTTTTCACTAAGAAATGAACAAGTAGTTAAAAAAAAAATGATATGTTGTCTTCTGTTATCCTTCTGGTGCAACACAAGATATTCTTAGGAATGCAACGACTTATAAACAACATATTGGGTAAGAAATTTAATACGTTAAAATTGGACGGGTAACCGCCTTGAAAAAGCTTTGGGATGGGTTGTGCATTTTGGGAGAGGCTGGTCTTGCCTTGAAAGACATCGTATATACACCTCTTCATTTTTCGACTAAATCGAGCACTTTTCTTCTTGCAGAAAGAGTCGTTCCTGTGGTCGCAGTGATGAATAACTAAATAAATAATGCTGTTTGCCAAGGTCCGTGCCTCAGTTTACCTTTTCGACTCATGGACATTACTCACACCACTGTAGGTAGATGCCAATTGGCAGATTCGCATTGTCTGCACTTATACTGAATCCAGTTCTTGCAACTGATTTTTATACTTTTTTTATATGTCGTATGTTTTACTTTTGTCGTATGTTGTCGTATGTTTTGCTTTTCAGTACAGGAAAAAAGCCGACTGAGAATATGGAGACAAAAATGTTTCTAAACAGAAAATGGAAATGTCTGGAAGCTGTTAGAGTAGATTTATGCAACTGAACTCTTGCTATTCCAGTCAAGAACATTGAGTACTCAGGTGGTCTCCTTCAACTTCTTTCTCCTTTTCTTCACGAAAGCCTTTGGAAAGTTTGTTAAACGTCAGAACTGAAAGTTCAGTTAAATTTCGAGGAGGAGGTTGGGTAGGAATCAAATCTGAAACTTTAAATTATTTCACAAAATGCCTTCTCCCTTTTCTTATCTCAGAAGAGGATAACTTGTCATACATCAAATCAAGAGCAACATTTCCTTTGAGAAAGTTATTTTTCTTAGAGAAAATAGTGATACTTCCTCTTCATATACTGCTTTATTATTTTCTTAATGAACTACCCGACTGTGTACAAAGAAAAATAAATATTTCTTTTCCCCCTTTACTCTTTTAAGTTCTTGGTGAAATGAAAGAACTTGCACTGCAAGTAATCCTAATCTGCGAGAACATGTCCATCAATTCTCTGGCTTCCCTGCCAAACTTATCAACAAGTCAATTTATTGATGAGGAAATGTACTTGCTTCTTCCTGCAGAAGGATTAGCAGCAGGCAGTGGCAAGATGTTCTCGGCTTAAAAGTACACGACAAAATTTTAAAATTTATGTAGTTTTTTTTAAAAATTTTCTTTTGGCTTAAGATATTTTTATTTAGCCATATTTAAAAGTAGTGAATAAATAAAGTAAAAAAAACCCTCACGTTATTTGAAAAACAGACGATCAATTTCTTCGAAGCTGAGTTAAATGCATAAAGGCTCAGTTCTTTGGCTGAAGCAAACTTTTTGGTCAGTAGAGCTTCATTTAAGTCACATGGGCCACACTTTTCACAAGAACTTGTGAATGAGACCATAGGAGTTTGATAGAAATGGTTGGACTCGATGATCCGGTGGGTCTCTTCCAACCTGGTTGTTCTATGATTTCAGGGGTATTAGGAAAAGTCGTAGATACCTTGTGGTTTTGTTAGTGATTCGTGAGGTTTTATCCACTATCCCATCCACCCATCAAATCCATCTCTCTCCAATTCAGAGAGAAGGATGTTGTGGGGTTCTGTGTCAAAGGCCTTACAGATGTCATTACAGGGTCATTGGGCATTGGAACAGGCTGCGCAGGGAGGGGGTTGATTCACCTTCCCTGGAGGTGTTTAAGGTGTGGGTGGATGAGGTCTTGAGGGACATGGTTTAGTGTTTGATAGGAATGATTGGACTAGAAGATCCGATGGGTCTCTTCCAACCTGGTTGTTCTATGATTCTATGAAACCTACTTTAAACAAATTTTTTAGATCAAAAAAGCAAAGTCCCACGTGTAGCAATCAGGCATTGCAGCTAGATCTTACTGATCATAGAAAACTGACAACAGAGATTGGTGGGAATGGTTGGACTTGATGATCCGGTGGGTCTCTTCCAACCTGGTGATTCTATGATTCTAATTAGTTAACCAGCTATAAGTGCTAAGTAATTAAATAAGCCTGAGTGTGGAGATGTTTCTAAATTTTTAGTCACGGCTTGTATCCCTAGAGCCTAATGACGCTTTTGTGCATGGAGTTTAATCCAGTCTGCACTGAGCTGCTCTTTTGTGCTAGAAACTTGGTGCCAGCCTTCCCACCCTCTGCCTATTTAGAGGCATCATCATGCCCTGCATTTAAAGTAAAACTGACAATAACTCTCCAGATCCTGTCAAATCACCTGAAAACTCTCCTCATTTTATTTCTTGCCTCTGGAAAAGCCTGGGAGAACAAAAGGGTGGCTGAGAAATCAGCAAGATTCAGACTGCGATGAGCCCAGGCAGGGAGCGAATCCTCCAGCCAAGGACCCGTCGCTGATTATGCTCTTACTCCAGCCCCTTGTGATTAAGCCAGGAGCCTGTTACCTTGAGCACGTTAGACGATATCCACTGTCACCGTGTCACTTCTTAAACACCTCACTGCACAGTGTCCCAGCACAGCTTGACAGGGACAGGTGTCATTGCTGAAATCATTTGCATGCAGGAGGCTGTAGATGTTGCACTGAGCCATTTGCAGCTTAATCCTCCAAGAACTGAAAAAAAAAACCCCAAACAATAAGCCTTTTTTAACATAAGAATGAGATTCTTTTGTGGACGTAATAATTTCTGATCCCGGCAGTGCAGCATCTGTAATTTTTGTTTTCTGCAAAAAGTCTGCTTGTGTTGTTTGTTAAATGTTTAGTCATTTATAAAGCTCTTGGTACTGTTGGATTAGAGGAAATCAGGTGCATAGAGAAGCTGCAGTCAAAACAGGTATCGATAAAAACTGTCTGAAGTTGAGCAATAAGCAACATCCTGTAAATCTGCAGCTTTGTAGGGACAGGAATAACAATGATTAAAAGACTCCCTTGATAGGAATGGTTAGACTTGATGATCCGATGGGTCTCTTCCAACCTGGTTGTTCTATGATTCTATGATTTACTCTGCCTTCTCCTTAATATGTGAACAGTGGATCACTGCAGAAAGAGAGTGTCTGCAATTCCATATAGATGTGACTGACCATGAGGCAGCAGGGACCCAGGTGGCCAAGAAGGCCAATGGCATCCTGGCTTGGATCAGAAATGGTGTGACCAGCAGGGCCAGGGAGGTGATTCTCCCTCTGGACTCAGCACTGGTGAGGCCACTCCTTGAATCCTGTGTTGAGTTGTGGGCCCCTCAGCACAAGAAGGATGTTGAAGCTCTGGAGAGAGTCCAGAGAAGAGCAACGAGGCTGGTGAAGGGGCTTTATGAGGAAGGGCTGAGAGAGCTGGGGGTGTTTATCCTGGAGAAGAGGAGGCTGAGAGGAGACCTCATTGCTCTCTGCAACTCCCTGAGAGGAGTTTGTGGAGAGGAGGGAGCTGGGCTCTTCTCCCAAGGGACAGGGGACAGGACAAGAGGGAATGGCCTCAAGCTCCACCAGGGGAGATTTAGGCTAGAGATTAGGAGGAAGTTTTTCATGGAAAGGGTCATTGGGCATCGGAACAGGCTGCCCAGGTTGGGGGTTGATTTCCCTTCCCTGGAGGTGTTTAAGGGACGGGTGGACAAGGTGCTGAGGAACATGGTTTAATGTTTGATAGGAATGGTTGGACTCGATGATCCAACAGGCTTCTTCCAACCTGGTGATTCTATGATTCTATGATACCTCAAATGTT
Source organism: Coccyzus lansbergi (assembly GCA_033558105.1). NCBI lineage: Eukaryota > Metazoa > Chordata > Aves > Cuculiformes > Coccyzidae > Coccyzus > Coccyzus lansbergi. The sequence continues at coordinate 510,008 of JAUMJK010000409.1, read as the reverse complement.
AATACCCCAATTAATAAAAGAGACCATTTATCATTAAAGGCAGAATAGCCAGTTCATGTGAAATTCACATTTATTTCCAGAAAACTTATGTTTACTAAAGTTTCATAACACCTTAGAGCATTTTGATAGGAATGGTTGGACTCGATGATCCAGTGGGTCTCCTCCAACCTGGTAATTCTATGATTCTATGACTACTCTTTAATGAATTTAAAAGAAATATCTTTACATGATCTTTGCATTTGTTTATGTGTGAGAGTACTTCCTACGCCTGAAGTTTGTCCTCTGCATAATATTTCACGCATTATATTCATATTCTATGAATATAAACTAGCTGAAATATTAATATATTGTCAATTTTCCAAAACAATATTACTATGCTAACCATACACTGATAGGATGTGTAGCTTAGTAGTGTCACTCTTCCTTCCCATTATAGCTCTAGAATTATCTGCAATTTTCCTCTAGTAATATTCACTCCCACGTGAGGATATTTAGTATATTTGAAAAGGCAGAATAATTAGATTGTATTCTTAAGGAACCGAATCAAGTTTTTCAGGCTCAGGAGTCAACCTGAGTTCAAGATGTTGCATGAATTAAAGGTGAAATGAAAGCTTAGAAGTGTATCTAAGATTTTTCCACTTGTGGATTAGGCAGAGTCTAGTCCTGCCTCTAAGATGCTGATTTTGAAATAATTGAAACATCTAAGGAATTAAGTAGGTGCTTTTACTCAGCTGATTGTAGTCTAAAATTGTCATGCACCGAGATCATGGAATTACATTCCAGTGAAGGGAATGTTTAGGTTTATTTATATATTTATATATAATAAATACATTTTTATATATTATTAAATATTATAATATTACAATAAATTATAAATTAGTATACGTATAAAATTTCAAAAAGTTAAATTTCTATAGAAATTATTATAATATTATGAATATTACAATATTCAATATTAATATATTTATAGTTTTATATATTATATATTTAGCTTTATTTATATATTTATCATTAAGAGGGTCAGCCTAGATGATGACTTCAGGTGGGTTAAAAATTAACTAACAAACCTGTGTATATGCTTATAAGCAAATAAACCCCAGGAACCCCATATACCAATAAACAACACTTAAAAGAGATTCAGGAAGGTATGAACGTGTTAAACTTCACTTAAAATTAAGTCATGATCATCGTCATATTTTAGATTGACATCTTTATTCCAGTAATACATCCATCATTACTTGTATCCATACCCTATAAGAGGCATCAATATTTTTCCCTAAGAAATTAGAAAGTTCAAATATATGACTGAGTGTCATACAGTAAAGTACAGAGAAAAGCTGGTGTCTGATTTCTATTTGGTTATTATGTTAATGATTAGCATTTGTCACTTGGAGTGAATTAAATCCACCATGACAAGTATTATAAGCCTTCCTCGAATTAAGATGAACCAGAAAACATTAAAAAAATGTCGCATGATAATTGTTCTTGATAATGAAAATGATATTTCCGAGTGTGATTATCGTGTTGTCTTAATATTGCTGCTGCTGCTGCAATTTAGAGAGTAAATTATCAAGAAAAGTTATGATAGAAAGATAGAATGATAGAATAACCAGGTTGGAAGAGACCCACTGGATCATCGAGTCCAACCATTCCCATCTATTCCTTAAGGTTATTTAACATTAAAACATTTTACTAACAGTATTTTTTTTTGTTTTTATAAAATATTCATCCTCAAGGTTTCATTACAATACTAAACAAGGCGTTTTGACTGTCAAGTTTTAAAATTTATCTCTAAGGATTTCGAGTATTCCACACGTTATTGGGTTTTAAAATTTGCACGACTGGATAATTTAAAATTGCGGTTGACGGTAATTTTTTTTTTTTTTTCTGAAGCACATGCAGATAACTACTTCCTACCTCTACTGATATCTCCATGAATTCATTGTGTTATCTGCTGTCATGAGGTCTAAGAAATATTTTTTGTTTCCTGCAAAACGTATGAGACAAAGAGTGGGTGAGAAGCCTGTTCTATTGTGAGCACAATTAGCAGGTCTAATTTGCACATGCTGCTCCTTCAAGTAGCCAAATATTCCTGCCAAACCAGCTTGATTTACATAGATATGTTGAAGAGATCCTCTGAAACCAACAGTTAAAAGCCAAAAATAGGCTGTACCTGATGAGCTGGTCTACCAGCAACTCTGCCTCCAAAGAGCAAATGAGAGAAAATGAGGAGTTGAAATTTAAGTCTGATAAGAGGAGGGAAATGAGTTACAGCAACCTCATAGTTCAGTGAGGTTTTGCTCCAAATAGTCATAGTTAAAACACCGAAGTCTCTGAAAATAATCTATGTTTGGTCTTTGATAAACCCCTAGAAACCTGGAGATTCTCGGAAGACTTCTTAGGGAAAGAAGGTCTAACAAATATGACAGTGAAAACAGGAAAAACAAATAATTGCTCACTTAAAAATATTGGAATATTCCCCCTGAGGTGCTGCAGATGCAAACATTCATATTCACTAATCCATGTGTTGACACTGAGTTGCTGATTTCCCAATGAAAATGAGTAAATAACTACAGAAAATTTCCTATTTAGTTACTCTAACAGCAAAGTGTGATCACAGTAACAACTTACACACAATATTAATTAATGGAGAACCGAGTGCTGAAATATAGAATAACATTGAATTCATTAATTGGAGATCTGAGAAAAACACCTCAACTCTTCTTTCCAAAGATTTGTTGTTGGGTTGTTTTTTTTTTCATTCTCTTAAATAAGCTTCTGCTTGATTATTAACATAGTGATAACCAACACAACCTCAGAATGTTTAAGAGCAGTAGATAGAGTGGGCTGCTAATGGAAAATGACCTTTTCCTTTTAATCTTGAATTAATTAGCTAGAATCTCATTTCTTTTACTCTTAAATGTATTCAGGTATGAGGTAAACTAACCACAGTACATAGATTTTTTTGATTGGGAAAATAGTCATAGTAATAAATAGGTGGCAGCTATTCATAATAATTAAGGTGACTTTACAGAAGAAATAGGAGAGGAGCCTCATGTGACTGCAGCTACAACAGTTTCAGGTGCACCACAGAATTATAGAAGTCATAAGATACTAAACAGATGTATTGTCTTCCAGGTGCAAGGTTTATAGAAGAAAAGATTATTTCCAGTCTCATTTCAGTTGTAATTGGACTATTCCCAGCGAAAGATAAATCTTCACTAAATTGCACTCTGGCGTTTTCATGGGTTTGTCTTGGCTTTAATGCTGTGTGTGAATTAAGGGCCTGAAACATTCCGTTCCTTCCACCACAGGGAGATGCACATGGAAATCTAAGAGCTTGGAAATGAAGTTTAAATTAAGTATAAGGCATGAAAACTTTCATGACCTTTCAAAGCAAAAACACCTCAACACAAAAAAATATTTAAAAAAAAAATCCCAAAGCTATTCCTGTCTCCTTGGACATAACATTGAATACTTTCTTCATCTCATTATTTTCATAGAATCATAGAATTACCAGGTTGGAAGAGACCCACTGGATCATCGAGTCCAACCATTCCTATCAAACACTAACCCATGTCCCTCAACACCTCGTCCACCCGTCCCTTAAATCCCTCCAGGGAAGGTGAATCAACCACCTCCCTGGGCAGCCTCTGACACTGCCCAGTGACCCTTTATGTGAAAAACTTCTAATGTCCAGCCTGAGCCTCTCCTGGTGGAGCTTGAGGCCATGCCCTCTCGTCCTGTCCCTTGGGGAAACTAAGAAGTTGGGGAAACTAAGAAATCACTTGGGAAAACTGAGAAGTTGGGAAAACTGAGAAACTGAGAAGTAATTTTTTTTTTTTTCCAAACTCCATGTAAACCATGGCTCCCATTACTTTCCTCTTCTTTGCATTAAGGTCTGAAAAAATCACCATTAACTGACTGTTTCCACCCTACCACCTGCACTTCATAGAATCACAGAATCATAGAACAACCAGGTTGGAAGAGACCCATCGGATCACTTACCACACGCATAACCTCTACCTACTATTCACTCTCCTGCCTGATGACTGCAGGCAAGGACCCGATTTTTCTTGTAATGCTTGCTTTTTAACCTGTGAATCAGGAAAAGAGATACAGTTTCTGAGCTTATTCTTTACTAAAAGTTCAATGTGGAGGTGACAATCTTCCTCAGTCCCTTGTTTTGCTGAGCTGTGAGACTGCAAAATGCACCTCTAGCACAGAGAGTTCCCATGATACAAACGGTAAGTGCCACTGCGACTTAAGATATATGTAATATCACACTCCTTTTATTTTTTTTTTCTCTTTCTGGTTAAATTCAAATAAAGGAATTTAGTTGTATATCTGCCTCCTTGTTTTGGTGATAATCCATAGCTAGGGGACAATTTACTGAGATATTTTTCATGCCACATTTAGCAGTGAGTTTAACTCCTGAACAGCTACAAAATGATTTTAAAATTTTTGTTCAGGCTTGTTTTAAATAAAAACTCAGTTTGACCCAATAGGCATCGTTTTATTTGAGCTCATGAGTCTGTAACTGTGGGGAAATGGTGAAAATTAGAATCTGCACTCATAGGCTTTCCATAAAACTGGAAATCATAGCGATTGCTCAGAATTTAGAGTCTTGGGGCACCGACCAATAGCTGCAAAACATTATTAATTCCCTTCCCTTTGACCAAGGAAGTTTCATAGAATCACAGAACAACCAGGTGGGAAGAGACCCATCGGATCATCGAGTCCAACCAAGTTAAAGTCCATGTTATCTACTGCCCAGGAATATGTGTAGTTCACTATAATGAAATGTGGACAGACTTTAGATGCTCTTTTCCTGTGGCTTTTGTGTGTGTGTGTGTGTTTGTGTTTGTTTATACGTAATTTTTTTTTTTTAGAAATACTCACTGACCAGTTCACATAGGTTTTATGTGCAGATGTTCTACCAGGTTGGCAGCAAAATAATTAGAATAATTCATCCCTAGCAACACTTAAAGCAGTAAAAAACATGCAAAAGCTCCGATTTACCAAGTTTCTTTGCTCTTTATTCTTGGCTTTTGTGTAAGATGTTTTGTTTGATAGGAATGGTTGGAGTCGATGATCCAGTGGGTCTCTTCCAACCTGGTTGTTTTGTGATTCTATGATTCTATGAAGATGCCCCCAATTAATTAAAATAGTCTCTTTCAGATCTGATAGATGTCTCTGTTCAAATGAAAATTTTCTTACTTGCTAAGTTTGAGCAAAACTGAGAGAGTTTTGCCTGCTTATTTTGCTACTGGATTGAAGAATTAATTTTTTTAAAGACTAAATGGGAGTATTCCAGCTTCTTTTTCTTAATGTGGAGGGAAGGGGTAATTTTTTTTTTATAGCTAAGCACAAGTTCTTAAGTTTTTAATCTTTAAATTATCATTTCATGTGAGTTCTTTCAAAACACCCGTTGAGTTTTGTTATGTTAACATGTTCTTGCAGAAACAGGAACTCAGCACTTTCCAAAATCTTAATGATTTCCTTTATCTATATACGATAATAATAATAACAACAACACTAATAACAAGAAAAAGGAAAAGAGAAAGAAAAAGGAAAAGAGAAAGAAAAAGGAAAAGAGAAAGAGAAAGAAAAAGAGATAGAGATAGAGAAAGAGAAAGAGAAAGAGAAAGAGAAAGAGAAAGAGAAAGAGAAAGAGAAAGAGAAAGAAAAAGAAAAAGAAAAAGAAAAAGAAAAAGAAAAAGAAAAAGAAAAAGAGAAAGAAAAAGAAAAAGAAAAAGAAAAAGAAAAAGAAAAAGAAAAAGAAAAAGAAAAAGAAAAAGAAAAAGAAAAATTCCAAGACCCAGTGCTCAGGACTATGAAGAGCCGAGTATTTTACAACATCACTTACTCTAAAGTGTTCTGAACCTCCTCTTATTGAAAACAAACCTCTCTTGACAATCACAACGTGATTATTCTGTAGTATAGGGATGTATTAAAAAAAAAAAAGACAACCCAGCTCTGAAATCGTCTCTCCTTCTCAATCACAAATCAAATTGTGATTTTAAATACTGCGAAACTGCTCAGATTCCTTAGGTCATCCTTGCTCCTTTCCTGCTCCTATCGTTTCTCAAAGCCAACCGTGACCTAATGACATTTAATTCTTTGTCCTTGAGCCCAGAACTAGTTATAATTTCACTGCGCACTTCAGTACAATCATTCCTCAGCTGCTTCGTGAACTTGAAATGGTCTTGCAGCAGGTTTTGGTAAATAATTTATTGAAGAGGGACAATGTATTTATTGCTAAAAGGATATATTATAGCTCAGATTTTCTATTTGCCATTTAGAATTCTTTCTGCCTCCACAGTTACACCGATTATAAGAACATTGATAGAGAAAGTGTAATTAGTACTGAAAACTGCAACACTTTTCCTCTAAATGACAGTCTAGGTTAGGTTTCTGCGGTTGACGCTGCCATAAATTAATAAAAAGTTAAAGAAAAGGTAGCAGTTTTCACAATGAGCAGCAGTTTCGAGCGAATTTCCTTAATGATATTTACAGGTTCTCTGACATCTCCTGCATCACAAAATATAGCAAAGAACAGCTTACAAATGAGAGGACAGAGTTCATCGATATGAACATATTTAGCCTTGTTAATCTCTAAGAGGTGCAAAAAGCACTGAGTGCTTAGGCAATAAAGTGGCAGAAGGAGTCTGGAGACAATTAATGCAAAGTTATGTTCACGGGAGAAAAGACACCAGGAGCACAGTGATCAGCTCCAAATTAGTTACAACATCTCAGGGAAAAAAAAAAAATCTTAAAATCTTTGTGGATAAAGATGAAAATGCACCTATCTTGGGCACAGAATCAGCCCTGGTTGCTTAAAAAAAAAGGATAAAATAGAACTAGAAAATATATAGAGGATAGAGAGTACTATGCTTATCAAGAAAACTGATAGATTCAAAGTACTGATTTGGAAAACCTCATGGACTATTAGATAAATATTTTCTCATTTTCTTCCCCAGTGCAAGATGTTGAAAATAACAATGGAAACAAATATTATCTTTTGGACATTAGGCAGTGGCAGAGGCTACTTGGGGAGGGGGTTGACCTGCGTTCCCTGGAGTGTTTAAGGGACGGGTGAACGAGGTGCTGAGGGACAAGTGTTAGTGTTTGATAGGAATGGTTGGACTTCATGATCCAGTGGGTCTCTTCCAACCTGGTTGTTCTATGATTCTATAGGAATGGTTGGACTTCATGATCCAGTGGGTCTCTTCCAACCTGGTTGTTCTATGATTCTATGATTCTGTGATTCTATGATTCTATCTACATGTTTGAAAACTGGTAAGGAAGAAATATGTCCCTCCTTGCAAAAGATTTCTAAATCAATAGCAAAAAATTATTGAAATGCTAATTCAGAGCAATTCTAACCTGTTCAGAAGATCATTGCAGACTAGATTATCAGATAGGAGATTTAGGCTAGAGTTTAGGAGGAAGTTTTTCACACAGAGGGTCATTGGGCATTGGAATAGGCTGCCCAGGGAGGTGGTTGATTCACCTTCCCTGGAGGTGTTTAAGGGGCAGGTAGATGAAGTGCTGAGGGACATAGTTTAGTGTTTGATCGGAATGGTTGAACTCAATGATCCGATGGGATAATAGCTTTAACTCAGTAGAACCCCCGTTCTGTCGATCACAATCTTGCCTTCTTCGTTCTGTGCATTTTCCTTTCTGATCAACATGTGGTGACGAGAGAGATTAATTTGCCGATCTCAGTGCTCTCTCTCCCCAGTGGGAAGCCCTGACCTCCAGGAGGGCCTTGTCCCTGTAATCAGCTTGTCATGATGACTTTGGGTGAACTCGTTGGCTGAATTAATGACCCTAAACTCGAGCTCAGGTGCCGGCAACTGGGAGGGTTTGCCGGAGGTTCGTGCCGCTCCTGCTGGGATGAGCATCAATATGTGCAAACCAGAGAGGGATTTTGAGCCAAGACTGAAAATCCCTGCCCTACCCAGCAGGGTGGCTGGCGGGAGGGGACGGCTCTTTGCTGTGACTGATTGATGTACAAAGCCCAGCAAAATATAGAAGTCCTCCTCAGAAAGGACTCTCTTCTCCGAAGCGCACGATTCGCAAGGAGATTGAGCTACAAACCTTGCTTTCAAAAGATCATCCCAGAGGTCACGCAAACTGTGAGAAAGTATAGCAGGAAACAAACAAGAAATGATTTAGCATTCCTGACAGACCCTTTTTCTCGTATGTGCTCAGTTTGAAGCTTCTCCCTTTCAATAAGAGGAGGATTTTAGTCGTCAGTAATCCATGCTGAGTGCTTATCCTGTCATCAGCTAGTGAAAATGTTCCCCTTTCCCCCTTTAACACCCCCAAATAAATTAAAAATACGCCAGATATTGAGATCAAAAGAATGGATTATTCCACCCTATTTGGATCTCATATATGATTTATTATACACATTGAGAGAGAGGCTGGATTAATCCATACACTCAAATTTCTTCTGCAGAAGCAGCAGGAAATCCTCATTTAACGTTTCCCCCTCTGATTTGTTCCTTTTTCAATCTTACCCACATTTAGGCTATCAAGTTAAATAAATATAAGATACCACAGGAGAAAATATAAGTCATACATTAAAAAAAAAAATAGGTTTCAAAGTGTGTTATACACTTCCTTTGAATGCGATTATGAATTTACCTTCTTTTTATTTCTGTTATCTATCTCCTTTGATATGTCTCATGAATAAACGTGGTAGCAGTCAGCAAAACTACAAAGGGAAATAAAATGACAGAGAGTTATACAGTTAAACGTGCTGCTAGGAAGCCGACACGTTTGAAGCTGCCATGGCTTTTGACAACCCTTTAAGGCGTCAGAAAGTGTAAATTTGCTGGTGTGTGTGTGTGTGTGTGTATACACGACCTAACCCGCAACACACCAGAGCTTTCCTAAAGGGGTAGAGTTGCTTATTTAGTAAATTCTCCTTTAACAAGTTATGGTTGGAGTCGATGATCCGATGGGTCTCTTCCAACCTGGTTGTTCTATGATTCTATGAAGTGATAATGAAGAATTTCTTCGTGGAAAGGGTTATTGGGCAGTGGCAGAGGCTGCCCAGGGAGGGGGTTGAGTCATCTTCCCTGGAGGGGTTTAAGGGACTTGTGGACGAGGTGCTGAAGGACATGGGTTAGTGATTGCTGGGAATGGTTGGATTCGATGATCCAGTGAGTCTTTTCCAACCTGGTTGTTCTATGATTCTCTTCTAATTTGGTTGCTCTCCTGTGGATGCACTTTAATCACTGGTGATTCTGTGATTCTAAATAACTACTCAGGACATGTTTAAAGTGCATAAACCACACACAGTTGCAAACCTAATGTGTTTGATCTACCTGGTAGAGTTTGGGCTCACATAGACTTTTGCACACCTTTAACTTCCATATTTCATCCCTTATAGACAGTTTAAGGTCCAATTTCCTTGTGCATTAAGGACAGATCATAGCATCATAGAATCACCAGGTTGAAAGAGACCTACCAGGTCATCGAGTCCAACAATTCCCATCAAACACTAACCCTCAGCACCTCAGATGACACTAAATAATTATCTTGCCTATAGTTCTGTCTTATTTAGTCACCGACATATGGTGTTTTTCTATCAATAGGCTCTTTCATAGTTATTCCTATGAATAATGTTGTAGTACAAGAAAAATCAACACAGTTTAGACTTTGGTGCTTTCTTTGGACACAACAGCCTAAGATGAAACTTCCCTAAATGACCTTTTCAGAGATAGCCTCGGTCAGTGACCCAAGATGTAGCAAAAGAAATCATCAGACATTTTTTTTTTAAGGCTCCCAAGCACTAACTGCTTTAATCACAGGCAGTAAACGGTTTTAAATCAGACGTGGCTCATCCTTACAGTAAGTTCCTTTCAATTTCACTGCGTAAAATATTATTGGTGCTACAAAGAGAGATATTTTGATAAATATACTTAAAAATACCAACCCTGAATCAATATATGTTTTGCAGAAAGATACCTTGAAAAAAAAGAATGGAGAGAATCAATGGTCCCTTAGTCATGTGAAATTTCTCTTCTCCATCATTCAAAATATTAGAAAAGCACCAGAAGCAGCTCTTTCTGGCACATACATGCCACGTAATTTATACACATCTGGAATGTCTCTATATTCTCATTCTTCTAGAACAAAGATTTTTTTTTAATAATGTAGTGGTCATTATTATTATTTTGATAGGAAATGTTGGATTCGATCATCCGATGGGTCTCTTCCGACCTGGTTGTTCTATGATTCTATGATTATTCATCTTTTTATTTCAAAATCCATGCAGAGCAATAAGCTTTATTTGTCGCCTCATTATATACGGAATTATGAGCAGGCTGTGGAGTTCATTTTAATGCCATCCTTCCAGATTATACTTTATTAATATCTGTGGGAAAATATTTGTTCTTTTGTCTATGATGGTAGCTAATGGAAAGAATATAAATCACCCCTTTAATTAATATTTGATGTCACAGGCACACGTTGGCTCAGGTTCCAAATGACTTTGGTCAATGTTTTAATCTTCATGCAAGCGCAGATGCTTTTCCAAATGAAATAGAATTAATGATAAACAGATGCATATTTTAAGAATATAGAGGACTGGATGGACTTAAGAGTAAGATATTCATAGCTACTTAATTATTTTTTTTAAAACTGTAGTAAAATCTGCTGTGTTAACAAAGCTTAAAAAGCACAGAAACTGCAGAAAATATATTTAATATGAGAATCATAGAATCATAGAACAACCAGGTTGGAAGAGACCCATCGGATCATCGAGTCCAACCATTCCTATCAAACACTAACCCATGTCCTCCATATGAGAATCATATAATCATAGATTCATAGAACAACCAGGTTGGAAGAGACCCATCGGATCATCAAGTACAGCTCCTAGGTTTTGGGGTATAATGAGTACATACACTAGGTTTATATATGTTGTATCTTAGTGAGGATTTTGCTATTTTATGTTCTGACCGTGAAGGAAAAAAAAAAGCCATTAACAGTCTCATATGCCGCAAATTCCGAATCAAACAGGCATCAGTATTTTCTTTCTGATCTTGCTATAGGAAGAGGAGATCATTCCGTGCCGAAACGATTTGATGAAGACTGACCCATCGGCAATATGATGGGAAGAGATTATCTGGGATTTTCTTTGTGAGACAAGATTGTCTAATGAGTAGGTTATTGAGTGAATCACAGTAGCATTTACTACTGATAATGGATTTAAACCCCGAGTTACTCAGATAAAGCAGAGAATCCCACTGCCATCTCCAACGAATCTGTATGAGTTTAATACTCTGATATTTCCTGATAGGATGTTGTTTGGTTTACTTCAGTGCAGAAAAAAAAAAAAAAAAAAACTTTGCTAAGACCAATTATAAGTTCCTAATATTTCATTTTGATAGGAATGGTTGGACTCAATGATCCAGTTGGTCTCTTCCAACCTGGTGATTCTATGATTCTATGATTCTATGTTTGTTATAAAATTGACCAGGGGAGAGCTGTTAGAACAAAAGCCAACACCTTTTCTCCCTCTAGGATCAATCAATCAATCATTCACAAATGGTGGTTCATTTCGGAAGGCGCAAAAGACGCCGCACTTAATTTTTAAATTATTTATTAGTTCGTTTCTGTTGTCGCCTTTAAAATAACGTACACAGGCAAGTGCTCTAAGCATATGGTGTGTCTGGCTCTACTGGCAGGTGCTGCTCTAACACACACACAAACCTAAGGGGACACTGAATACTCCATAAGCTACTCAAAGCAGTAATTTGAAGGCTACAAGTGAACCACATGGAGAATTAACCTACATTCATAGCTACAGAGCTCCTGACTTGCTTAAATATAAGCAGAGGTAGCTTTTTTGATAGGAATGGTTGGACTAGAAGATCCGATGGGTCCCTTCCAACCTGATTGTTCTATGATTCTATGATTCTATGAATCAGAGAACAACCAGGTTGGAAGAGACCCACTGGATCATCGAGTCCAACCATTCCTATCAAACCCTAAATCATATTTTCCTTTTTATTTCAGAGTTCTTCTACAATGTTTACAACTATTTGAGTCTGTATTTATGTCTTCCTCCATAATATTGTGTACATCTATGTTGAAAACACCCAAACTAGTCCTTTTTCTTGTGATATTTAAGAGAGGATGAAATCTGTGTTGATGTTATACGTTAATTTGCAGAATATATATATAGAATCCTGCTGAAATAACTGGCACAACTTTTTAATTTAAGCATTGATTTATTCTGTTCAGTGATAGGTAGTTAATGAATTAAGGCCCAAAGCCAGACCATATTGAAAACCAGCAGTCACTCGCTTGAAGTTTAGGAAAAAAAAAATAGAATTGAAATATGAGAGCTCAGATTTTGTTTTCTCTTATTTGTTTCAATAATAGTCATTCATTTCTTTAAAAGGCAAAATAATAGAAAAAGTAATTTTCCAGTAGTTTCTTTATTGTTATTACATTTATTTGGTTTAAAGATAGATATAAAACATCTTTCTATTAAATTATGTGCCAGTTATTCTGGAGTATGGGCCAAAGAAAAAATATGAGCCCGAGCCCCAGTGACAGGCAACATTATCTAGATACACCAAGAAGAGAAAAAAATATCTCTTAAAATTTCCTCTCAGAGCAACACTTCCTTTCCATGTGTTCTATCAGGCTGTATTCTGAAGGTAAACATATTTCATCTGTTGCAGGAGTGAAGAAACAGAGAAATTTTGCTTTCGAAACAGAATTCAAGTAGACACCAGAAATTCCCTGGTAGGAATAATGAGGTGGAGGCGACATCACCACAGGGACTGTCTCAGAGACCTCTTCACCAGCAGAACTTTCTCCTTTCAGCTGTTATAAGTACGTTCTATTTCCAACGTCATATTCTTCAATGATTCATTGACTTTTCATGTCTTGTCTCCAGGGCCCTCTTCCTTCGTAAACAATGGAAATGAAAATTGGTGCCTGATTTTGAACAAGCTGAAAAGCTTCTCTGTTTAGTTTCTTCCTCTAATTTTCTGGCAAGTGAAGTGATGTTCCCATTAGTTTGTTCTGCATCTAGATAGAATCATAGAATCATAGAACAATCAGGTTGGAAGAGACCCACCGGGTCATCGAGTCCAACCATAAGATGCCTTAAAGTGACAGATTCTCAAAAAAAACAGTCAAACTGCATGAATATTTGTGCCTTTGTCAAAAAAAAAAAAAAAAATACAAGGAGATATAATGGTTGGACTCTATGATCCAGTGGGTCTCTTCCAACCTGGTTGTTCTATGATTCTATAAAGAAGTATGAAGTACAGGATAGAAGGAACTTGCTTCCAAGGGAATGGGAACAGGCAGCACATTTATTAAAGTGTTAATTGATAGTCAGATAAATACACCTGAACAGTAGCATTTCTATCATTCCAGGCTACGATAAAACTTTGACTTTCAGATGTTTCTCCAGATCACTTTCTTTGTTAACATTTGTCATGTGTTCTGGTTCAAACAAGTCTGAACAGTCAGAAGTGATGAAGATTCCTCCTTTTCTCTCTGAAATGAGAATGATCCAGTGGGTCTCTTCCAACCTGGTGATTCTATGATTCTCTGACAGGTTATTTAACAGACAGGGCTGGTTAACTATCTGATACCTGCACTGTTGATATGATTCTGGTGAGTCCTTTGTAGGATAGAATCACTTGAGACAAGTCTCAAGACATAAAGCTTGGGTTTTATACCAGCTTGCATTTTATGTAGCTACTCACGCGTACAAATAAAAGCAAAGAAAACATAAAATCTGCCTGAGTTGGCAGCACTTTACAACCTCTCTGCCTTATTTATGGCCTGATTCTTTCCTTACTTGTTGTGTAATACGTTTTTGCTCATTTTTCATTCATGTAGTGAAAGAGAGTAAGTGCTTCGGGTGACCCCAATTTTACCCGACAAGAAAGGAACCTTTCTCTCCTCTTCAAACACCTTGAGAGAAACAGCAAAATAACAAGATGAGACATGAATTGACTCTCCCATTGGGAACAATCCAACTGATCCAGACATTTAATTTAGCCAATAATTGATGAGTGCAGCACTTGTGGGATAAGGAAGATAGACACTCAGTTCCTTGGTGCTTTCAGAGAGAATTTCCATTTTCCATTTCTAGTAAAACTAACTTCAAAACCTTAAGTGATTTTTTTTTGGGTTACTTTGTCCTCTCTGGTAACTTTCTTTCCCTCTGTCCATACAGGATAACTGAGTCTAACCTGTGACTAAGAGTTTAAGCATTTACCTAGTTATTATCAAACCTAGTGTTTGATAGGAATGGTTGGACTCGGTGATCCGATGGGTCTCTTCCAACCTGGTGATTCTATGATTTCTATGATTCACCTAGATATTTACATCTTTCCACTCAGTCCAGTCAGTAATTTCAGAACTCTTTATAGGAAGAGGAGCAGAAGAGGCTGAGTAGCCTGGAGCACTCTTAAAAGTGCATTTCATGGTTTCAAATATTTCTCCTACATTGCCAAGGAAAGAATATGGCTGAAAATGCTCTTTTTCAGGTTTGTGAACTTACCTCCTTTCCTGATTATTTCACAGGAAACTATTGCATCTTTGTAATTTTATCAAGTGGCTTCAGCTCCTACAAAGCCCTCTCTGTCCCTCTTAGTGCCTTGAACCACATACTGTGGTTCGTATTATATCTTATTGAACCTGGAAAAAAACCAGCAAACTGACTCCTACCACCAAAACACATAAACACACCAACAATAAAACCCCAGAGCTTTACCCAGGAAAAATGAAATTGTTGAGACATTAGTCATAGAATCATAGAATCACCAGGTTGGAAGAGACCCACCGGATCATCGAGTCCAACCATTCCTATCAAACACTAACCCATGTCCCTCAGTGCCTCATCCACCCGTCCCTTATACACCTCCAAGGAAGGTGAATTAACCACCTTTGACACTGCCCAATCACCCTTTCCGTTAAAAACTTCCTCCTAATGTCCAGCCTGACCCTCCCCTGGTGGAGCTTGAGGCCATTCCCTCTTGTCCTGTCCCTTGGGAGAAGAACCCAGCTCCCTCCTCTCCTAAACCCTTTCAGTGATCCACGTCACTCCTGTTTTTCAGGTAAGATGTACCTGCCAGCTGATGGAGCCAAGCTTGCTGCGATTTTAAACATCTGTTCCTCATAGATCTACTGATAATTTTCCAAATGTATAAGCCTAGGAAATAGTTCTGTGGATTTTTAGCCTTTATCCTTTATGACAACCATTAATGTCACACATCAAAAATGTCTCAGAGCCTTCTTTGCTGCCCTACTTCCCCTTCAAGTATAATAAACTGAGACATATAAGAACTATCTTTAAATCCAAGGGCATGTTAACTACTGTTTTCTCTTACCTGGCACATCTGATGACTGATATTGTTATAGGCAAGAGGGAACTATCACAGGCAACTAAGAACACATTGTAAGTCTAATTAAAATCTTAACAATCTAATCAAAACACAGCAGTTAATATTAGTCTGGTTATGACAGTGCTATCACTTATAGTCCCAATTAATGCAGAAAAGCCTCATTAGTAATACCCTTAAAATCATTGTAAAAATACAAACCAATATAATTTTTTTTCCTTGATGTTCACCCTTCCAGTGTCCCTCTGGATACTAAGATGGATGGTTTCAGTCTTTCTCGTAATTTGTGTGTGTTCAAGCGAAATAAAATGAGAAGAGGAGGCTGAGGGGGAGACCTCATTGCTCTCTACAACTACGTGAAAAGAGGATGTGGAGAGGAGGGTGATGGCCTCTTCTCCCAAGGGACAGGGAACAGAATGAGAGGGAATAGCCTCAAGCTCCTCCAGGGGAGATTTAGGATAGAGATTAGGAGGAAGTTTTTCATGGAAAGGGTCATTGGGCATTGGAAAAGGCTGCCCAGGGATGGGGTTGAGTCACCTTCCCTGGAGGGGTTTAAGGTGTGGGTGGACAAGGTGCTGAGGGACATGGGTTAGTGATTGATGGGAAGGGTTGAATTTATAGTTATTGAATATTCTGTTACGACTCCTCCTGCAAAGCTGACAGAAAAATGTAGGTTAGCACTTTCGCTGCCGACGACTTTTTTTTTTTGGTCCTTGGGATTTTCCTGGTAACACAATTCTTCCCTCTCTGTATTATGTCTGATAAGATAGAACAAGAGGCGTCTAAGACAGGGGTCACGCTCTTCCGAGTCGCGAGCGTTAATGTGAACTGTCAGCCTGCAGCTGGTAATGTTAACACTGCTCTTGGCAGAACAAATCTTCAGCTGATGCACAGACTATAAGGCTTTGAGAGCTTCCGAGGACAGTCAGCAGAGAATTAAAACTTGTATTATTTTCTACTATGATTTTTTATCTTAAAGTTTTTCACGGAAAGGGTGATCGGGCAGTGGCAGAGGCTGCCCAGGGAGGTGGTTGATTCACCTTCCCTGGAGGTGTTTAAGGGACGGGTGGATGAGGTGCTGAGGGACATGGTTTAGTGTTTGATAGGAATGGTTGGACTCATTGATCCAGTGGGTCTCGTCCAACCTGGTTGTTCTATGATTCTATGATTAATAAAGTCTTATATATCATTTTGTGTAATGTTTAACTTTCCCTAGTGAATAGTTAATTTTTATAAAACTTCATCTTCTTTGATTTTAATTTTACTTATTATTTGTATTTCTCTTTTGGAAAATATTTCCAGAGGCTTCCTGATAGCAGCTGAGTTTCTTGAAATTTGTGAAAACAGATGAAGAAGATTCACGTAAACCTTTTTATCTCCAATTTATTTTCTTTCTTGTTTCTAAAGTTGCCAGTTAGAACCTGTTTCCTGCTTTTATCCTGTAATATTTCTGCGCTTTGGGACAATAGAATGAAAAGTTCAGGCAAGACCCTTGCAGTTATTAAGGAAAACTGATTAATGACTGCAATTCAGCATAAGTAATTGAATAATTGGAGGGGTTTAAGGTGTGGGTGGATGAGGTGCTGAGGGACATGGGATAGTGATTAATGGGAATGGTTGGACTTGATGATCCAATGGGTCTCTTCCAACCAGGTGATTCTATGATTCCATGAATAAAAAAAGAGAATCAGGGTGACTCTTGAAGTCAGCTGAGCCTGCAGGCTCCCACCTCAGGGGCTCTTCCTCACTCTTTTCCTTAGTAAGGTCAAACAATAAAAGAATTAAGCAGAATTAAGGTCTTGAGGGACTTGGTTTAGTGTTTGATAGGAATGGTTGGACTAGAAGATCCAATGGGTCTCCTCCAACCTGGTTGTTCTATCATTCTATGATTCTAAGCCTGGATGCTCCTGTCTCTGGAGGCAGAACAGGAAAGTAAATAAGCTTTTACTCCTGAGTAAATACCAAATGGGCTTTTTAGTGTAAGGTTATGGAATATCTCAGACTGGTACCTCTAGGAGTAGAAAACAACATCCCTTCACTTCTTCAACTGACTCCTCTGTAAATGAAACAGTCTCCCCAAAGAGTGGGTTTTTTTCCATCTGTAGTGAAGGCTTCAGTCATACCTTGAGAGCTATAATGAAAGACACTGTTTTCATTTTCAGTGAAATAAGAACAAGCATAGAATCATAGAATCTTAGAATCACCAGGTTGGATGAGACCCATCGAATCATCGAGTCCAACCATTCCCATCAAACACTAACCCATGTCCCTCAGGGCCTCATCTACCTGTGCCTTAAACTCCTCCAGGGAAGGTGAATCAACCACCTCCCTGGGCAGACTATTCCAATGCCCAGTGACCCTTTCCATGAAAAACTTCCTCCTAATCTCTAGCCTAAATCTCCCCTGGTGGAGCTTGAGGCCATTCCCTCTCGTCCTGTCCCCTGTCCCTTGGGAGAAGAGCCCAGCTCCCTCCTCTCTACAACCTCCTCTCAGGGAGTTATAGAGAGTAATGAGGTCACCTCTCAGCCTCTTCTTCTCCAGGATAAACAACCCCAGCAGTTCACTATTTGTAAAATATTTTTTAAACTTAGGCCACTTTGGAAGCAGGTGAGATGTCAGCAAAACATGAGTAAATATTTTATGAAAATTAAGTTTAATTATTTGCGTTGTTGTGGCTTTTTGGATGCTCAAAGCAGTCGTTAGGGTCTATAAGTAAGACTTCTTTTCCAAGACACTGTTCAGATTATCTTTGTGGAAACAGTAGAAAAAAAAAATGTGGCAAAATGTGAAGCATTTTGTGTCCAAGCATAATCTAAACAGATAAAAGCTAAAAGTTGTGTTAACATCTTAAAAGAACAGGAGAGAGGAATGACTTGAATGAAGCATTGGACCATTAAACAAGATGTAAGCATGAACAGCTAATTACTACAGATTGTAGGAAGCTGGAAATGATCCAGTGAAAGACGCACATAAGAGTCTCAGAACTGCTCAGGATCCTACCGACAATAATAACATAAAAGGAATCAAATGCACAAATTAGGAGGATGTTCATAAACAGAGAAAACTAGTTTTAACCTATAAGAGTGAGTCTTCCCTAGTGATTCCTGCTGTTAATGTTTGCTTTAGTCCCTCTGGAGTTTAAAGAAAATCTATAAAACTCGTTCTCTGCATTTTTGATCTGATTTTCTTTTCTTTATAAGGTTTTGCACATTGTTGATTGCTGAAGAAGATTTATCTCCTATTTAGTTTCTTTTTCTTCTCATCCAGACATAATTTTCTGCTTTTTGCAGTCCTGCCTTTAGTCCTGCTTTTCCTTTCACAGGAAAATTCCACTCCTTTCCAGTTTAATTTAATTTTTCCTCTGAGTGTTCTGCTCTGATTTATTGGCAAATTTACAGAAGCATTTCAAATGCAAGTAACTCTTTCCTTCTGAACTGAATATAACTGACAGCTCTATGATTTTTGCTTATTTATATGCGTCTAAAAGTAGTTAATTCTTTGTCTGACTCTACAGTGGTCCTGGTGGTTTCTTTAGATATGAAACACTATTATCCACATCTGGCTGTAGTTTTTTTCCTCCAAGAACAGAGTATTTTCTCCCTAGAATCGATGGAAAAAGTTTAAAAGGATATTCTCCAACACGTCACTAATAACAGAAGCTGGTTTTCTATATCAGTATTTTCAAAATTTCAATTGCATTTCCTATTGCGAGTAATTCAAGAGAATTAAGGTCACAGGAACAGCTACTTTCAACTGTAAAATAATCCAGAATGTACAACAGTGGCAAAGAAAAACTATCTGCACTCTGTTTATTAACCAAAGAAGAAGAACAGTGGCCACTGGAACAGGTTGATGCATCCAGAAAGGATCTTAGGGCATCAAATTGTATTGTCACTTCCTTTAATATCACATTCAGAACTTCAACCTGACTAGAATGACTGTGTACACTGCTTAAAGGCAGCACGTTCCCAAGGCCGAGTCACATTTTTCACGTATAAATCGAAGTAGCGTCACTTTGATTGTATTTCATTGCAGTCAGCCTGATGTTTAACTACCAAGAAATAAATCATAGAATCATAGAACAACCAGGTTGGAAGAGAACCATCGGATCACCGAGTCCAACCATTCCTATCAAAATAATGAGTGGTTCTCTGCAAAGATCCCTTCTTACTCTGATAATCATAGTAATTTTTAAAAAAATAAGAAGAAATGAGAACTAAGAATTATCTGGTCCATCTACTACCAGTTCAGAATTGCTCATTGTAATGTTCTTAGTCTTTTTTTTTTTTTTTCCCCAATTTTGTTTCAAAAGCCCCGTGAAACGTGATCCGCACTATTTCCATGGGGAGGCCATTCAAATTAGAAAAGAAATAATGACAGCTCTTAAGTGAGTTTCCCCAACCCCCAACCCTAATTGGGGCTCACTGAGTGCTGAGCTTCCTCTGGGCATGTTTGCTCAAGGTGACACTGGGAAGGGAGCATTACTGCTTTGAAATAATGAGGCTAAAAATTCCACCCTCACCCACGGAAATTTAAGGTTAACTCTGCACAGAGTGCAACTTAGTTGGAGCTGTAGGTTTTAAAAGCTATCGCTGCTGTGAAGGATACTGACAGTCACACACTGAAGAATTTAACGCTATAATCTAATAATATATATATATATATATATAAAAATGTATATTACTAAGATCTTTAATTACTCTCATTGAAGGCTAAGCTTGCAAGCTGTAATAGCAAACTTAGAATCACAGAATCATTCAAAGACATATCAAATTGAAATTCCTTCTTGTCATTAGACACTCGAAGAACTGTGAATTTCCTTCCCAATATTCTTCAGCAGAATTCGCACGGTTCCTGTGTACAGGATTATTCCAGCTTGCCCTGCAGAAGAAATGCTGCTGCACTTATTGAGCTCAAAACACACACAACACTCCTCCTTATTTCTCTGGATCCTTTTCCATCAGCTCTGTTTTATACCATATGAGAACAGTTTGTAACAAAAGCCACAATAAAAACAAAACGTATCTGGATTTCAATGGTGCCAAAGTCCAGGGTGATTAGATATAGAATCATAGGACCATAGAACAACCAGTTTGGAAGAAACCCATCGGATCACCGAGTCCAACCATTCCTATCAAACACTAAACCATGTCCCTCAGCACCTCGTCCACCCGTCCCTCAAACACCTCCAGGGAAGGGGAATCAACCCCCTCCCTGGGCAGCCTATTCCAATGCCCAATGACCCTTTCCATGAAAAACTTCCTCCTAATCTCTAGCCTAAATCTCCCCTGGTGGAGCTTGAGGCCATTCCCTCTTGTCCTGTCTCCTGTCCCTTGGGAGAAGAGCCCAGTTCCCTCCTCTCCACAACCTCCTTTCAGGTAGTTATAGAGAGTAATGAGGTCTCCCCTCAGCCTCCTCTTCTCCAGGATAAACACCCCCAGCTCTCTCAGCCGCTCCTCATCAGACCTGTTCTCCAGCCCCTTCACCAGCTTCGTGGCTCTTCTCTGGACTCGTTCCAGAGCCGCAACATACTTCTTGTGCCACATGAGAACCTAACCGAGGTAGGTTCGAGCTGCACAAGCAGTGAATCACTCAGCTTTGAATATTCCTAAACCAGGGGATTCTAAATATAGAAACATATATTGGATGTAAGAGCCGGGGCTTCTCAAGGGTCTTGCTTAATCCCATATGAACAGTATTTTCAGTATCAAGAAAGTTTCCTAGATCACTACGTGAGCTGAATGTTTCCTAGACATGTTCGTGGTGAATTTCTTTCTAACAGAGTTAAAAATGCACCAAAGTTATGAGAATAGACTCTTATTAAGAGTTCAAAACATTTAGGCAAAAAATGCTTATGCCTAAGTCACTAAAGGCTAAATCTGTTTTACTTCTGTATTCTCAGTCTCTCCAATACTGTTCTTCATTAATCAATGAAATACATTTTCATTTATTTACTTATTTCATTTATTCATACAAACAAGTTTCAAAGTTATCCTCATTCAAAAATGCTTAAGTTCAAAATAAAATTTAAAAAAAAAAAAAAAGACCAAAACAAGTCTAGGAAGTTCACTCAGGAAGATAAATTATTATACTTGAAAGAGAGGGAATGATAATGAGTTGTAAACTGAACTACCTGAAATGTTACTCTGGCTCAGTCTCTATAATATTATTGCCCAAGTGTTATATTAATAACATGCCAAGATAAACCGATGTTCCTTAATTATCTTTCTTCAGTAGCTGACGCAAAAATAAAAGCCAAAAAAAAATATCTTGACCTATTAAGTCAATTATATTTGAAGAAAGACTCATGGCACAAAAGAATAAACACACCCTTCCTCCTCCTTTTACTTGAGAAAACAAGTTGCTAATAGGCACTTTTTGATGAGTGGAACAGTAATTAATTAAATGTGATGTGGAACTTGTTTGTGAATAGAGTTATGTAAATAACAGATTTTTCAGTGCAGGAGAAGTAGTGTTTCCAATTAAAATGATCAGACTTGCTGTTCTCTTTTTAGTTGGTAAATTCTTTTAGCTAATGTTGCTATAACTTATCTCAAAACAATCTTCAGGAATGAGAAACGTAGATATGCCTAAGTCTGAAATATTCATGCTTTGCTTTATCATATTGTCATATATGGCTGGAAAACTGCCAGGAGGAGAGGGACCTGGGGGTGTTGGTTGGCAGCGACTGACCATGAGCCAGCAGTGTGCCCAGGTGGCCAAGAAGGCCAATGGCATCCTGGCTTGGATCAGAAATGGTGTGACCAGCAGGGCCAGGGAGGTGATTCTCCCTCTGGACTCAGCACTGGTGAGACTGCTCCTTGAATCCTGTGTTTAGTTGTGGGTCCCTCACCACAAGAAGGATGTTGAGGCTCTGGAGCAAGTCCAGAGAAGAGCGACGAGGCTGGTGAAGGGGCTGGAGAACAGACCCTATGAGGAGTGGCTGAGAGAGCTGGGGTTGCTTATCCTGGAGAAGAGGAGGCTGAGGGGAGACCTCATTACTCTCTACAAGTCCCAGAGAGGAGGTTGTAGAGAGGAGGGAACTGGGCTCTTCTCCCAAGGGACAGGGGACAGGACGAGAGGGAATGGCCTCAGAGGGTCATTGGGCATTGGAATAGGCTGCCCAGGGAGGTGGTTGAGTCACCTTCCCTGGAGGTGTTTAAGGCACAGGTAGATGAGGTGCTGAGGGACATGGTTTGGTGTTTGATAGGAATGGTTGGACTCGATGATCCGATCGGTCTCTTCCAACCTGGTTGTTCTATAATTCTATGATTCTATGATATTTTTGAAAGGTTGCGATTGTCTGAATTCAACTTGCATTGGAAGAAGTTTGTTCTACTCAACATCTCTTTCTTTAGGAAACTGAAACAATCAGTCAGTAACATTTAGGGCACTCAGACCAGGTGCTTTTTTTAAAGAGTTTACTTAAAAAAAAAGAAATAGTAGCTAATAGATCATTACTTGAACCCTTGCTGGGCAATTTCTACAGTGACAGCAGTGCCATTTTCTCTTTTGACTGCAAGAAGA
This sequence comes from Coccyzus lansbergi, assembly GCA_033558105.1. Classification (NCBI taxonomy): domain Eukaryota; kingdom Metazoa; phylum Chordata; class Aves; order Cuculiformes; family Coccyzidae; genus Coccyzus; species Coccyzus lansbergi. The sequence goes on along the minus strand of JAUMJK010000409.1, from coordinate 487,080 downwards.
TGCAGATGACACTAAATTAAAGGTTAGTTTAATCAAAATGCAATTGTGATTTTTTTTTAAGAACATGTGAAATGTAGGTGGACAATTCAGTCATTTCTTTAAGTAATACTCTTATGTTATTTTTTTTTTATTAATTTCTTTGTTTGTACTGCTCATTAGAATCGTAGAATCATAGAACAACCAGGTTGGAAGAGACCCATCGGATCACCGAGTCCAACCATATTAGTAATAGCTTCTGTCAGCGTCTGGTTTGCATCTTCTTTCCCCCTGGCAGATCTACCCTGCTAAAGCTGCTTAGGTTTTGTATTAAGTATTGAGAAACAGAAATACAGTTATTAAGGGTTAATGGGACAGACAAGTCTTTTATCATGTCTTTAACTGAATATCGTGGAGATAAAGAAGTCACTACGCTCATAGTCACGTCTGTCTCTAGTATCTCTCCTTGAGGCATTTTCATTCATATTTATAACATGTATATAATGGCTATTAGTCCTTAATCTAAATTATAGATGGGACTTCTTAATATTAAACACGTGGGACTGTTTAATATGGTTTAGTGTTTGATAGGAATGGTTGGACTCGATGATCCAGTGGGTATCTTCCAACCTGGTGATTCCAGGATTCTATGATTCTATAAAAAAAAAGTTTTTGAAAGGCAGAACTTGCTTTTATGAAAGTAAAAAAGAAGATACTTGGTGGACGAGGTGCTGAGGGGTATGGGTTAGTGTTTCATAGGAACAGTTGGACTAGATGATCCGATGGGTCTCTTCCAACCTGGTGACTCTATGATTCCATGATTCTATGATTCTATTAAAAAAAAAGTTTCTGAAAGGCAGAACTTGCTTTTATGAAGTAAAGATGAAGATGCCTGGTGGACAAGGTGCTGAGGGACAGGGTTTAGTGTTTGATAGGAATGGTTGGACTAGAAGATCCGATGGGTCTCTTCCAACCTGGTGATTCTATGATTCTATTTAAAGCATATTCTTCCGAATGTGCTTCCTCGAGGCTGCTAAAATTGAAACTCTGTTCAGTCAATGTGGTTTCTAAGCACCCTCTTAGTCTTCATTAATTTATGAATTCAACAAACATTCTAAACAAGCAAACACTTTCAGTAAACAGTCGTGGCCTGACTCATTTTCTCCTCCTTGCGCTTAAATCCCATAAATCATAACAGAGCATACACTAAATTATCATCGTGCGCTGGTTAAAAATAGATGTCCCTCTGGGGAACCAAGCAATAAGTTGAATAACATTAACTTATAGGAAAAATGGTTGGGAATAAGATTCAACGCAACTTGATTTTTGCTGTTATTAATAATACATTATAAGAAGTTGTCTTCCTGTCAATACAAGGATCCCTGAATTAGTTATGAAAGGCATTCATCCAATAAAATCTGTCCTGCGATAGCTTTCTAGGGATTTCCCCTTGCTAATTGCTGTAAAGTGTTTTGTTAACTTACAAATTACTGTAATTTGTTCCATGATTAAAACGCTCATTTTTCTGTGAGTCAGCAAGGGCCTGAAAGTCTCTTTATGGGTTCCTTTTGCAGGAAAGCTCTGAAAATATCAGACTCTGGATAACATTTAAGGGGAAAAAAAAATCAAACTGCTTCTAATTTTTTTTCTCCAAAACGAATTTTCAGAAGACAATAACAAATTGACAAAACAGATTTAATTGTAGTAACTTTGAGCATAAAAGAATCCAGTCTTTCCAGGCAAAACTCTGTCTGCAAGATTATTTCTCTATTCCCTAATGATTTTTTAAATTCTATTTTAGCCTAATCACAAAACTAGGAATGGAAGAAGTCAATATTTTACTTCCTTCAAATTACCTGGAACATTGTCACTGTGTTGGTGGATTCTTTGCTGATTTAATCAAGTCCCATAAGATAAATGAATCAACCAGAAGAAATACATGAAGTATTTAATCTGGAACCGAAGCAATACTGTTTTGTTGTGTTTTGTTTTCCCTTTGTCCATCAAACTGAAGAACCAGGTTTTTGCAGAGCGTTAATCCTCTCCATTATCTCCATCTCGTGATGTTGGATTTGCACTAGGCCTGTATTAGGTTTGATTTCACAAAGGATGGATTAGGACAGACCTATTTCTAAGGATTAGCTTTGGCTTTCACAACAAGTTTGCAGAGGAACACAATCAACTTGGCCTACAAATTGTTTGTGTTATAGAGAATTAAGTGGCCTTCTTTTACCCACATCACACGATTGACTTAAATCTGGGTGACTGAGGGACCCAACATCCACCTTTCATTTAGGAAAAATATGTCCAATAATGTTAATCTCTTATATGGTTGATGCAGCTGAAACAGTAACAGCCTCAATGCCTCAGTCTCTATTACTGAGGTACTTTAGGCCCCTAAGCAATGTGTTTAATGGGTTAGTGTTTGATAGGAATGGTTGGACTTGATCTGGTGGGTCTGTTCCAACCTTGTGAGTCTATGATTCTGTGATTCTACTATTCTATGATGCTGTGATTCTATGATTCTGTGATTCTACGATTCTATGATTCTGTGATCCTGTGACTCTGTGATTCTGTGATTCTATGAATCTGTGATTCTGTGATTCTGTGATTTTGTGATTCTCTGATTCTGTGACTCTACGATTCTATGATTCTGTGATTCTACGATTCTTTGATTCAGTGATTCTATGACTATGATTCTGTGATTCTACGACTTTCTATGATTCTGTGATTCTGTGACTCTATGATTCTGTGATTCTATGATTCTATGAATCTGTGATTCTTTGATTCTATGAATCTGTGATTCTATTATTCTGTGATTCTGTGATTCGATGATTCTATGATTCTATGATTCTGTGATTCTATGATTCTGTGATCCTGTGATTCAGTGATTCTGTGATTCTATGAATCTGTGATTCTGTGATTCTGTGATTTTGTGATTCTCTGATTCTGTGACTCTATGATTCTTTGATTCTGTGATTCTATGACTCTATGATTCTGTGATTCTACGACTCTGTGATTCTGTGACTCTATGATTCTATTATACTGTGATTCTTTGATTCTATGAATCTATGATTCTGTGATTCTATTATTCTGTGATTCTGTGATTCTGTGATTCTACGATTCTACGATTCTATGATTCTACGATTCTTTGATTCTGTGATTCTGCAATTCTATGACTCTATGATTCTATGATTCTCTGACTCTATGATTCTATGCTCTACCTTTCTCAACTGACTCCTTTCCATAAAACTGTGGTCTTTCTTCTATCATCCCTCTAACATGGTATGATCTCCAAGTGACGCCTCCTCTCTTCCAATTATTTCAAACATCCACAATCAAGTAATTTGTTAACACACACCTTTGTCTTGCTGCTCACAGAAAGCTCGACAGTAGCTAGACAGCTGGGCTCACTGTTTATCGTTACTGCTGCTTGTAATCTTCTAATTGTTACCTTCTGTTATTCTCATCTGCTGGCTTCCTATCCTCTACAAGCACAATCAGGACATCTTTTTGTTTTCCTTTTGAAATATAGAAATTTGTTTGCACACAGACACATGCTTACAGAGCTAAATATTTTTTTCAAACATTACTGTACGATGAATAGTTAGCTCTGACTAACGAAGGTGTGAACAATACAGAATGACAGGAGAATCTTGCTAAGTGCTTTCTGCACCTCTTTAGGATTTTCCTAAGTGTGATGCGACTGGCCAAGCTGAGGTGAAGTAGCACTGAGCTTTACTTATTTATTATTTTGATGGGAATGGTTGGACTAGAAGATCCGATGGGTCCCTTCCAACCTGGTTGTTCTATGATTCTATGGTTCTACGAGTCGTAGGGAAAACTCTCTGGCTTCCTAGAAAAATTTGCATTTCTGTGTCATGGCCCACTCGTAAGCAGATGCGTGATGGTTCATTTCATTTATGATTTCAGAGTGCAAGTAATTCAAAGGGAGTTAAATTTCAATCTAAACTGGCACTTTATTAATTATAACCATAAAGCAACTTATGATAGAAAGAGACAGAGGACAAGGAAAGAGATAGTAGAATCATAGATTCATAGAATCATAGAACAACCAGGTTGGAAGAGACCCGTCGGATCATTGAGTCCAACCATTCCTATCAAACACTAAACCGTGTCCCTCAGCACCTCATCCACCCGTCCCTTAAACACCTCCAGGGAAGGAGAATCAACCCCCTCCCTGGGAAGCCTATTCCAATGCCCAATGACCCTTTCTGGGAAAAACCTCCTCCTAATCTCTAGCCTAAATCTCCCCTGGTGGAGCTTGAGGCCATTCCCTCTCCTCCTGTCCCCTGTCACTTGGGAGAAGAGTCCAGCTCCTTCCTCTCCACAACCTCCTTTCAGGTTGTTGTAGAAAGTAATGAGGTCTCCTCTCAGCCTCCTCTTCTCCAGGATAAACACCCCCAGCTCTCTCAGACACTCCTCAAAAAGGGGTTCATAGCTCCCACCACAGGTCCACAGATGTCCAGTGTCTCTGGGAGTCCCAGTCCAGAAGGCCTTCTGTTGTTTTGGTCTCTGCTGGAAGTGATCCCACTGTGGAGGTTTCTTCTTCTGTCTTGGTTTTCCGTTGTCCCTCTCTATTCAGCTGCTCTGGAGCTCTTTTATGCCAGTCACTGCACCTGTAACCTGCCTTTGTCTGTGGAGATGTGCCAATCTCCATCTAGCAGGCCACACTTGCCAAGAGAGGAGTGTCTGTGGGTCTCCTCCCCTTGCGCACGTGTTCCTTCGTGAGAGATTAGGAGGAAGTTTTTCACACAGAGGGTCATTGGGCATTGGAATAGGCTGCCCAGGGAGGTGGTTGATTCCCCTTCCCTGGAGGTGTTTAAGGTACGGGTGGGTGAGGTCATGAGGGACATGGTTTAGTGTTTGATAGGAATGGTTGGACTTGATGATCTGGTGGGTCTCTTCCAACCTGGTGATTCTATGATTCTGACAGCAGTGGTTGACCTGGGGTCTCATGATGAAAGCCAGTAGTCATCGTCACCTTGCACACATAATCTGTTGGCTGTGGGTCTGTGGTCATTAATCTTCCTGTCTTTTCCTCCTCACTTCATGGACCTTTCGCAATGGGAGGGAGCAGGGAGGTTTGAAGACAGGTACAAAACGTTTTTGAGCTAAGGAGGCAGGTACAGGTAGTTAGGTACAAAGCATTCATTCCATACCAGCTCTGACTGTTTCTGAGGATGCTTTGCTGATTCATACAGTCAAGTTCTGAGGCTAAAAGTGAGAAAAATGTTGAGACAGAAATCAATCCTTTGACCGACACTTACATGCTGTTATGCAGTTTATGTGCTAGTGACAGTTTTCTGCCTGAATATGTGAGTTTGTTAACCCTCCTGGGTTTCCACAACAGAGCAACTCAAACAGACCTCACAGAGTTAATCTCCTACTGAGTGCTTAGGTTGCTGAATGTATGGGCCAAGAATGAGTTTTTCAATTTCAGTAACAAATTAATTCTAAATATTTGTATACTTTCTGTTTACAGAACACAAGGAATCTTCTCTACCTTTGATAGGAATGGTTGGGCTTGATGATCTGGTGGGTCCCTTCCAACCTGGCTATTCTATGATTCTATGATTCTAGGTTCCTCCAAAAAAAAAGTTTAGTTTGGAAGACTTTAAGTCTTATCTCCTACTCTTTTCTGGGATAGTTCCCTTTTTTCTCACAAGGTACCAATGACTGGCAGCTCACTCAGAGCTTGCCTACGGCAGAAATAATGTGTCAAATAGCTAAAAAGTTTCTGTAGCTTTTGGTCAAACAGCCTGTCCTACTCTGCCATTAAGACGAATGCTGTCAAACCCTGAATAGTGTTTTGACAGCAGTGTCATTTCCCCCCATCATCTCCGAACGTTTTTCAACCCAGATACATTTTGTTAACAGTTTTTCTGTTTGTAGAACACAGACTGTAATCTTCAGAGAGTATTTTCTAAGCTGAAATTGCTCTGAGAAATATTTTCCATTGAAAGACATAAATGCAGTCAGTTACCTAATAAACATGGAGAGCAAAACAATACTGAAAGGAAAACGTATTTGCTATGTTTAACTATCAGATTTGTTTTCTTTTTATTTAATCTATCACACCAGGCAAAAAAAATTAAATAAACTTTGCAGAACAGATTAAGTTTATCAATGGATAGTCAGCCAATAAAATAATTGTTATTAAAAGAGATTTATTGTTATTGATTGTTTATTGTTATTATTTTTTATTGTTATTATTGTTTGTTGTTATTGTTGAAAGAGATTTGAAGATTCAAATGTTGTTACGAATAGAAAGAAATACACGAAATTTTGTTAGTTGAATTGCATTCAAACATATTTTTAATCCAGGTCCAGCATAAAGGGTGAAAGAAAAACGGCTAAAGTGAATTGGTATCTGAGACTCACTTGTTGATGTTGCCGTTTTATCCTTTTACTGTACAATGTTTGAAGTTGTTATTGAAAATGTCATTTTCTTCTAAGCCTTGAAACAGACATGGAATTATTCTTAGCCTTGTACTGGGAAGTGGCCATGTGAGAAAATTTTATCATGAGGTATCTTTTATCTGTCATGTAAACTCGAAATTTTTTACAGCAGAGTTTCAAAGATTATTGTTTCACTTTTTCTTTCTCTGAAAACATTCAAAAATCACACACGTTTAAAGGAATTGTCTTTAAGCTGAATGCATTTCTGTCAATCCTAATGTTTTGCTTCTGGTGTTTTATGAAAGCTACAAACGTTGCTTTTAAAAAAATAAGAAAGACAAATGTTAATTTTTTTTCTAGATTCTCACACAAATCTACTTATTTATTTATTTTATGCCAAAGGAAGATGCAGATTTTAATGTAAATTTAAGAGTAATATTGTTTGAACATATCTGCTTGATAAATAAACCCTTCAGAGAAATAGCAGAGAGAGTCTGTCTCTGCTCTTCGGTGACCTTTTCAATATGTGCATCATGGATTTTACTTTGAGGACCTGCAGATGTCAAAAGTGTTATCCTCATAATCGAATTTCCCCCCAAATCTATAAAATATACCACTCTCAGACACCTCTCCTGCCCCAGATATTCCAAGCAAGAGGCACAGACACATATACTCAGGCACAAGGTAGGGCCAGTCTTCCATCATTTGAGAAATTGTCACCAAATTGACTTTATCAATGCACTTGATGATAGTTTTCAAGCTGTGATAGATGACTCAGGGAGCTGGTAGTGAAGCAGCGATGCCGACAACCATCTATCTGCCTTTGATTTCCAGGAGCTCAGTCAACAAAGAACCTATTGCAGAAGGTAAACACATACACTTAAATCTCTTTTTTCATTCATCTTTTGAAAGTTGAGACAAAATACGTTTTACCTCCAGACCTGGTATTTAGATGTGTAGCTTAGCTCTGCCCTCATCTCCTCCGTGCTGTGCTCAAGCGACCAGCTTTCTCCAGGTGGCTGCAGCCTGCGGAGAAAATTCCCAGTAAACGCTGGGAATCAGGTTAAAGACCACTGCAGCCTAATGTGGAAAATAAAAAGAAAAACATACTTGCAAAGCTTTGGGGTTCTGTGAGAGTTTTTTTGTACTTCTAGTGTCCAGGTGTTGCCTCAGGGTTTCTACCCTGCATTTATTTTGTCTCAGACCAATTAATCTGTATGGTTTTTTTTGAGATGTTCATAGAATCATAGAATCATAGAAGAACCGGGCTGGAAGAGACCCATCGGATCATCTAGTCCAACCATTTCCCACCAAGTTCTAAACCATGTCCCTCAGCGCCTCGTCCACCCGTCCCTTAAACACCTCCAGGGAAGGGGAATCAACCACCTCCCTGGGCAGCCTCTGCCACTGCCCAATGACCCTTTCTGTTATCACCAAAGAGACAACAGCCTCTGGAGGTTTTACTTTAATGTACAAGGAGACAAGAGATATGTATTATGGACATATGTACTATGTAATACGTACTATGGACAAGAGATATTTTATTTTTTTTTCTCCCTGGAGCACATGTAAGTGACATGAGCTAAACTGAAGTATCAAATGGTTGGACTCGATGATCCAGTGGGTCTTTTCCAACAGAGTCATTCTATGATTCTATGATTCTATAAATATACTGAATTCTGGAAATCCCCTTCAGTATATAAGAGCATCCATAGAAATGCATATGTGTAAATAGCTGTTTTCAAACACAACAATGAATTTTACATATGAAATAAACGCTTGTACAAATGTGATTACAACATTAGTGACCGTTGCTGAAAACCTGCCCTCTTAACCAAACAGAAGGCAGATTGTAAACTGCTTTCTCATTAAGACCACGCTGTCAATTAACTAGCTTAACACATTGGCGTTAATTTCAAATCACAAAGAAGGAAGGGCTCAACATATGTTGGTTCAATACTGCTAATAAATATCGAGTCCCCAAAGATTAATTTGTACATTTACAGGTACTTCTTTGGAATAGAAAAATGTTTATATTTGTCTTGTATTGAAGGGAGTGAAGACAGGGCATGTACAAAGATGTAATTCCCTTTGTGGCTTCTCTGTGCAACGTGGTTCAGTTTTATTGATGCAAATTGATTTATTTTCCTTGTACAGTCAGCCAATTAGTTTCGTAAAACTCTTACTCTCTACTCAGTCCAGGAACACACCAGCTATTGGAGGACTTACTCAATGATCCAATGGGTCTCTTCCAACCTGGTGATTCTATGATTCTATGTACTTGATAGGAATGGTTGGACTTGATGATCCAATGAGTCTCTTCCAACCTGGTGATTCTATGATTCTATGACTTAACTTCTTATTCCTTGATAGAAAAAACAAACTACCTGCATTGAAAATGATCTCAAAGCTATTTGAAGCAAGTAAGAGCAGCAAAACAAGCAGTACATCACCTCCCTCTCCCCAGAAATCCATGTGGTCAAGAAGTCAGGCACTGACTGACAGAAATAATCAGCGAGCAGCGCGATACCGAACTGCAAACATCAAGGAAAACATCTGGCCAGGAGTGACAAAAATGAGAAGTGAAAAAAAAAATAGAGCTTTTCCATATTTTATATCAAGAAATATGTTTGGGGAATGAAGCTGACTGTACAGCAACACATTTTGTAATATGTCACATCAACACCAGTGAAATGTCATAAAGCATGAGGAACTGCCAGAAAGCAAGAGATTCCCGGGTGCCAACTCCTGCTCCCAGAACTGACAGGTTTTTTTTTTTTTTTCTTCAAGTGACGCACAGGATTAAAGAGAATAGAATGAATCTTGGGAGCAGATGCTAGAACCTAGATCTCCTGCTGCCAGATAAGCCCCCTCGCTGGTAGCTTTTCCCTTCAGACTCTTTCTTCTGTTAATTCTCCTGCAGGCTTTGAATTTTGCATTATTTCTGCCTGAGAAGTAGAGACCTCTCCTTTCATCCATTTCTTTTTTAATTCCTCTCACCTTCCACTCCCAAGAAAAGCTCACATTCAGACTAGTTCCCATTCAGACTACAGGCTTCTTGCAAAATCATAGAATCATAGAATCACCAGGTTGGAAGAGACCCATAGGATCATCTAGTCCAACTATTCCTATCAAACACTAAACCAGGGGGAATGTGGTCTTGGACCTTCTCTGATTGATCAGAATATTAAAACTCCATATCCAAGTTTCTAAGCAGGTGATCTATCTATGAAGTTATAACAGCAAAGCATAAATAAACTAAATATTACCTTCCCATCTGGCTACATTTCTAAGAAAGCCAACCTTCCCTTTGGTTTATATATGCTCTGAGCCCACTGCTGATAACAACACAGAATCCTAGAACAACCAGGTTGGAAGGGACCCATCGGATCATCGAGTCCAACCATATCTCTCAAAGATGTAGACTTTGCTCTGTTCAGTTGAGAAGTAGTGTCCAACTCGAGCAGCACAACCACATGCAAACCGAGACAGTCTAGACATGCAAAACCCTAACAGACAAGTCGTGGAAATGCTTGTGTTGAAGGCAACCAGACAGCATGAAGAAGTTCAGAGGAGTCAGAAATATAATGCTTGGTGAAGTCCTGCTTTAGTTTTCCAAACTAAAAGGGAACAAGTTTAGTGTTTGATAGGAATGGTTGGACTCGATGATCCGATGGGTCTCTTCCAACCTGGTTGTTCTATGATTCTATGATTCAAGGGACTGCAGAGCCTCTCCTTCTTCTGCACAAACTGGATGAAAAGGGCAGGAGTCCTTTCTTCCCAGTGAGGCTGAGCATCTGTGATGCGTGTGGTTTTACCTGTCTGACAATTTACACAGAAATGAAATCACAACTTGAATCCAAAGTTTTAAGACACGTAAATGAAATCGCTCTAATTATATGCTAAAGGGGGTTAATGCCATCTCTGTAGCTATAAATGACATTCTGCATGAAATTTGCTCTGTGTGAGGCAGCTGCATACAATAGGAACCTCAAGGTGTTTTGTTGCCTGGCTGCATGATATAATAATCAATATCAATTATCATTTTTCAGCATTTGCTTATTTCCTCGATATCTCCACGTAATCTGCACCTGTGATTTCACAGCCAGTCCCACAATTCCTCCTAATACCAACTGTAGAATTCTCAGGGTGAACCTGTAGAGTGTCTGTGTTCTCAACGTTTCTATTCCTGCCAATCACAGTGACTCAAAATAAAGGATTAGCTCACTAGCTAATCAAAATTATTTCTTATTATGAATTATTAAATATTTTGCGGAGCTGTGATTGATACTCATTGATTAAAACTGAACTCCAGCGCAGAGTTTATAGCTGAGTGTTGAGATAAATCTGAATTTTTCGTCTCCCCAGGCCTTTTAACCATATATCCATTGAATAAATATATAGAAATGCATTTTAATGAAGTTAATCTTTAAGAATTATTCTCAAAACAATTGCCAGACTGGAGGGAAACTGCTGGATGGTCTAGTAATTTCTGCAGAGCTGTCGCAGCAAATCCAATAGTACATTCCTGTGCTCAGATTCAAGATTCAGCGCATCAATCTCTTAATAATAATTTATTTTTATAATAAATATAATAGTTTTAAATATTTTTTATTAAAATATAATTTTAATTAGGCACCTATTAATCTAAGATAATAATTTTAATAATAAATAATATTTTTATTAATAATTTTACTAATTAGGCATCTATTAATCCAAGAAAACCTACGGATTTGTTCTTTGCGACACGTATTTCCACAGATGCTTTGGAAAACTAGAGATGTTAGGTCTCACAACTACAAACATTTTTATCATCCAAAAGTGAGTTGAGCCATAAGCAAATAGGAAAAAAGACAAATCAATGTGTTCTTTTAATAAGCACACAAATGACTGCAGTATTTTGGCTTCCCATGACAACAGCCCTTTTTAGGCTTCGTGTCTGTCACCTTGGCACTGAAATGACCTGCTGCTAAAAGCCACTGGAATGCATTTTGAAAATCCACTTGAACAGGGAACCTGTGGAAAACTAATGGAAAAAAAAAGGGGGGGGGGAGGTATGAGGACCCCGGGTTTCCTGAAAGTTTCCCCAAAGTTTCGAAAACTGTGATATTAAAACGGTTTTACTTGTGAAATGTAGTTACTGCTTCCAGGAGAGGATTCTGGTTGCTGGTTTTGATGGCTGTTCTGGCTAAGCAGAATGTTCTGGTTGCTGGAATGGAAAAAGGGAGGATGCTGTAAGGTGGCACATTCAGGCTCTGTTACCGTAACGGACGTGGAACTGTGAGGATAATAACAGAGCTGCTATCAAGAAAAACTAAAATCACTCAAGCTCCAACCAAAGTGATAGAAACCTTATAAAAATGGAACACAGAGAAGGAATTGTAGGAAATACCTCCATCAGAAGGAAGATCTGGGATCAGCTGATGAATTGGATCTCTTTCTGACCTCTTTTGAGCCATCTCTGTACCTCCTTGAAAGGAGAGAATGTATAGAGCTTCAGTTAAGTCTCACCAAATAGCTGCAACTCAGGCATGTGCTTTTTTCTGTATAGATATAGATGTATATAGAATCACCAGGTTGGAAGAGACCCACCGGATCATCGAGACCAACCATTCCTATCAAATACTAACCCATGTCCCTCAGCACCTCATCCACCCGTCCCTTAAACACCTCCAGGGAAGGTGAATCAACCACCTCCCTGGGCAGCCTATTCCAATGCCTAATGACCCTTTCTGTGAAAAACTTCCTCCTCATCTCTAGCCTAAATCTCCCCTGGTGCAGCTTGAGGCCATTCCCTCTTGTCCTGTCCCCTGTCCCTTGGGAGAAGAGCCCAGCTCCCGCCTCTCCACAACCTCCTCTCAGGGAGTTGTAGAGAGCAATGAGGTCTCCCCTCAGCCTCCTCTTCTCCAGGATAAACACCCCCAGCTCCCTCAGCCGGTCCTCTTCTTCTCCAGCCCCTTCATCACCTTCGTTGCTCTTCTCTGGACTCTCTCCAGAGCCTCTACAACCTTCTTGTGCTGAGGGGCCCACAACTGAACACAGGATTCAAGGAGCGAATATGAAATATTCGAATTATATGAATATACAAAGTGTATGAAATATACTTGTGTGAAAGTATTTATAGTGATCACAGAATCATAGAACAACCAGGTTGGAAGGGACCCATCGGATCATCGAGTTCAACCATAATCAAGTCATCAACAAGCTAGTAAAGATTAAAACATGTCAAACCAAGAACACTAAGAAGATTTTAGTGATTTTCACAGAAGTACACAATGACACAAAGGGACTGGTGCTATTTTTGTACTGGTTACTGAAATATGGGCCAGAGGATACAACAGTGTGAAAAAATACTCTTTAATGCACAGTCCATGCACTCACATAGCTGACCCGGGGGTGGCTGTAGGGCACAACCTACATGTACCACAGACCCTTCTTGCAGTTGATGTCAGACCCCTCTGGGGAAGGACCAAGGGATGATTTTTCTCCCCTGCGTCATCCCTGTCACTTTGTCAGAAAGCGTTATGGGATGTATGGAAAAGCATCCTCACAGGCAGGAAAGGACATTCCTCACTGCCCCAAAAAAATAATATGAGAAATATGCCTGAGACTTCAGAAATCAGCAGCTGGTTGTCTGTGTTCAAAACTCAGACTGATCAAGGGAACATGTTTCAGGAGGACTCTCTTCAGCACACAGGCTGTGATAAAAGAACTGGAAGAATTTATGAGTCTTCAGGAAATGATTAAATATACGGTTAGCAAAACACGCTTGTTTCTGGTTTTGTGCATTTGCTCTGAAGTAACTTGTGCTGGGGGATGAAATAATAAATACAATTTGTACCTTAAAAAGAGCCTTGAAGGGATAGTAATTCAATTATAGTATATAGTGTATATATATAACACTGTATTGTAATACTATATATAGTATAGTATATATATAGAATATAGTGTGTGTGTATATATATATATATATAACTGTATTGTAATACTATATATGGTATGGTATATATATATAGTATATGTATATAGCACTGTATTGTAATACTATATATATAAAATACTATATATAGTATTACAATACTATATGCTATAGTGTATATATATATACTATATATACTATATATATACTATATATATACTATATACTATATATATACACTATATATAGTATTACAATATATACAGTATATATATATAGCACTGTATTGTAATACTATATATATATAAAATACTATATATAGTATTACAATACTATATGCTAGTGTATATATATACTATATACTATATATACTATATATATACTATATATAGAATATATATAGTATATATAGTATATATATACTATATATACTATATATACACTATATATAGTATTACAATATATACAGTATATATATATAGCACTGTATTGTAATACTATATATATATATATATAAAATACTATATATAGTATTACAATACAATGAGATATATATATATACACACACACACTATATACTATATATACTATAGTTAAATTACTATCCCTTCAAGGCTTTTTTTTTTAAATTCTAGCTTAAGTCTCCTAGCACTGTATTGTAATACTATATATAGTATATAGTGTGTATATGTATATATATATATATTATATACTATATATAATATATAATATATATTATATATATTGTGTTACTATATTACACAGTATATATATAGTATTACTATATATTACACATATTAATATATAGTATTACTATATATAGTATATATAGTGTATATATATATAGTATATAGTACATATATATATAATATACTATATATAGTATTACAATACAGTGCTAGGAGACTTAAACCAGCATTTAGTGAAGTAGATACTAAGAAAGGCTACTCACAGCTGCCTAGAACTTGGTGACACTGAAAACGAAGAATAGATATATTTGTTCTACACTGTTAAGTTTGTTTCTTGCCAAAGCCAGCAATATAATCTTTATTAAAGTCTAATTTCACACCCTCATAAGTCCTTTTAGCTAGTTTATTGTACACGTACCCCTCAAGGTGCTGATGCCCAACGCAGGAAGACTACTGTGTTAAAACTTTGTTATATGACGAAGCTGAGTTTTAGAGATGAGAGTGCAGGTAATAGAATTATAGACTCGTTCATTCCTGCACTTGGGGCACAACAACCCTGAGCAGAGCTACCGACTGGGAGAAGTCTGCGTAGAAAGCTGCCCCAGGAGGAGAGGGATCTGGGGTTGTTGGTCTAAACCTTGTGGGTGTGTGTGTAATCGGTGTAACTGGTTGTTAACCATTTCTCCTTGGATTACGGGTATTTCTTCTACTTCCCATCCCTGTCGAGCAATAAAGACTGAGAAGAAGAAGAAATCAAGTCCCTCGGTTCCTTCCTCATCCTTTGTTACTAGTTTTCCCCTCACATCCAGTAAAGGATGGAGATTATCCTTAGCCCTCCTTTTGTCCCTAATATTTTTATAGAACATTTTAAATTGTCTTTTACAAAAGCAGCCAGATAAAGTTCTAGATGGGCTTTGGCCCTTCTAATTTTCTCCCTGCTAAACCTCATGACACTTCTTGAGTGTCCTTGAGTATCCTTCTCTTCCAAAGACCATATTTCCATTTTTTTCCCTGAGTTCCAGCAAAATATTTTTGATTTTTTCTGCATAGACAGTCTTTCTATCTCAGATACTCTTCCCTATATCACTGAAAAATTTTCTGGAGGATAAGAAGTCCAACTGGGCTGAACAAAGAAAGCAAGTAGCCATCTATATGTAATATATTTATATATATATATAGAATAGATATCAACTATCACACAGGAATAACAATGTGACTCTGTATTTTGTATGAAACATATTTATGCTTCTGTTCACACTGGTTAGACTTCTATATTATAACTTTCTGCATTTATTTGTGTACTACTTAAAATTTTTTTTTACAGGATTTAATATGGGGTAGGAGTATTCGCAGTATTCCTAAGAAAACACCTATGAAGTTTAATTTGAAAACTATCGTGATAAAGTAAGGAATGAGAGTATTTTTCTCTCATTTGTGCCATTTATTTTCAGTAAAAATGCCTAACACATAATTTATTGTATTTATTCCTCTCTTTCTTTACATGAATATAGTTTTCTTGAGTGTTGTCATTGCTTGATTTTTTTTCTTTTTATCTGTTTTTCCTTTACTCCCTCCTCCCCATCTGCACCGCAGCCCTTTCCAGCTCCGTTCAGCCAGGAGGGCTGGGGAGCAGCTGTCCCCACGGCACAAGCCAGGTGTGATCTCACAGCTTTTTAAATACGAAGTATAATTTAAACCAGGACCGAGAGGTTTCACCTTTCCCCTGAGCAGCTAAGCAGTGTTTATCTTTCTAACCCTGTTGGGTTTTATGAAAGCATTACGGGGAAGCTTACTCGCAAGCAGCTAAAATGACAATATAAATTCCGTGTCACGGTAGCCGTTTATCACCTTATGAAAAAGCCAGAATATACACACGATAAGATTGAAGGGCTCAGGAATAAATCTGAGGGGGTTTTATCATTTATTTATGGACTTAGGTAATACAAGAGACTAAGTGCTGAAGGAGGAACACAAAGACGTTTCATATAACAGGTTGATTTAGTATTTCCTCTCTCTTTATCAATGACCTCTCTCGTGTTTAGAAAAGACTGAAGACTCCAGAAAGAATTGTTTAGTCTTATTTATTAAAACTAGTCAGAAAATAGGTGGGTTTAGACTCGATGATCCGATGGGTCTCTTCCAACCTGCTTGTTCTATGATTCTATGATTCTAAATAACCGTGAATAAGGTGTAATTATTAATTCTTTAGCTTATGTGTATGTTGCTGTAAAGGACACTAAGCTTTAAAAGGAATCTCTCTCACAGAGTAATGTAGCTATTAAGAAACCTGTCAGTAAGACAGATTCAGGACTACAAGGATGTGTGGATCGTGACCCAAATGCAAACTGATGCATGAAGAGGAGATTTAAAATGTTAATAAAATACTGGAGCATTAATTTACTGCTCTGCATTGCAGAAGAAATATATTTTTTTCCTGTTTTTATTTATCTTTCCACGAGGTGCTAGTCTAAACTCTTTCCATTTAGAACAAACTGACAATAATGAAATCCTCCGTGAGTTTCAGATTGCACTTGTTTTTTTTTTTCCAGTGGAATAAAAGAAGACTCAGCTTATGGTGAAGTAAAACATCTAAATGCTAAATACAGTATCACATTTGGGTTTGTAAGATGCTAGTTTCACTTCTTGCAACTATAAAGTTTATGGTAATGATAGAATAATAGAATCATAGAATTATAGAACAACCAGGTTGGAAGAGACCCACCAGATCATCGAGTCCAACCATTCCTATCAAACACTAAACCAAGTCCCTCAAGACCTCGTCCACCCGTCCCTTAAACACCTCCAGGGAAGGGGAATCAACCCCCTCCCTGGGCAGCCTGTTCCAATGCCCAGTGACCCTCTGTGTGAAAAACTTCCTCCTAATCTCCAGCCTAAATCTCCCCTGGCGGAGCTTGAGGCCATTCCCTCTCCTCCTGTCCCCTGTCCCTTGGGAGAAGAGGTCAGCTGTATGTAAATAGATGTAATAGATTAATGATAAATGTAATAGATAAATGACAAATGTAATAGATCCATTTAGCCTGTACATTTAGCTTTTTAAAGCAGTAAATATCCAGGAAAGTGGCAGTTGATATCTGAGATAGTGCAGTGTAGAATCATAGAACAACCAGGTTGGAAGAGACCCATCGGATCATCAAGTCCAACCATTCCTATCAGTGTAGACTGAACAGAGTGCTCTGCTTAACTGAATATATGACTGTCTACACTTAGCTATAAGAAGTTAGCTGTGGAAAAGAGCTTATAGCATGTCCCTATGACAAATCCAGCCTCAGAGTGTTTCAAACCCAAAGCAGCAACCACCTATGTTTGCTCCCATCTTAGCTAATAACTAGAGTTGACACTGAGACAGGTATCTCGGGAGAAGGGAAAATTAGTCTTTTTTAATTGCAACATATTTCACAGGCTGTGTTTCCCTGATCTTGTAGACTCTGCAGTAAAGGAATGACAGGGACATGGGTTAGTGTTTGATAGGAATGGTTGGACTCAATGATCCGGTGGGTCTCTTCCAACCTGGTGATTCTATGATCCTAATTCCATAAATTCAAGTTATAAGTACCAAAAGCCCAGTTGTCTTCCCAGCTTGCTCTTTCTGCAGGCTACCTTTCAAATTATTATTCTGCAGATATAGAATTCTGCATGAATAATCTGTTGATATTCCTCCCTTCATTTTTTGAGTAAATACAGGGAGGATATTAGCACTTTGACCTGTGTGGGATTGTTGGTGCTGAGGTCCTAGCGTGTCTATGGTTTGCTCTTGGTGGTAATTGGTCAGCAATATCCCTGTCTGTATCTTGACCCACGTGATTTTCATCTTATTTTCTCCCCTTGTCCTGTGGAGGAGATCAAGTGAGGGAGATGAAGTCACAGAGTGGCTTGTGGGGCAGCCAGACAAAGGCAGTTCACCAGAGGGATATTGCTGGAGTAGTTCTATTAACTACTTTATTTGCTTATAAATTTCCTTATGGAAGATGAAGTCATTGTGATTAGTTACATTTCTTAGTGCTGTTGTGTTGTCTATTATCTTATAAGATTTAAGGGCTGTCAGACCTCTTCCTGCAGCAGAAGGACAGGGTATTTATAAAAAATTACGCATATGCTTTAAGAAAAAATATGGAAACATCTGGGATTTCCTTCCTGCCTCCAAAAGGAAAGTGCTGTGTCAGAAGAAGAGTAAATATTCTTATCTAGGAACTGTAGAATAGCTCAGTTGCAAAGTTGCCATGCAGAGCACGAGGAGCATTACATACACCTTGGCAGCGTTTTCTTGCCTATAAAAACTGCTTCAGCTCCATTTGAGGCAAAAAAAAAAAAAGATTTGTTTACTCTCTCTTCTGGAATGGGAAAAGATTAAGAGGCTGTGTATTTTATATACTTTTTATTAGCCTTCTCAGGGCATCTTATTTCCAATTCACAGGAGATATTTCAGACTAGGAAGGTATTATGGACCTGCAGCACTTTCCTGGCTCCAGATATTCATCCTGGCTCCTCCCCAGATCTGTAGTGATAGAAGATCCACGAATGCAGCAGCAATTCCTGATCTCTCCTCATTCTCATTCCACAGGGAAAGAAGCACAAGCCCATAGAACAGATGATATCAGCAGCATGTGCTCAGTCTCAGCATTTAAGGGACCTGGATCCTGAAGCTCCCTGGATTTAACTGTAGCAAGAAAATGTAGACAGTCTTAGGGACGTTGAGGCTAGTGAGATATTTAGAAAACTTTTAGATTTCTGGTGAAAGAGTGGGATGGAGTTGTGTGTTCTGAGCACCAAGAGCCTCTGTACTGGGTACAAAAAAAATTGAGTTGCCCCACATGGGATGAAAACAGTACAGAGCCCAAAAGTGATGCTGAACTTACTTAGAGAATGGTTGACAGGAGCAAGAGGCAACTTTGGGCTCGGGTAGCATTCTCATCGATTCAGGGAAGAAATTCTACACATTTGGGATTCACAGTTTCAGACTTATTTGCTGTTTCACCAGGTGAAGCTGTCATGCTTTAAAACACTTAATTTATTTAAATAAACCAGGTTTTCCTGTAAATTGGGGACCAAGGTCCCTTAAATCGTAGAACTGTTTGGTTGGAAAAGACTTCTGAGGTCATTGAGTCCAACTGTACCTGTCTCAACAATGTTTAAAGATAAAGAAGAGGGCCTCAAAGATGATCTAAGGGTTAGAACACCTCAGCCTGGAGGAGAGAAGGCTCCACAGAGACCTTAGAGCAGCTTTTGGTGCTGAAAGGGGCTCTGGGAAAGCTGGGGAAGGGCTCTGGATCAGGGAGGGCAGGGACAGGATGAGTAGGAACAGTTTTGAGCTACAAGAGAATTGATGAAGATGAGATCTTGGAGAGAAATATTTTGCTGGGTGGATGGGGAGGCCCTGGAACAGGTTGCCCTAAGCAGTGGTGGCTGCTCCATCCCTGAAGGGGTTCAAGGGCAGGTTGGATGGGGCTTGGAGCCCCTGATGCAGTGGGAAGTGCCCCCATGGTAGGGGTGGGACTGGATGCATTTTGAGGTCCTTTCCAACCCAAACCATTCTATGATTCTACATCTGTGTCCTGGCAAACATGGATTTGATAGGAATGGTTGGACTCGATGATCCAGTGGGTCTCTTCCAACCTGGTTGTTCTATGATTCTATGAAAATTAGGTGACTGTGTTGTTATTTTCCAGAGAACTAAGTGGATATTGTATTCCTATCATATTCCAGCTTAATGATTCAAATATTTACACAGGGAATGAGAGCAGAAATATGAGTTATCGGAGTAAAGAGAGAAGCTGCACTTGTTACATATAGTTTAAGGGCAGCTCGAGAGTGATGGAAGCAGCTGGTGAGCCCAGATCCCCATCACCAGCGAGGAAGGAACATTCTGTGGTCTTTGAGACTGTCATCCTGAGCTCTTTCCTTCACTCTGTGGTGAGTCAACCTGACTGCCCTCTGCAGAGCGAGCGCACTGGTGGATCCATCACATCTTATGGTTGGACTCGATGATCCGATGGGTCTCTTCAAACCTGGTTGTTCTATGATTCTATGATTGTTCTATGATCTTACTGCCTCCAACTACTCCCACAGGGTCATGTCTCCAAAATATGAGGAAACTGTGATGCACCTGTCAGTAAGGTGAAGGCTTTAGATATTTAGCTGGTGATGTCAGGAAGACTGGAAATAGTGATATCTGATGGCAGGAGAGGAGTTCTCTTTTCATGCACACAGTTTCTGATACAAGCCAGGATGCCATTGGCCTTCTTGGCCACCTGGGCACACTGCTGGCTCATGTTCAGTCGGCTGTCGACCAACACCTCCAGATCCCTCTCCTCCTGGCAATTTTCCAGCCAGACTTCTCCCAGTCTGTAGCTCTGCATAGGGTTGTTGTGCCCCAAGTGCTATTACAGGACACAAAGCTGTGTGGAAGTGTGGATCTGCTGGAGGGTAGGGAGGCTCTGCAAAGGGACCTGGACAGGCTGGAGCGCTGGGCAATGTCCAATGGCATGAGGTTTAACACGGCCAAATGCCGGGTCCTGCATTTGGGGCACAACAACCCTATGCAGAGCCCCAGACTGGGAGAAGCCTGGCTGGAAAACTGCCAGGAGGAGAGGGACCTGGGGGTGTTGGTCGACAGCGACTGACCATGAGCCAGCAGTGTGCCCAGGTGGCCAAGAAGGCCAATGGCATCCTGGCTTGGATCAGAAACGATGTGACCAGCAGGGCCAGGGAGGTTATTCTCCCTCTGGACTCAGCACTGGTGAGGCCGCTCCTTGAATCCTGTGTTCAGTTGTGGGCCCCTCAGCACAAGAAGGATGTTGAGGCTCTGGAGCAAGTCCAGAGAAGAGCAACGAGGCTGGTGAAGGGGCTGGAGAACAGACCCTATGAGGAGCGGCTGAGAGAGCTGGGGGTGTTTAGCCTGGAGAAGAGGAGGCTGAGAAGAGACCTCATTACTCTCTACAAGTACCTGAAAGGTGGTTGTGGAGAGGAGGGAGCTGGGCTCTTCTCCCAAGTGACAGGGGACAGGACGAGAGGGAATGGCCTCAAGCTCCACCAGGGGAGATTTAGGCTAGAGATTAGGAGGAGGTTTTTCACGGAAAGGGTCATTGGGCATTGGAATAGGCTGCCCAGGGAGGGGGTTGATTCACCTTCCCTGGAGGTGTTTAAGACACGGGTGGATGAGGTATTGAGGGACTTGGTTTAGTGTTAGATGGGAATGGTTGGACTAGAAGATCCGATGGGTCCCTTCCAACCTGGTTGTTCTGTGATATGCATGGGAATGATCACAATTCACTAGGGTTTCTTTTCTTTTGCTGAGAAAGTGCTTAGTGACCTTGTATTTCTATATAAAAAGTGTGACATCACCAACTGATTTTTTAAGTCACATGATAGGAATGGTTGGACTCGATGATCCGATGGGTCTCCTCCAACCTAGTGATTCTATGATTCTATGATTTTAAAGTATCACCTGCTTTTTGTGACACTTCCCAGGACCACACGTCAGACTGTGCTGCTTTGTGAACTCAGAACTAAAAATACTTTTTAAATCCTTAGAGACCTTTGACTGAGCTGTCTAGCTTCCTGAAGGCTTACAGGCAGCTAGAGCACCTGGGAAAACATGAAAAGTGCAAGTGTCCATCTAGAAAGTAATAACACTGTAGAAGTGTAAAAGTTTCGGATGTCCAGAAACTAAAAGGGATAACCTGAGTGCCCAGTCCCACAGAACCAATAGAAAAACTTTAGGTGAAATGAGTTATCTGCAGCGTTTGTTCTTACGTGTCTTCACCTCCTAAAAACATGCCTAAGAAGTCTCTTTACACAGGTTCTTACAGCATCCTCAGGAAAAAAAAAAACGTGATTTATTAGATTATTTCCTGTTAGTATTTTCCCAAGATGTAGTGACAGAGATTGTAAACTCATCTCTATTTTAATTAAGTTATTTTTAATGTCTAATGTCTTTGACAGGAACAGTTGGACTCGATGATCCGGTGGGTCTCTTCCAACCTGGTGGTTCTATGATTCTATGATTCTAAATGGAGATAAAGCAATTCTTATTATATTCTTATAGCTTTGTCTTACAAGGGGCAGCAGGCACTGCTTCTGTCCATTCATTCTGTGCTCGTACATCAGCAGAGATGCAGGAGAGAGCTGATATTTGGAAGAAACAAAACTCTCAGCTGAGCCCGTGAGAGGAAATGGCAATTTTGCTGAGTAATTAAATTGCAATGTGTTCGCTTAGCAGATGTGAGCAAATAAAGAGAAAACCAAATTTAGGTTTTGTGCCAATTGCTCTTTTATATGCTTGCTTGTTCTCAAGGACTCCCTGTGATCTTTCCTAATTTGCTTGGTGGTGGTTTACGCGAGGCGAGGGGTTTGTGCCCCTCCCGGCTGCAGCACCGTGGCTAATGGAGGGATGGCAGATGCTTTTCCTTCTCTAGGTGTCTCCCACAAGATGAATCAATCACAGAATCATAGAATCACCAGGTTGGAAGAGACCCACTGGCTCACCGAGTCCACCCATTCCCACCAGTCTCTAAACCATGACTGTCTGCCTGTCCAAATCATCAAATTTAAGCATCTGTTAGAATTTGCATACCAGTACCACTAAATATCATCTTTCCTGCTGTGTTAAAGTCTCTATATTTTTTTCTGCTGTGGTAAGAGAGCAGCTACATACAGCATAGAGTCAAACTATTTAGGTATATAAACACAGAGAGTGTTCCTGCTCTGCTAATATGGAACCTGTTCACAGTGGTGTTTTCCCCAAAAGCCAGATAAATACATTCAATTTTATGTGAAAATGGTCCTGGGATATCAGGATATTTTCTAGCACTGCACTGCAAATATTTAACCAACTATGTCTATTATCTTTCTTTCTTTAGAATCATAAAACAACCAGGTTGGAAGAGACCCATTGGATCATCATAGAATCTTAGAATAACCAGGTTGGAAGAGACCCGTTGGATCATCGAGTCCAACCATTCCTATCAAACACTAACCCTTGTCCCTCAGCACCTCGTCCACCCGTCTCTTAAACCCATCCAGGGAAGGTGACTCAAACCCCTTCCTGGGCAGCCTCTGACACTGCCCAATCACCCTTTCCATGAAACCTTTTTTCCTAATGTCCAGCCTGACCCTTCCCTGGTGGAGCTTGAGCCCATTCCCTCTCGTCCTGTCCCCTGTCCCTTGGGAGAAGAGCCCAGCTCCCCCCTCTCCACAAATTATCTACAAATTCAGCTCAATTCTAACCCCAGGAGCACAATGGATCCCTCTCTGTTTTAAAATTAACTATCAAAGCTCTGAAACAAATTATTCTTGAGCAAGCAACTTTTTTCAGGACTTTTTTCCTGATTGTATCGAAGAAGGTGAGGAGTTACCTAGATCCCCCAAGGAGCAGAGCAGGGAATGAAAATCTTGTTCTGAGTTAATTTTGCATCTCAATGAGATTCAGAGGTTAATCTTCAGTTTCAATGCATAGGTGGTAGAAGATATGTGAAATAGGGGATATTCAATGAAATATTTTACTGAATCATAGAAGAATAGAATCATAGAACAACCAGGTTGGAAGGGACCCATCGGATCATTGAGTCCAACCATTCCTATCAAACACTAAACCATGTCCCTCAGCACCTCATCTACCCGTCCCTTACACACCTCCAGGGAAGGTGAATCAACCACCTCCCTGGGCAGCCTATTCCAATGCCCAATGACCCTTTCTGTGAAAAACTTCCTCCTAATCTCCAGCCTAAATCTCCCCTGGTGGAGCTTGAGGCCATTCCCTCTCGTCCTGACCCCTGTCCCTTGGGAGAAGAGCCCAGCTCCCTCCTCTCCACAACCTCCTCTCAGGTACTTGGAGAGACTAATGAGGTCTCCTCTCAGCCTCCTCTTCTCCAGGAGAAACACTCCCAGCTCTCTCAGCCGCTCCTCATAGGGCCTGTTCTCCAGCCCCTTCACCAGCTTCGTTGCTCTTCTCTGGACTCTCTCCAGAGCCTCAACATCCTTCTTGTGCTGAGGGGCCCACAACTGAACACAGGATTCATGGAGCGGCCTCCCCAGTGCTGAGTCCAGAGGGAGAAGAACCTCCCTGGCCCTGCTGGTCACACCATTTCTGATCCAAGCCAGGATGCCATTGGCCTTCTTGGCCACCTGGGCACACTGCTGGCTCATGTTCAGTCAACTGTCAACCAACACCCCCAGGTGCCTCTTCTCCTGGCAGTTTTCCAGCCAGACTTCTCTGTACTACTTCTTCTGAACTGTAGAGATGTGTATAATAGGCTTTACAGAGCTAGTCTGGACCATATGCTGGAGGGATGATGGGCACACAGGCCAATGCTACTCAACTTTTATTTAAGAAAAAAACTCTTCACAGTTTCTTGTATGCTTTTCATCAGAGTTTATTGTATGTGTTTCATCACAGTTTCTTGTATGTTTTTCATTAATCATATCAATAGAAATACTGACACACAAAGCTGAATAAAAAGTTTCCTCTCTCTTAGACGATCCAGCCTAAGGATTCAACTTAAAAATCTCTAGTCGCCACTTCCCATAAAGGAAATTTGCTGCTGGCATAAAACCTTTGCTCTCAACGACTTTTTGTCTTACCTTAATTAAAGCCATATTGTTTATTTTACTGGTTTACTACCCTGTTTCTCGACTTCCCAGCTTGTCAGGGTTAATACAGCTTAAAGCACTGGGGTTTGGTTTTGAAATGTCCTGTTTCTTTACCTAACATCTTGCAGAAATGTAAGAGTCTTACGATAATAGAAACACCTTTACCAACAAAATCCATAATCTCATAAAAAATATTAAGTTAGGTCGACGAGATTCGGTTTGTGTAAACCCACACAGACTGTTAGTAAATATATTGCTTTATCTCGCTTTTTCAAGTCCTATTTCAAGCCTAGCTCTATTTTCTTTAGGATCAATACGAGGGTTAGCTCAGGTCACCAGGAAGAAAAGCACAAAGGAAAACAGGTCAAGGCCTAATCATTCCTCTCACCTTCTTCACCGCAAATTACCTGAAGTGGAAAATATCTAGAGATCTCGAAGCATTTTCCACGTCAGACTAATTTGAAGACTGGATAGCCCTTTGGAGAATGCATTTGGGGGTTTTTGTGATATTTGGGGGGTTTTTTTGGATATTTGGGGGTTTTTTTGTGGTATTTTCATCTTCACTCCTTGGATGTCAGCTCCTTCAGTGTAAGTGTGATATTCCTCAGAGGGACAATGCATTAAATCCTGGCCAGACAAGAAGTAGAATGGAGTATAACGACCCTTCGGAGCTGGAAAATGCTTTGTTCCTGAGGGAAGATGTTCACAGGAAAGGCAGGAGGAATATCATTCACCAAGTATTAACTTTTAACCACGATTTCTCTCTCATTTTTCTGTAGCTTAAAAGAAACGATGCTCATTTGAGGAAAGGGCAAAGAAAGGACCCTGCTCAATGAGGAGTCTGTTAGGAGCAGAGAGACATTGACAAATGCTTTAAAGATTCCAGGAAGAAAGATGGTCACTTCTGGGCTCTAACTGACAAAGACTTGGTTGAGATGACCTTCTGATACAATAACTCTGCTTTTCCATCTACAACTGCACTTAAAGGCCAGTTTATTTTAGAAAAACTGCCTTGTCTAGCTGTGACTTACAGTGAGCTGCTATTATGCCTCCTGAGAAGAGAAACTCTTCACTCAGTGCAGATTTAATCCTGGTGAAGAGATCACATATTATGCACCTTCATTCTCAGCACTGGAGCCCGAGAAGCCAGAGGAACTTAACCATATGCAGGGAGTAAGCCCAGAACAATCATTAAATATTTACATAAAAAGAATAAGAGGGGCTAAAAACCATGAAAATTCAAACATTTGCACAAATCTGAGCGGAATCTTGATTTAGGGGCACAGAGGACAGGAAGTAAATCTTTGTCTTGTCTTAGTAAGGGTGAATGAGCTTGAATGGCCTCAAGCTCCTCCAAGGGAGATTTAGGCTAGAGATTAGGAGTAAGTTTTTTCAGGGTCATTGGGCATTGGAATAGGCTGCCCAGGGAGGGGGTTGAGTCACCTTCCCTGGAGGGGTTTAAGGGACGGGTGGACAAGGTGCTGAGGGACATGGGTTAGTGTTTGATAGGAATGGTTGGACTTGATGATCCGGTAGGTCTCTTCCAACCTGGTGATTCTATGATTCTTAAACAGGACCTTAAGGTTCAGCAGGAAAATCCATCAGTAGAAACCTGATGCTTTAATAGAAAGTTCTCTGGGTTGCATTCAAGGTACCAAATAATCAGATGATATGAAGTGTGCTGGTTTTCAGACTACAAGATTGGACTAAGAGTGGGCACCGGGACAGCCCAGGGGAGTGGGAACCGGGATTGGGGACCAGGATTGGGCAAGTTGACGGAGTCACTATTTCCTTGAGATAAGTCTGAATAAGATGTAGGGTGTTCATGGAAAAGGGCCACATGCTGCAAAAGTCATAGAATCAGAGAATCATAGAATAACCAGGTTGGAAGAGACCCACTGGATCATTGAGTCCGACCATTCCCATCAAACACTAACCCATGTCCCTCAGCACTTCGTCTACCCATCCCTTAAACACCTCCAGGGAAGGTGAATCAACCCCCTCCCTGGGCAGCCTGTTCCAATGCCCAATGACCCTTTCTGTGAAAAACTTCCTCCTGATCTCTAGCCTAAATCTCCCCTGGTGGAGCTTGAGGCCATTCCCTCTCATCCTGTCCCTTGGGAGAAGAGCCCAGCTCCCTCCTCTCCACAACCTCCTTTCAGGTATTTGTAGAGAGTAATGAGGCCTCCTCTCAGCCTCCTCTTCTCCAGGATAAACACCCCCAGCTCTCTCAGTCACTCCTCATAGGGTCTGTTCTCCAGCCCCTTCACCAGCTTCGTTGCTCAAAGTCTTTCCTGTGTTTAGTCAGATGAGAGCAGCCAATTATTCAGGTCAATTTGCAAAACCCTTTACAACTCTTATGGATGATTGAGAGAAATAGCACCATTTAATATATTTTATTATTGCTATATATTCTGATCTATCATAAAACCGTCTAGTTTTAATAATTAGGATGTGTATTTTTATATCAGCTTCTGTTAGCTTTTTATAATTACACAGATGATACATGTTATTAGCTTTTCATAATTATACAGATGATACATTTTATTTCCTTTGAGGGATCCTGAGTAGTAAATATATGTTAAGAACGAATCTTATTGTAAAACCTTCTTGAACTATTTATTTTGCAGGCCTGATTTTCTTGACTGCAAACCTCAGCATATTCAGAGTCGCTCTGTGCCTGGTTCCTCCTACGCTGCGTTAATCACACTGTGCAAGGCTGCAGCTCATCTTCTTTCTCCAGCAAAGAAATTCCTATGGATATGCAGCACATTTGTCCTTCGGTAAAGCAGTCGCCACCATTTCTGGCTTTGTTTATTCCTAATCTCTGTCTTTCCCTTTGACGTTTTGAAGTATTCATGCATCTTCGCATCCACCAAAGCTTTAAATCTGAGCAAGGAATTGTTCAAAGGAGGCATGTTCACATTTATTTTCTCAAGTGCCTCCGGGTGACGAAGCTTAAGGCCAAATTCTTATGAACTCAAGAAGTATTTTGAAGGTCCTGAGGTAACAGGGCCACAGCTGCTACCATAATGCTAAGCTTGAGGCTGTGTAGTTACATAAATTACTGCTTCTTATCCCCTGTGCGTTTCTCAAGCAACAATCGCATTTTAGAAAAAGAAAAATAATCCATTTGTTCCATGTTTTCCAGATGTATTTGAATGCCTCAGTCGCTGCATCCTAAGCTGTTCTGGGAAGGCTGATGCCCTAAAATCTATGTGTCTGGGTAGTCCCACTAGACTTTGCAGCTTTTGCGCTCTGAGCAGGCATATTTTATATTTTGATAGGAATGGTTGGACTCGATGATCTGGTGGGTCTCTTCCAACCTGGTTGTTCTATGTTTCTATGATTTCTCCCCCTCACAAACTGAGCATCTACCTTAATGCAGGATGAAGAACTGAACCTAGGGAAGTGCTTACTCATGTCAGCGGCAGCAGAATCTCCCTTCGCAAACCCAGAATCTGAGCACGATAACTGTGCACGAAACGTATGTTTACCCTCAGGCTTGTGCAGAAGCTAAAAATATCTGCCAGGTGGATGCAGATGGCTCTGCTGCTCTTCCTCCTACGTGAACTCTGTGCATTGCAGTGAGGCTCCTGCTTGATCACTCTTCTCACAGCTGTTTGGAATAAGCTGCCCAGGGAGGTGGTTGATTCACCTTCCCTGGAGGTGTTTAAGGGACGGGTGGATGAGGTGCTGAGGGACATGGGTTAGTGTTTGATAGGAATGGTTGGACTCGATGATCCGACGGGTCCCTTCCAACCTGGTTGTTCTATGATTCTATGATTCTTAAGTCTTACTGACCTGCAGTTGTATAGAATCATAGAATCATAGAATAATCAGGTTGGGAGAGACCCACCAGATCATCGAGTACCTGTTTGAGAAGACTGTTATATAAAACTCCCATTACAGATTATCCACCACATCACTTCTAGGTAAACTCAATCTAAGGAGGATCAAGGACATCAAGGCAAATGCTTGTTTATAAAGAGTGTACCCATTTGCGTCTTAACTTCTTTATTAATAAACTGACTATTAACCACTTGCAAATTTGGGACTCCATTAAGCACACGACAGAAAAAGAAACACTAATCCATGTCCGTCAGGACCTCATCCACCCGTCCCTTAAACACCTCCAGGGAAGGTGAATCAACCACCTCCCTGGGCAGCCTATTCCAATACACAATGACCCTTTCCATGAAAAACTTCCTCCTAATCTCTAGCCTAAATCTCCCCTGGTGGAGCTTGAGGCCATTCCCTCTCGTCCTGTCCCCTGTCCCTTGGGAGAAGAGCCCAGCTCCCTCCTCTCCACAACCTCCTCTCAGGTAGTTACAGAGAGCAATGAGGTCTCCCCTCAGCCTCCCTTTCTCCTGGCTGAACCCCCCCAGCTCTCTCAGCCACTTCCTCGTAAGACTTGTATTCACAGGAGTGTTTAACAAAGTCTACTGACACAAGCACATTCACTGCGCTGCAGTTGCTGTTGATTTCACAAATAATCCCCTTCTTGCCGATCGTGCGTAATGGAACGGGCAACCCCCATCTTCTCACAGAGACAGAAAACTCAGCACAAAAATGCGGTTAAGGAGCACAGAAAACAGCAGAGCTGCTGTGAGCAGGGAGATCCAAAAGGACTAATTTGCCAGGATGCCATTCCAAGCCCATGACCACAGCGTTAATAACACTGCAAGAGTGTGGAGAGCACCTGAGCCCTGTGCTCATTAACCTTTTGGGTTAATGTGCAGCTCGCAAATATAAAGGGTCTGTGTGTGTGTGTGTGGTGTAGGAGAATGGAGGGGGAAAAGCAAGCGTGAGGGAATAAAAGCCATGGGACTAACTCGAGAAAAAGACAGAGTCCTTTTGATTCTTCACATGAACTGAATATTGTTTTTCTCCCACTCAGAACTGTAAAAGAAGCGAATGAAGCAAAGCATTCCGAAAGAGAAACGAATTTGCATAGCTCTGGCTTCAAATCTAACATGTATTTAGAATAGTTGTCAACCAAATCATTGGCTGATAAGGAAACTGCTAAACAGCAGAAATATTTCATCTCACATTTGTCCAAATTCCAGTCCCAATTGTCTTCATTTTCTCATCAGTGGCCAAGGTAAAGTGACCAGATGTCTCGATTAGGTTGCACAAGTAGCAGGTTTTAATCGATTTAAATTTTTCCAATTTTCTGTGAATTTTTGTTAAGACACTGAGACATCCTATTGTTGCCCTGATCTCCCTTCAGTACAAAAATGGCTGATTCACAGATCCGGCTCCTCCTCCCCTGTATGTTATAGCCACAGTAGATGATCAAACTCTCATTAACACGGAGGAGACTACAGCCTGGCACCTGCAAAACGTTTTCCAATGACTGCCTAATGTCTCTTGGCAATGCTGGTTTGCAGCAGGAAGCCAAACAGTGGTAGAGCCAAGGACGCATGGCATGAGCTCTCTGTCCCCAGGCAATTTAACTTGGGCACAAACGACCTGGAACAGCAGCTTCACTTTCCTCTACTGCCCTGTGCCTGCTCCCATTTCACCCCCTTCAGCACCACATTATTCCCATTCATCATGCTCTACCCTCACTAGTCCCTCTAAGCCCATATTTTCATCCTCCAGATGGAGAGGCTGCACCCTCTACAAAGCCAGTGTCACACATGACATGAATAAGGAGACTGATTCTGCTGTTGTCACATTTAGAATCATAGAACCGTAGAATCATAGAATCACAGAACAACCAGGTTGGAAGAGACCCATCGGATCATCGAATCCAACCATTCCTATCAAACACTAACCCATGTCCCTCAGCACCTCGTCCACCCGCCCCTTAAACACCTCCAGGGAAGGTGACTCAACCACCTCCCTGGGCAGCCTATTCCAATGCCCAATGACCCTTTACGTGAAAAACTTCCTCCTAATCTCCAGCCTAAATCTCCCCTGGTGGAGCTTGAGGCCATTCCCTCTTGTCCTGTCCCCTGTCCCTTGGGAGAAGAGCCCAGCTCCCTCCTCTCTACCACCTCCCTTCAGGTAGTTGTAGAGAGTAATGAGGTCTTCTCTCAGCCAGCTCATAGGGCCTGTTCTCCAGCCCCTTCACCAGCCTCGTCGCTCTTCTCTGGACTTGCTCCAGAGCCTCCTATCATACAATTCATAATATTCCACATACACACAGTATTTTTGTAGCTTCAACAGTCTCTAGTGCCTTTGCTCTCTATTCTAATCAATGAGTGAAAGCTACTGTTTGATCATTTCCCATTGAAGAGATGGCAAGCGAAGAAAGCAAGTGCTGCACTGCGCTATCGCTTCGCCTTTTATTCCGTGCGAGCTAATCTTGTGAAGCATCTTCGAGTTTTTGATCACTCTAAAATACAGCACATTTGCTTGAAATAGAACTTTTGTCTATTTATCTGTAAGTTCTAAATGAGATGGTAATACAAGCTCATCCAGCCCTTTAATAACGGATGTTCTTGTGCTACTTTATTTGCACAGGAATAGAGTAAATGAAATCAAAGCGGCACAGACGTAATTCTTACTTTTTCAAAGCTGCTAAGACAGCTCTGTGTACGTTCCGATCTTTCTTCCCCTACGTACATATTTTATCATTTAATTAGTGCCAGTGAAAGCCCCATGGGTCCTTCCAGTTCCCTATAAACCTAATTTGTGTTAGATTAAGCACATTGCATTTATTTTAACTTAGACATGCCAAGTCTAAGCATCCCGACTCTAAGTACCTTCAGTGTTTAGAGCTCTCCTTTGCATCACCTTCCCTGGAGGTGTTTAAGGGACAGGTGGATGAGGTGCTGAGGGACATGGGTTAGTGTTTGATAGGAATGGTTGGACTGGATGATCCGATGGGTCCCTTCCAACCTGGTTGTTCTATGATTCTATGATTCTATGATCAAGATTTGTCAGCAGGATATTTCTAGTTGGTGCTTTTCTCTTAACTTAGAAACCTCCTTGTCTTGGACTGCAATGTTATTTAGTTGTTAATCTTTTTGTTCTTCTGGATTCTATAGCAACTGGATAGTTTATCATAAAATCATAGAATCATAGAATCACCAGGTTGGAAGAGACCCATCAGATCATCGAGTCCAACCATTCCTATCAAACACTAAACCATGTCCCTCAGCACCTCATCCACCCATCTCTTAAACACCTCCAGGGAAGGGGAATCAACCAACTCCCTGGGCAGCCTATTCCAATGCCCAATGACCCTTTCCATGAAAAACTTCCTCCTAATGTCCAGCCTGAACCTCCCCTGGTGGAGCTTGAGGCCATTCCCTCTCATCCTGTCCCCTGTCCCTTGGGAGCCCAGCTCCCTCCTCTCCACAACCTTGTTTCAGGTACTTGTAGAGAGTAATGAGGTCTCCCCTCAGCCTCCTCTTCTCCAGGCAATGCTACATCCAGTCTTACCTTAATTATCACTACTGGCCATGACAAAATGAGTGAAGTAAATTAAGATAGAATCATAGAACAACCAGGTTGGAAGGGACCCATCGGATCATCGAGTCCAACCCTTTGAAAATATTCCACTCTTTTCCTCAGCTATTTCTAAGGAAAATGAGCTGATCAAATACATCCATTCCATGAACTTCACTGACACTTAGCACTGTTTGAACATCAACACTTAGGTAAAAAGTCTCCCTCTGACATACCTTAAACTATCAGTGATAAAAATCTTATGAAGAGAAAGTTAAAGCTGTTTTGGTTACCTTGGGCTGGAGGAATGTTTAAACTGTCAACTCACACAGATAAAAGAAGGAAATGCAGGAATTCACTCACATATCAATAAGCAAGAAACTTGCTAGCAGGTTATGCTTTTATTTGTATCACAGAAACTTCAATCTCATTCTTTAAAAAAAAAAATAAAGGGAGGGGGAGGAGGGAATATCAATATGAGCATAACCTTGGTTTTCCTTGAAATTTAATTCGGTTAAAGACAAATCCTCAGATTACCTGTGAGGCTTTCACCACGTTACCAATCACGTCTGTTCAGTATAACACACTTTATTTTCGCTTTTATAAAACAGATTATTCAGATACTCTCTCTAAACCATTAAATCAGTTTATCCATGTATTAAAACATCTTGCAAATGCCTCAAAATGATGTTTCCCTGACATATTTCTCTGGCAGCGCAAAATCCGAATGTGACAAGGAATAAAGCTCTTGGATACAAAGACCTGGTCCTACAGACAGATTCCCACTGGGCAGATGGTTATTTTTAAGAGTCTGACCTAATTTCTGGCTAGTGATCCAGGGGCAGCACAAAGTGCTCTGGTGAAACTGGTCTAGTGTGTTGAAGTCACAGAAGAGAACACTGGATATTCACAACAGCAACATTTGCTGATCAGAGCTCAGTTTTAACAAAGCAAATTACCATCTCCTGTCAGGAGAGTTAAGGGTCCTGGGGATAGGAAGATTTACTGTGACTGACCTATCATTTAAGCCCAATTAACAGTCTTTAGGAGGTGAGGAAAGTCTTCAAAGGTGGTTGTGAGGGTTTTTTGTATGACTACTAAGCTGTTCCTGATTACCTCACAGCCTATTCTTGCTTGTATTTTCTCATATGTGTTACTCGTATGTATTTTCTCATATGTGTTACTAAACTTGAGTGTAACCAAACTGAGTTGTCATTTTTCTTCCCATCTTTCTCCCCATACTCATTTCCTCAGTTCCTCTTCCATTTCTTTTTTTCCTTCCCATCTTTCTCCCATACTCATTTCCTCAGTTCCTCTTCCGTTTCTCTTTTTCCTTCCCATCTTTTTCCCATACTCATTTCCTCAGTTCCTCTTCCGTTTCTCTTTTTCCTTCCCATCTTTCTCCCACACTCGTTTCCTCTTCCATTTCTCACTTGGTCTCCCAGAACTACTAAGATCAGAGACTAATAATCAGTCTTAGTGAAAGGAAGAAATACAGGCTACAGATTTCAAAGGCACGAAATCAACTGATTATCAGCCTCTGATCTTAGTAGCAGATCTCAACTTAGTAGATCTCAACCTCCTCCCTTGCAGATTTCTGCAAGAATAAGCAGCAGGTGAGACTGTTTCCACACAAAATTATCGCATAGAGATTGTCCTATGAGAATTTAAGGGGTTTTATCTTAACAGGCATATTAAGATTGAAGTTGGTAATTGTGATGTCAACAGACATGTAGCTATTAACTGCTTTTTTATTATAAAAGTTGTGTGAAGATATCATAGAATCATAGAAACACCAGGTTGGAAAAGACCCACCTGCTCACCGAGTCCAACCATTCCCATCAATCACTATATGTTCTGAGAGTCTAGAAATCTTCAAGGAGAGGACACAGGATGAATATATTAGGCTGGGAACTGGAAGAAGGAAGTCTCCCTAATCGGCATCACAGCTACCCCTGAGCAAATACTTCCATATTTATGTGTCTGTTTCTGCTCTCATCACCCTGTTTATCCTACCCTGTTTATACAGTTCTGAGGCCAGAATTGTTCCTCAAAATCCCTTAAGCAGGAGGCTTGAAAACTGAAGGGTAAGTGGTAAAGGACTAATGAAATATATATATATTATAAACAAATCTGCATTTCCTTGCTTTTTTTCTGTCTTTTTAATACTAAGATGACTCTTGAGGATTTCCAAGGCAAGAAATCCTATCAGCCTGATAATATATAACATAACATAACATAACATAACACAACATAACACAACATAACACAATATTATATAATATAACATTATATAA
Organism: Coccyzus lansbergi; assembly: GCA_033558105.1. NCBI lineage: Eukaryota > Metazoa > Chordata > Aves > Cuculiformes > Coccyzidae > Coccyzus > Coccyzus lansbergi. Next base: position 452,767 of record JAUMJK010000409.1, on the reverse strand, counting down.
CATTATATAACATAATATAATATAATATAATATAATATAATATAATATAATATAATATAATATAATATAATATAATATAATATAATATAATATAATATAATATAATATAATATAATATTCCAATTGAAATCCTATCAGCCTGATAAAATATAATATAATGAAAGCCCAATTAACAAATCTACAGCCTCCACGTCTTCATGAAGAGGAAGAAATAGTCTTCATGGCTTGTTCTGCATGTAGAAAAGCGAATGATTATGACAGATCTTTCAGTGTCTCTCAGAAAACCTTTCGTGTAGGCAGGTCCGTCTTCCCCTAGATGTACTCCCAGGCAAGAATCCTTGATAAAATTGCTCATGCATCAATTATTGGTGCAGTGTAATGCAAATATTTAATCTTTCTTAGGAGCAAAGAGGGTGTGGGGGGTTTTTTTTGAAGTATTTAAGCACCATATGTCTAAATATACTTATGTGCTTACAGTTAAGCATATGCTCAAGGACCCTGAGGAAGAAGCATCAGTCATGTTACAGAGGCAGAAATAAAACTGAGTAACAAACGTGTAAGAAAAAAAAGGGCCCAACCAGGACACGGAATACTAAATATCATTATATGTATTATTTTCCTCTACACAGTCTTTTTAAACGTTTCCCGAGAAAATTTAATTTGAATTAATACGACTAAAGTAAGGGTTTCACAGACACTTACATTTTTCTGTCACCTCGTCTAATAAATGAAAGTTGTTTGCTTGAATTATTTTCTATTAATACGATAACGCATTCGTTAACCATTGGAGGTCTTTCCAATAACTAAGAGTAATTTGGTTTTACCAGCTGGAGACTTTTTTCTTCTCCTTTGTGATTCTTCCTTATACATATTATTGCTGTTTGATTTACATGGCATTGCTCCCTGTGTGCTCATGGTGCTTCGCGAAATTCAACAGAGTGAGACTAAGAGGCAAAAGCCTTCTATTATTTGGAAAAGAAAAAACTCTTTAATGCAGGCTCTAGAAAGGGAAATGAATAGCAGCAGGACTCCCTCAGGTGTAGATTTTCAGGCAAAGGTCACAAATGTGTTTATCTGCAGATAAGTTGAACAGGTTGCCTAGAGAAGGGGTTGATTCACCTTCCCTGGAGGGGTTTAAGGGACAGGTGGACAAGGTGCTGAGGGACATGGGTTAGTGATTGATGGGAATGGTTGGACTCGATGATCCAATGGGTCTCTTCCAGTCTGGTTATTCTGTGATTCTGTGATTCTATGATTTGATTCATCACATCTCACTGAGGTCAATGCAAACTGCAAGTGCTCAGTACAGCACAAAACTAAATAACATATATCCCCATAATCAGAAATGAGGAGGTGAAAAGCTTATTAAAAGATCCCCATGTTGAGTATCAGTCACATATAATCTAGTAAAAAAAAAAAAAAAAAAAAGGAGTGAAAACATCCAAAAATAGAATCATAGAATCATAGAACAACCAGGTTGGAAGAGACCCATTGGATCATAGAGTCCAACCATTCCTATCAAACACTAAACCAATAATTATAAACCCTATAATAATAAACCCTATAAACTATTTGTATTTCTATCATTTAGATTGTCAGAGGACTGTAGCACCTCCCATATGAGGACAGGCTGAGACAGATGAGCTTGTTTAGCCTAGAGAAGAGAAGACTTCAGGAAGACCTTATGACATCCTTGAAGTACTTAACAGAGCCTACAAGAAAGATGGGAAAGGGCCCTTTATCAGGAGGTGTAGTGATAGGATGAGTGGTAATGATTTTAAGCTGAAAAGGGGCATATTTTGATTAGATATCAGGAAGATTTTTTTTTCCTGTGAGAGGGGCAAGGCACTAGAATTGATTGCCCAGAGGAGTTGTGGAAGCTCCACCCCTGGAGGTGTTCAAGGTTTGAGAGGTTTGATAGTGTTTGATAGGAATGGACAACGCAAGTTATTCTAGTGTTTTCAGGTCACTTCATCTTCCACCCTCACTTGTTCTGTCATAAAGTGTTTTGTCTATAGAGGTAAATTGAATTAGATGGTTTTTTGATAGGAATCGTTGGACTCGATGATCCGGTGGGTCTCTTCCAACCTGGTTGTTCTATGATTCTATGATTCTATGATTCTATGATTCTGTGAATGGTTAGACTCAATGATCCAGTGGGTCTCTTCCAACCTGGTGATTCTATGATTCCAAGGCCAGGCTGGATGAGGCTTTGAGCAACCTGATCTAGCGGAAGGTTTCCTTGCCGATGACCATGGGGGTCGAACTAGATGAACTTTGCAGTCCTTTCCAATCCAAACCGTTCTATGATTCTGTGATTTTGTGATCTCAATTTGTTGGGAAGGATTTGGCATTTACTCAGACGTGTTTCAGTAACGATGTAAACTGGATCCATGGAGAAAAAGCTTTCGGAGGGTAATTCTGGGTTTTCCTTTTCACGTTAAATGTGCTTGTAAACTTAACACAGCAGCTCTGATTGTCAGGACTGAGATACTCTGGGAGGGAAGAGGAATAGGGAGCAAAGAGTGATTGACAGAGCTGTTGGGTTGCCTCTAGGAAAGATACACAAGGAGATCAGCCCTTGCCGAGTGGGAGGAGAGGCAGAATCGTCAGGAGGTACAAGAGATGTTTATTCTTTTATCCCAGATAAATTTGTGCCCCAAAGACTTCCTTCGGGTTATCTGACAGTCCTAAGGTGGTAGTTAGAATCATAGAATCATAGAACAACCAGGCTGGAAGGGACCCATCGGATCTTCTAGTCCAACCA